>CM073773.1:61365704-61801238 GCA_037158775.1 Hetaerina titia
ACGCGCGGAGACCCCACTCCCTTCCCAACCCACCATTCCCCCTCCTGCCCCCCATAAACGGCATGGAAGGAGGGCGGAGTCGTGGTACATAGTCAGAATGCAGAATGGGACTCCCTCACCCCTCTCAGAACTCCCTCCAATGATTCCTCATCCCCCCATTGCATCCCCCCGTGGGGAGAGGAGGTGGGGAAGAGAACGAGAGGTCGAAAAAGGGTGGAATGGTAGGGTTCGGTGGTGCTGCCGCAGGTATATAGCGAGTGCGAGGCGTACAATGGGCGTAGGGGATGGGGAGGGACGTGGGAGGGGGTTTGGCGTAGAATTGTAAAGGGGTTTGCGGGGGAAAGGGGGAGGACGGGGTTGCGAAGCGTAGGTACGAAGTGTCCCATGGGAATTATAGTGGAGGCAGCGTAAAAGGGGGGGGACCACACGGATGGATGCGGATTGGAAGGAGAAAGGAGGGATGGAGGTTGGGGAGGGATAGAGAGAGATTACGGGGAGAGGGGGAGGTGACCAGGTGCCCACAGATCAAAACCGGAGACTTGAACGAGCTCTGAAGCTTTGAGGATCCGGGGGAATTTCATAGGACTCGATCGTAGGGGTAACAGAGAACATTGCTTTGTGCTTTTACCCCGCGTGACGTGCCATACCTTTGGAAACTCGGCCTCTGGTTGGAACAAGTGCTTTTTTATTGCACCATCGTTCGTTTTACGAGGATTAAGAGGGAAAACCTTTATTTTCCGTGGTAGTCTAATTCGCGGAGCGTTTGGCTGCCGATTGGGGGGGGTTCAGTTCCATTCCCGGTGCTATTGGGAATCGAATTTTGTGATTTCATATGTACCAGATCTCCCAGAAAAACCGCAAATGGCGCGGGAGAAGAAGGCCTGACGGATGGATAGGTTGTAGTGACAACCTACCCTCACTTATCAAAAGCACTTTTGGGTTGATTATTGTGGTTTTTCTGCGGGTCCTTATCCCGAATATCTGCGATTCGCTTTCAAAATATGTGAAAATGTCAACGTTTGATTAAAAACGTTAATACGTATTAACCAGGGCTGCTTCCTGCACTCGGCATGAATAGAAACAATAGCCAGACGAATTATATATATATATATATATATATATATATATATATATATACACCCACACAAATACATCCCCCAGGGATAAAAAAAATAATGGAATATAGATCCCCCACGAAGATCTAGCAGCCGAAAAATCACACAGCTTGGGTGCAGCTGCAGGTGCCTAGAGAGGCTTACCCGGACATCGAACCCGGGCCCTCCGGTCAGTAGTCCAACGCTCTACCCCTGGACTACACACATACACCATACGGTGTATGTGTGTATGTAGAAAAAATATTTCCTTGACCTTATTCAAAAATATTTCGACTTCCTTCCGGAAAGGAAATATTTTTGCACTTGTGATCTGCTCGATCCCGCTTTCCCCACCTCTCCTGTGTTTCTATACATAACTTATGTGAAAGTCTCACGAATGTAAATATTGATGTATATGAAGTTACCACTAGCGAGTAAAGACAAAAACACATACACATGAAAAAGACAAAAAAATCACGAATTTAAAATTTTCATTGGTACAAGCCACCTTTCTTAAGGGAGAGAATGAAGGAACTGAAGAAAAAGTTACAACAGAAGGGGCTGGAAACGAAGGATGGAAGAGGAAGGTGGCGAAAGGTTTGCGAGCTAAGAGTTTGTGAGGGGGATTTTCAGAGATTTTTTAGATTAGACTTTTTTTATTGTGGGAATAATATAGAAGGTGTTGCGATCGGTGGGGGATAAAAATATGTGAAGGTCGGGGTAATAATGTCTAATATTATTACCTGGGTAATTCCAGGAATTCATGAGCCAGATAAACGGCTACTCTATTTTTTTGAGTTTGAGTGGAGGGTCAGAGAGCAGGAGGGATGCTAAAATCGGTATACTATAGCATTTATTACAGTGACTGTTGCGTTCAGAGGCGTGTTTTGGGATTGGGAGCATCCCAATCAGGGAAAAATCCTTGCATGAGGCTCGATGGTTATTGATTCTAATATTGGGGGGTGTGGTACACTGTCCAATATAAAAGGCAGGGCATAGTTAGCACTTCAGAAGGTAAACTACATTGCTAGAAGTACATGGTGAGGGTGTGTTAAAAAGCGGGTGGGAGAGGGGTGGGTTTCGGGTTTTGAAATAGGACATATTTTGCATATAGGTTTATGCAGGGCATGGGGGGGTGACTTTGGGACGAGGCGGGGATTTAAGGAGTGGATTAGTTGATTTGAGGAGATCTGATAAGTTGTCGGGGCGTTAGAAAGTAAGGGAGGGACATTTGGGAAAAAGGTTGGTGGTGGAAATATGGTTTTTGAGGATAGGGTAGAGGTTTTTTAGGATTAATCTCAGGGACTCTAGGCCATGGAAATATGTGGTGGAAAATGAAAGAGCGTGGGTTTCTGCAGTGGAGGAAGGCTTGGGAGTGTAAGTATGTCTTCGGGCTCTTTTGTTTAGGAGGGATTCAGAATAATTTCGATTGAGGAGGAAATGGTGTGGATTTGAGAGTAATGTATCCAGGGGGTTCGGGTCATTGCAGTTTCTAATTTCTTATCATGGAAAGGGAATAAGGAATGGAGCGGAGACAAAAAATTCCACTCTTCTGTACATATAAAACCCACCAACAAACACCAATACTTATTTTACATTTTACATACAGAAAAAAAGTTGCCACCCATATCACACCAAACGTTTTCAAAATCTTTGCCATGCTTGTCATTAAAGTTCAACCGATCCTCACGGAATATCACAATTGAACTTGCTACTGCAGAGCAGCACGACCACTTTGAAATCCGACGCTTAAGGAATTGAAACTTTGAGTTATTGGCACTACGTTTTTACAAGAAAATTCCTACACAAATTTATATAAAATGAAGGAAAATAACCCCTATTTATGGTATCGTATATTATATATCTATACTGATGATATATCTGAAGCTCTACTGATATTTCGGTCGACATGGTGACCATCAACTAGGAGTAATGATACTTTATAATGGCAAAGATGATGAAGACAACCGTACTATTTACACTCAGTACGGACCGTGATTTCGAAGACCCTCAACAATGCTTTCGAGGAGTTCTTAAATTAATTACAGGAATTTTAATTAATTCAATTATCCACGTTAATATTTTTGGGACTTAATTACGATGTTAAGTTGTCCCATGAATGTCACCACGGCATTAAGGAAGTAAACTATCACATGAAACTGACTTTAATTTTTTTTAATTTGTAGGTCTTTTCTCTCGTCAATCATAACTTTACAAGACCCAACTCGAAAGTCTCCTCCCCCGGCTTGACACGCTTGCCCCACATAATCCAAAAGGCGCGGGGCAGGGGGATGTTAGACCCACGGAGGGGGGCGGGGGACCTGTGAGAACAACATATTGCGGCGTCAGCAGGGACGGTGCGAGGAGGGGGGACGGATGTGGAGGGGGAAGGCAGGGAAAGAGAAGGGGGATATAGGACGAAGGGGTCTCGGTTGACGTGGGGGTTGCCAGGGGGAGCAGGGAGGGGGAGCCAGGTCTCGCTCAGTCAGACCCACTTCAACGCTCTCACCCACCCCAACCTCTCCCCCTTCCTGGAATCGGCAATAAATAGCCCGGCCTCTCTCTCACCGCTCCCCCCCCCAGCCCTACCAACCCAACCTGCACCCCTCACTTCCCCACCTTTCCCTACCCGTCCCTCGATCAAGAGACCCGCCGCTTCCCACTCTCCCCTCCACAAGTAGGTTTTCAGATGAGAAGGGGTGGAAGAGCCCCCCCTCCGTGCATGTTATGCCTCCCACTCCATCACCTCTTGTACCCTTGACCCCTCCCCTTTTCCCCCAGTCCTTCGGAGACTTCCTCGCCCCCTTTCTTCGGACCCGCCGCGGCACTCTCATTCGTCCGTTCCCGCTGGCATGCCCCCTCCCCCCTCTCCATCCTCTCTCCCGCCCGCCCCATCCCGCTCTCACACACACTGCTGCTACCCCACCCCGGGTGGGTCCCCCCCCCCATTGTTGTTCGTCCTCCCCCCCAGGAAACCCCATCCACAACCAACAACACCCCACACCGCACTCCACGCACCTTTCGACGATCGCCTCGGAGGTGGTTTTTACGTTCTGCCGTTCCGCCACAAACCTCTCTTCTTCTCTCCCCACTCTCCCTGTAATAACGTCTACCTCCTCTTCCACTTCTGCATAACTCTACCTTTTTCACTTGGCCCTGGAATCTTATATTCCCCTCTTGTCCGAAGAGTGAGAACCGACCCGTCTGACCTCGGATTGGCACCATTCCAAGACGCCCCGGGATCTCATCTCGGCCTAGGTGAAGTGGGGGGGGGGGATGATTAGAGACTGATTGGCGTGGCGTGGAAATAAGAGAGGATTCCACGAATATGAAGGGATTCTTGGATTGCCAGTGTCATCGAAAAACACTTCTAGTGCATTGAGTTCCTCAAATTACCTGCGTGAATAATGAAATAAATGTCGAAAAAGAGAATTAAAACACTAGCGAAGGGTATTTTAGCTCTCGTTAACGAAATGTGGGCGCAGAAGTGACATAAGGTACGCTAAAACTGGATGAATTATCAAAATATCATTCCTCTCATTAACTCCTCTGTCCGAAGAGGCATACATAAATTGAGCGGAGAGATTTTCCATGCAATGCTGAAATCCCCAATTTGGGAAAAGTGAACATGTAGCTACGAAATAACTGCACAATTTTTCTATATCTTCTGAGAAAATAAGAAGGCAAATTTAATGCAACGACAAAAATTACATTAATAGCTGTACATTCTTCGCATATATCAGTAAACCCAGATAATTCATCACCACTCTGTTTTGAAAATCATGTATGAAAGTAAAATGAAAAGGGAACAAAAGGAAAATACTCTTGCTTTTTATTTTAATTTTTTTCACCAGTGAATTTTGAGGGGTAGATAGGAATTAAAGTATGCACTTCTAATGTAGATTTTATAAATCAATTAATAAAAGTCTTCTGCATACATACTGATTAATTACTGTCAATGGGTGCATATTTTTTTAATTAATTTTATGTTTCTAGAGACACCTACATCTTCACATATTAGTGGACAAAAGTGAGTTTGTTTTTCCAATTGGAGGTAACTAAAATCTTTGTAAAAAATATTAGCATAAATATTTTCCGCCGATCGCATCAGACGATACAGCGTCATTGCCAATGTAAGGTTTGAACCAATTATTATTACCTGGATTAGCGAGTCGTTGAAATTTAAATTACAGTTATTTGTCACATACCAAAATCGAAAGTAACATTATTTACGTTGTTTCAAAAATGGGAGACGAGGCAGTCCATGGGGTAGAGCTTTGGGCCGGAGGGTCCGGGTCCGGTTCCTTCACCCAAGCTGTGTTATTTTTCGGGTAGCAGACCTTTCTGGGAAACTGGGTAGATTTCACAAGCTATTGTGGTACAGGGTGAGCTCCACTATCAGCTATCAAACCAACATTTGAATTGAAAACTGCGTTAGCGGCAATTCCAAAAATATTTCGCTGTGTATAGAAATGCAGTATACGTAAGGAAGGCGCGAGATTGAAAAACGTTGAGGACCACATGAGACACCTGAAACCATTCTCCTTCCCACATACAGGAAAGTTAACTTCCGAAACTTCCGAAATTAAGCAGTCTCCCAACTCCAACGTCAATCGCGTCAGGTGCGCCGTACGTTAATGGAGTGATAGAGTTTTAATGAAGATTAAGCCTCTCTGCAGCTCTCACTCACTCGTAAAAAAATGAACACATTTCGTGGATCCACGATGAATGGGGGCCAAGGAGCCCTGCCCTCCGGCAGCCGCTGGAACAATTGGTGAACCCTGAGAACGAACACCCGACTGCCGCCGTGCGAGAGGGGGGAGCGGAAGCGACGGAGGAGGTGGAGTAAGGTTAACTAAGGAGTGCTTTATTGGGGTCCCCGTTCATTTTTTAAAGAAAAAAAAGAGCACGACTCCTTTCCCTCCTCCGCCGTCCATAAATTCGGAGGCGGTGAAGAAAAGGGTGGCTTAAGAGGTGAGGCGGCGAAGGCACCTCAGCCGTCGCCTCCTCGCGCCGCCATAAAAAAATTAAAATGGAAGAAAAAAAGCAAAGGCTTTGCCTCGTCCCCTCTTCTCGTGTCCCGCGGTTCGAGCTGCGGGGACAAAAAAAAACTTCAGGGTAGGAGATCGCACGCAGGAGAAGGAAAATTCTCCGCTCCTTGGCCACTTACCTTTTTGACTCTCCCTTTCGGCTGCAATCCTTCCTTCCTCGTCATACCTGGGTGTAACCGTTCATTCCGCCTCTCACCTACCTGTCTTCTGCTCTCTCACCCTTATTGAGGATCGAAAAGTTTGGTAGCCGTGCGATGTGAAGTGAATAACGCACACATATTTTAAGTAAAATCAAAGTAAGAAAACGAAACGCTAACTACGAAGTTACAATGTATCTCACAAAGCCGTAGTTAAGTAAATTTTTCATTCGGACTATACAATATGGCTTTTGAAGCAATCAGACACACACACACACACACACATACTGCAGAGAAAAGTGTGAGGGGATGTATAAGATCTTACATGCCGGCCTTATAATATGGACATAATGATTTTTATGGCAACGACAGAATCTGATGTATACCCTACTCTGAACTTAATTCGTTAATATCGATATAATGATGCCTACAAATAAAATTTAAAAGAATTTTCGACATCATTCTACGTATCTTTAAATATAATCCTTAAATAAAAAATATCAAGGTTGATTAGTGCAAATGGAGTACTTTAAAGTCCAATTCAATCCTAAGAAGCTAACGGACGGCTTGATATCGAAATCGGATATCTTCCACCGCAAGTAGAGATCGAAACAATTTCGCACAGACCCTTTGTAAAATCAGGTGTGGAGAGGGATAGAAAGAGTTGGGTCGATGTAAGGGGGGTGTGGAGGTGGTGGTGAAAGGTGGAGTGGAAATGCGATTGACGGAATCATCTCAATAATCGCGCAGGTTAAAGGACACGCATGCGCCCGTGAGGAAGCGCGCCCCGCAGCGAAGCGCGCAGGCTGGCAAAGCACTACAGCGATCCCCAATGCACGCACGTGACCGTGCAACTGCTCAGCGCGCACTCCCATGCCTTCAAGTGCACTCGTGCAACCCCACCCACCCTTCCCTCTTCATTCCTTCCCTCCTCCCCTAGTCATCATCCGCGAGCTCGCATATTCAGCAGATTTTTTTTAAAAATCTACTTCACCACCGACCACCTGCGTGAAGCCTACGATCAAACAGGTTATTGCGACTGTGGAAACACAAATATGTTGCGACTGATAGCCTCAGCGAACTGCAAAGCAAGAGTCCGAAGATACATCATAAGGACTATGCTTATAGGAATCAATACCGCTTAGTGCGCAAATTTCTTTTAAAACATATGAGCTTAGGGATGCCACAGAACCAAGGCTTCATCATATTGTCATATAATTCGGCCCAAACGTCGAATTCATCCCTCGCTGGGCAGCTCCATCACTCTTACTTGTAATGAACGTATAGAATTCCAGGCGAAAGCTATATCTGATATCAGAGAATGGATCAATTTTGAAAAAAAAACTGCAGCCTATGGTACGAAAGTATGTGAAATAAAATTCAGATATTTTTGGGAAGTGAGTTTGGAGGACTTGGGAACTTGGAAGCAAACGTATCTATTACTTTTTAAAAAAATGGAGTTTAGCGCCAGCAGAAGGCGGAGTGGGGCGTAGGGTGGAGAAGGAACGAGAGCATTCTGAAGGGAGAATTGGAAGAGTCACGAGCGAGGGGCTGTGGTTCAGATCGGGGAGGGAAAGAGGAGGAATCTTACTCACTTACACTGGTAGGCATTAAATATTGGTCTTCAAATAGTATTTGATATCGAATAGCTCAGTACAGCTTCATTGAGTGATGGCCGAAGTTAAAATAAGTATAAATACTTCTTTCTATGAGGTTATGTGCCCACCTCTTCCGAGGTTTCACTTTGAGTGAAAAGACTTTTAGGGAGCGATCTAGCTTGATAGTAAATCCTTAGGAAAAAGGTGCCCTGAATAGGCCCACATGATATTGCGACTCACGTACCGTAGCGGCAGTTTATATAATACCATATAAATATAAAAATTTTATAAAACAATCCTAAAACCTGATTAAATCAGTTGTTTTGCTACTTCCTTTCCTACACCTAGCCCATGTCAAAACCTCTCACGTAAATGATAAAGGAAAAATATTTTTATTCATGACGCATCGTTTTAATAAACAATTAACAAATTTTTTACTTCAAATGAAAAATTATTTTCGAGGACGACTAGGAATTTCCCCCCTCGACCGACGTTATTTTAGAAATAAGGTTGTTATGCGTGGTAATTCAATGAGGAGTGTAATGAATAATGTGTCGCAGGTGTTGGTAGTTAATGTTTAAAGGAGGTTATCATAAATTTTTTTACATATTTTTTAAGGTAATACATTAGATCATTTTGGTTATTTGTGTTATTCTTTTTCAAATATATATTTATTTTTACTTTTTTACATAGTTCCTAAAAGGACGGAGCGAAGGTTAAATTACAGATTGAAGCTCTTGCATAAATTGGAAGGACGTATTTCAGCAGTAATGTTGAGAACTTATTATTAACTCCGTCGTATCACGGTAGGAGAAATAATGTCGATAAAATTAGAGAGATCAAGTGTAGAACAGACAGATTTAAAAGAACATTTTTTCCACGAACGATAGGGGATCATAATAACACTGTTCGACCGCGGTAGGATCATGTTCGGGTAAAATTATTCTGGTGTGTATTGACCCCCTCCCACACACCCTGGCGGTGGCTTGCAGGGTATATATTAATAAATAATATGTGGTAGGTCAAGAGCTGTGTAGAGGGTTCAGTCAGGTGGAAAATGCATCCTCTTTTTCTTTTTGGCTTTGGAAGGAGTCTTTTCCAGATAAAGGAAACGACCTACTGGAAGTGAGTGGGACTAAAGAGAGCATATCAGATGGTTCTTAGAGATTTTAATCGATCTACTGAAATTCTGCAGAGATCTTTGCATTCCTTCTTGAATAATGGGAATGTTTAACTCTTTTTGAGTATTTATATTGGGAATGTACCAAAGGGTGCCACCAATCCTGCGGGCCATAACATTTTGCCACACCTGTAGTAGCCGGAGGGTGGAGGGAGGGATGCTTGCCCAAATGGACCGTAAGCCGGAAAGGCTTTTGATGATACTCGAAGAGGTGGTATCCCTGTCCAAGAGAATCTCTCCCACGCTCACCAAGTCGGAAGAGGGAGATAGAGGCACCCACGAGAGAATCACATCCAGCCACCACCCACCCTGTGTCGTCCACATGGCTCGCGGGCGGACACCCTGCCGGCGGAGGCTGTTGTTACATTGGCCTCTGCCGCCGCGCCGCCTATGGCAATCCAATCCCTCCCCCATTTCCCCTCCCTCATCGTCCCACACGCCGGCCTTCGTGTGGGCTCGCCGTGTGTGCCTGTCGCGCCAGTGTACCTAAGGGAGCCACGGGGAAGTGAGAGGGGGGTTGGGGGAGTGGGATGGGGCGCTTCCTTCTATACACTCTCCTCTTGACACCCCCCACCCCTTCCGCGCTATCAACGCTCCCCTTAGCTCAAGCCACCCGCTACCGCTAACCCCCTCTCCTCCACTCGCCCCCGAACTCCCCCATCCGGGATGAAAACAGAGCCCGGGAAGGATTTCTTCACTGCCGTCGTCCTCACGCCAAACCATTATGCGCAAACGCATCGGAGGACGGAATGAGAAAAATGTCTTCACTTATGCGGAACGGTGGAAGCGGCGAGGGGAGAGAGGGGAGCGTGAGGAAACGCGAGAGAGCTGGATTCTCCGCCAACCTTGTTACTCCAGCTCATTGCGAATAAAAAAAAGCGCAAAACATAAACAAGGCTTTCAATCCCGATGCTCCTTTCCCTTTGAAAGGTTACCTACTTGCGAGTTCGAGCGAAATCGGGAGTTCCCGATTGCTTCGTCCCGAGGATGAGGCTGTAAAGTTTTTCACCGAAGTCTTTTTTTAATTTACATTTCATATGCAAGCATTGACGATTAACGGAATATTTTTCTCTTCTACGGTGTAAACACTGTTTCGCAAAAGTTTGCCTCCTGTCAATGCATATCGTTTAGGGAAGACCGATAAAAATGTAGCAATTACTCGATAATCATGGAGACGTCAGGATATCCTGGAAGAAGGAAAAATGATCCCCATGAAAAAGTAGTTGCGAAAGAAGAGACAAGACAACGCCAGTGGGAATACCGTAGTGCTCGAACTTTCGCACAATGGTAGGCGAGATCATGTCAATTAAATTAGAGAGATTAAATGTATAACAGGTAGATTTAAGATACCATTTTTTATAGGAACGAAAAGGGATCAGAATTACATTGTCCAGCCGCGGTAGGTTTATAACCTTTAGAATGCCGGCGTTACTATTACTTCCTTCACCACTAATACAAAATAACTTGTTACCTTAGTTTCGAGTACAAGATGGAACCAAGAGCACTGAAAGCACATTTTACTTCGGATATTTCATTTTTATGATACCCTGCAAGTTACCGCTAGGGTGTGTATAGATTATTTTGTTGTTGTGAATACACACCAGAATAATTTTACCCGAACATGACTCTACCGCGGTCGAACAATGTTATTTTGATCATCTATCGTTCGTGAAAAATTTCATCTTAAATCTATCTAAATATACAAGGAACGTAGCTACGATCGTGAATCAATGATAGGGTGAAACTTGATCAAGTTTACGGTCTCGGCATTTTTATGTTTACATTAAATCTATCTGTTCTACACTTGATTTCCCTAATTTTATTAGCATGATCTACCCTACCTTAGTACGATGGGGGTATTAAAACATTTTCAATAGCACTACTAAAGAGACCACCTTCCAATTTATGAAAGATCTTCAATCTGTTATTTAACCTTCACTCGTGAGTGATTCCTAGCCTAGATTCTTGAACAGCGTCAATGCGACAATCCAACTTTGTGAGGATTCAATATACTTGCAGGATATTGTAAATGAGGCCTAACAAGCGGCAGGTAACATTTCTCTTTCACCTTTTTATCACATTTACCTAGTACTCTCCTAATAAATCCTAATTTTTTTTAGCTTGTCCAAATATTCCCCGCAGTCACATAGGTGTTTCACCCAAGGATATCGTCCAAAGCCGCTAATTTCCGCGGCTCAAATGGCCCACATAAGTTGAATGAATATGCATGGACTAATGGCCTAATTGCAAGAGCCAAATGCATATAAATGAATACATTAAATATTGACAGACGCCAAAGAAAATATATACTCCCTCCGTCCTCAACTTTCTCTCGGGCAACAGGCGGGAGGAGCCTTGGGTGATGGCATGCTCTCGTTACACCTCGGTGTCACAAAGGGGGAAGGGGCGGGCTAAGATGGACAAGCATCTGTTACGCAATAATTAAGTTGAAGGCAGTCTACTGATTATTTAACTTTTGACGACCCTCCCTGAAAGCGAACACAATATCTTTTGACTTCTAACACACTCCTATACAACTTAAACATTCAACAGATGACATTTATTTTAAGGATCCCGAAAACCCAACCCAAACTAAACTTCTTGAGGATCCCAACACCGAAATGGAATGTGTGGACTGAACTGAAAACCTAGGCGTTACCCTCACTCAAGACCTCTCCTGAGCGAAACATATACAGGGAATGTGTGGACCAGCTCAAAAAAATAGGATGTATTAGAAGAGTACTAGGTAAATGAGATGAAAAGGTCGAAGAGAAACATTACCTGCCGCTGGTTAGGCTTCATTTAGAATATGCTGTATGTATATGGGATCCAAACGAAGTTGGATTCATTTGCCGAATTGGATCGCTTGCAGCGTAAAGGAGCTAGATCTGTAAAACGTTGCTGTGATAAGCTTAGTAGCGTATCCAAAATATTAGAGCAGCTAGACTGGGAATCACTCACGGAGAGAAGGTTAAATTACAGATTGAAGCTCTTGCATATATTGAAAGGTGGTTTCTTTAGCAGTGATGTTGAAAATTTATTATTACAACCAACGTACCACGGTAGGAGAGATTATGCTAATAAAATGAGAAAGATCAAATGTAGAACAGAATAAAGATGTAATATTTTCCACGAACGAAAAGGAATCACAATGACATTGTTCGACCACGGTCGGGTCATATTCGAGTAAAAATAAGTCTGGTGTGTAGTCAACCCCTGCCACATACCTTAGCGGTGGCTTGCAGACTACATAAATAAAAATCCCATATGCAAGCAGCATATTCTAAATGAGACCTTACCAGCGAAAGATAACATTTATCTTTGACCATTTCATCAGATTTACCCATGATTCTTCTAATTAATTCTACTTTTTTGTTAGCTTATCCCCATATTCCCTGTATTTGTTTCACCCAGGATACTGCGTGAGTGAGGCAACTAAGTATTAATCGTAGTATTATTTCTTATATTGTTAATAATTTCCTCTCTCTAAGCTTCCTATGTCTTAGGCTCTTTTAATTTAAACTTCATATTCTTTCTCGGGTACTATGACGGGTTTGAGAAAAACCTGTGGAATTTCTTGATAGATAAATGATTTAGGCCTGTAACTACTCACTACATTTATTCCCTTGCACAAAGTGTTTCGACGTTACGTCTTTTGTCAAAAACATTCACTTCGCAGGGTGTATGTACCTGAAGACGCAGTGAACGTCGAAACTCTCTGTTCATTTTAATGACAGAAGTGGAAAAGCACAATCACTAGTTATTTTTTTCATGTCCAAGGCGAATCTCTGTAATGATATTGAAAATGAATCGCAAAAAGCAGACCATTTCTGGGGAATTGAACGAACAATCTACCTTTAAATAAAAACCACAGACTAAACTTCGAAATTGAGCGATTGCATATTTCGAGTGACATGTAAAATGTTTTACTTTAGTTTGCTTAAAACTGGCTTTCTCGAAGAATGGCTATTATGATCTTATAGTCACTCCCTTTGTTATGAGTGTCTAAAGTACAATTAATTTTATTTTTTGTAACAGATCGGAGTGCAGTAGGGAGATGTAAAAAACTGAGTATTTAGTAATTCAACCAATTAAAATAAATACGCCAAAGTTTTCCGAAGTTACAGCAGCAGTGGCAACCAGTGGAAAGAAGGAATTCCACAGGTTGCTGGAATCTGAAGCAAACGCCACGCTAAGGAATATCAAAATATCAATAAGATGATCTCTCAGCTCTGACTCTTCCATTGATCGTTAAACACGGAACTAACTGAAAGGAGAAAACAATCATGGTAACAAAGAGAAAAAGAGAAATAATAAAGCATTAGCCATGATAGGAAAGAAATTATTAGGGTAATGATATCGGCTTCAAATTTTGGAATCACTTATTCGAATTGAGACTTAACCTGATATACTCAAGTAACTGCCAAAAGTTTAATTATTTGACTGGTTTTATAATCAGGACCACCTATTCAATAAGGAGACAGGATGAAAGCGTAGCGTACAGACTGCATATTGTGGTGAATATGGGGCCAACAGAGACGAATACCTGTAACTCAATGACCCAAAAAATAACGAGTGAGATTTCATTTCCTCAATCCTTTGCTATATCATTTTGTTTTTCTTGTTCGTAGAGAGTATTTTAGGAAGTGTGATTTTCATTCACTAAGCTCTGGTCAGGCTTCTAGTTGTTTAGTATTAGTCATAAATAAACATGGGCGACACCTCCCCCAAGAGTCACTGAAAGCAAGCACAGTAGCTCAATTCTGAGACAGTCGATTCCTACATCGTCTGAACGTGTCATCATTATTACAATTGGTACCATAAGAGTACGAGCGGAGGAAAGATTATGGAATCCGTTCTCCCAATTAGCTGTTGACGCCCACTGCTTTCGGAGACACCAGATGGCATCATTCTCTCGTCAAAACATGGGGACCTCGGCACTAAATATCCGGCATGCAAAAATCAAGCTAACCAAACTGTTCATTTCCTGTTTTTTCTGCAATCTCCTTGGCTTTCCTCGGACAGGCGAGGGGAGCAAATGCGAACGTTCTGGAACCAATATACTTTTGGCAGTATTACACATAGACGTTAGACACTTTTTAAGAAAATACGAGTGAAGAGAGATGCTGCAGACGTTCCTAAGAACACTACACTAAAATTTCTTGAATATTCTTTTGCGCTCACTAGCATTCGTATTCGCATAGGATGAATCGAGCTTGACAAGGTAATTTTCACCAGGGGGGCACGGCGTAAAGTGGAAAGAAAACTTGAACCTAACATGATTTCGAATTTAAGGCTATTTTTCAGGGTTAATAATCACGCCAAAATGGGATATTATAAGAATGAATCTGGATGTTTTCTCAAAGTTTTTATCTGCTCTGCTGACAACACATTACCCTTTGATTTTAAGTAAATTAAGCTTGGACTGGAGAAACTGAACATCATACCTCAAACTTGTTGGAGTTAGCTCAGGGGCCGCAAGTTGGAAGTGACCCTGCGAGAAAGGAGGGATTAACGTACCACTATCATTACACAAACGCACTGTATAATAAGGTACACTTATAGTAAAGTCTCAAAAAAGCTGCTTTACGTACTTAGAGGATTTTTTTCATTTAACAGAGATACAAAACAATTGATTATTCGAAACAAATTTTATTTGGTCTGGTTTACAGGAGGGACGTCATCACAATGCTTTACGCCGAAACACACCCCGCAACAAAAAATATTTGTGTGGAATAATCAGGTGTTATTGTCAACATTGTGCCAACTGCTGCCACATGGCTGGCAATGGGTCCCGATGGCCGAGGACGGATTTTCATTCAATTTAACATCGAACCAATGCGTGAGACAACAGCCTGCCCTGCCTTACGCGACATACTCACGCAATAGTCATCATTCCACTCTCAAATTTTTGCACGCAGTCAGCTACTGGGAGGGGTGGGGACGAGAGAGCGACGAGGCGCAAAATAGTGCGCGAGGTGGTCCATGGGGCGGCTTTGGATAAGTGTGGAGGGGGGTTGCACGTTCTGGAGTGGACCCTCTCGAGAGGATCTCCCGGTAGAAAAACGCCGTAAAAACATAACGGACAAGGAGCGACTCGCCGCATAAAAGCGAACGACCCGTTGGTCGCTGTTACATTTTGGAAACGAGAGCGGACTCCTTTTATTCCACTTCCCTGCCCCCCTTCCCTCCACCCGCTTGTCAGTAGGCACGTATATAAGATGAGGGGAGGGGCGGAGAAGAGGGAGGGAAGGAATGGGGAGGGGTGGGGCGTGAGGAGTCGAGGCGGCGGCGGCGGGTTTTAAGAGAGGACTGGCGAGTTTACGTAGGGCGAGCATGCAAATTCGACAAGCGGACAACTGGTCCTACTCCCTCCCTTCTCCTCTTTGCAGAAAAAAGTGCGAAAGGGAGGAGGCAAAGATGGTGGGGAAGACGAAATCTCCTCTCTTTGCCGGTTATGGGCTCACAAGAGATGGAGGAGACATGTGGCCGCAGTTTTCCATGCTCACATGCAAACACACGCAGCCCGGCGATAGAGGGGGGGGGGGCTTCGTTCTTTCTCCCGTCCCGTGGGTTCGGGAGATAGAAGTCCGTCGGCGGCTCACCGCACCAGGAGAGCAGGATGAAAAACATGATAAGTGCTACGGCCTTACCCGCGCTCGCAGTTCCACGCCGCCCTTCTCCCCGCTCTCCTCCGCCGCTGTCAGTCGTTCTACTTCGGCGGCGGCTCTACTCGCCGTCTGGGTAGACCCAAGAGGACGAGGTGGCGTTCACGACGCCACGCCGGGACCCATGGCAGCGCGCCCGACCCCACTGCACGCCTCTTCAGTGGGGAAGCAGTGGTGAACTCGCTCCTCCCGCGTATCACGTATCCACGACACCTCTCCTTCGCCTCCGGTAATATTCCACGGAGAAGCGAGGCTGATGAACGCGGTGTCGTGATCAGTTACGAGCACGTGCGAAGCGTGGGCTCATCGTCAAGGGGGGCCGGGCAGGAGCAGAGGTAGGGAGGGAAAAACATCCCGACTCCTTGGAATGCGGGAGGGACCAAAAGAGAGATACCGTTCTCAGGAACACTCTGATGAAGAAGCCACCACACTTGGGTTTAAAAGTGAGGCGGGGACGCACAAGGGAGACGTAATGGCAAAAACAAAAAGAAACTTACGAAGACACAATCACACACTCACACAGACACAGAAACTATCACTACACAGGATAAAAAATAGTATTGCAGCACCTCCCTTAATCCAGGGAAGAGGAGGAAAACTGCGAATACGTTATTTCACCACTTTAGAAATAAATACATCCAAGCGAAAAAAAGCCGAATGGGGAGTTTGAAATTCATGAGGTGACATAGGTGAAACGGCACTTCAGTGCGATTAGCGGTCTTCGACGATCCTTCAGGTCTCGTAAACCGAAACGAGATCGGCGAAGACGCTCACTTGAGAAGCAACGCGGAACTTGAGCCGTTCCGATCATATGTATATGCACAGAAAACGTAAAGACCGCTGAAAACTTTTTGCTTGAGGAAAAGGCGTTTTGGAAAAAGCTTCACTTCACCATGCAACTATCATTGCCGTGTCGTCTCGTCAACAAGTATGACGGAGGTAAAAGGACACGTACAGAAAGCGAAATCTCGAAGGAAGAGAGAGAGGCAAGAAAAAAAGAATTAAAAAAACAAGAAACACTTCCACAGCTGTCGTTTAACGGTCGCTTCCGTGCGAGGAGGAAAACACTTTTTTCCTACTCGAGCGATCGCAAACACCACGGGAGCACACACTTTTAGTTATCCCACAACTGTATCCAAATTTACGGTACACGGATAGCACGAATCACATCCAAATTGGGGTGAAAAGGCACACTTTTGCTCCGCTTTTCGTCCGGCGGGAGGGCGAGACGCGCTCGGAAAAACTCCTTCCGCGCTTCGGAAACTCGGGACTGGAAAACTTCACCGGAGTGGAGGCGCAACGGCTCCGACACGCTTCGGCGTTTCCGTCCCCCACGAGGCGGCGAGAGCAATCGACATCGTCTCGGACGCGCACTTTTTCTCGAAAACTCTCTCGCAACTTTCCTAAGGCAAGGGAGGCGCGTCGCAAGTATGGAAACGCGCGAACTTTTTGAGGGACCGCTGAATGAGAAGCTGGTAGTGTGGAAAAAATGTTGAGTTTTCTCTTCAATACGTCCGTGTCTTCCAGGCACGGTCACCTTCTCGACTGACTCGCTCGCTCCCTCTCTCCTCGCCGCCGAGCGCCGTAGGTTTTCCAACCCGCCCTCTCCCCATCCCCCAAGTTTCATCCGCCACCCTCCCCTTCCTCTCCCACATTTTCCCCCCACTATTTCCCTCCCCTACCGCTCCTCCACCGCGAACACATGGAGCCACACGCTCGCATCTCTGATGCCTCTCACTCCATATCCTACTCCTCATACCCTCCCCAAACCCCCTCACTCCAACCGCCCGCCCCCACCTCCTGCTACCTCCCCCCCATCCGCTCTTCCCATCCCAACTCTCCCCCACCTCCGCATCCCTCTTCCAACCGACACAGCGGCGGAGTACCCCTCGTTTCCCCCTCTCAAATCCCCCCCACCACCTCCCGCCGCCTCCTCCCCCTCCCCCAAGGACAGATCCGACCAATCGGGAGTCGGAGGCAGCTGACGTCACCTCCCTCCCAACCTCCCTACCCGCCCGCCGTCCTGCCTCACCCCCCCATTTTCCACTTCCTCACCTCCCTCCCTCTTGTCCCGCACCCCTCTGCCCTCAAATATCATCTCCCCCTCTCTTTCCACCCCCTCCGACCATTCCCTCTCTCTCTTTCTTTCCCGCTACGAGTTTAAAAAAAACACTCGCTCTCTCTCTCTCTCGGAGGCATAAAAGGCTTCCCCACTCCTTCCGCCGATAGCCTCTCGCGGCACCCCCCCTCACTCCCTCCCTTTCCCTCCCGCTCTTCTCCCTTTCTCCCCCATCCCACGGCCGAGGAGTCCCTCCTCCCCCTTCCAGTCAGGGCCCCCACTCGTCCCTACCTCCTCCTCAAACAACCTTTATCTTCTTTTAAGTCTTTTTAGGGAGGGCGAAAGAGGAGAGGGAGTGGAGGGGAGACTTTTGGGTTGGTGTGGTTCCTTTCGCGGACGACGAGGGTCGTCTTGGGGGTGAGGGCCGAGTGGAAGTCTTTGGAAAGTGGGAAGCAGGATGTTTGGTTGGGGAGGGGAGGTGAGTCGGAAGGGGGAGGACAGCTGACGTGGGAGGAAGAGGAGAAGGGAAACATGAAGCCCCCTCTAGTTCTCATTCTCTCTCTCTCCCCCCCCCCCTCTAACTCTACCCCTCTCTCTCTACCTCCTCGCCTACCTCACCCCATCGGCCTACCCTAACCACTCAGGCAGCCAGGTTCCCCTCCCTGCCGGCCCATCAGGCGCGGAAAGTTACTGCGAGGGAAGGGGGAGTTCGTTTGGCTACGGCGACTCCGGTCTTGTGATTTACCACCTGGTGGCGTGGAGCGCACTCTAGCACACGCACGGAACCGAAGGATTCGGGAGGATGGGGGTCTTTGGGGGAGGGTTGCAGGGTCGAGCGAAAGCAGGGGACTGAGCACCCCCTGCTAGTGAGCACTGACCTGTCCGCCAATTCGGTCGCTGGGTAAGAAAAAATGACGCCCCCTCGCGTGGAAATTAATAATACGCGCAAAAGCACGCGAAGTCGTCCATTTATTTTCTTTTGCGTCGCACCCATCACGCCTGCGCCCACTGGATCGGTGTCAATATGCGACTGCCACCGTTGGGAGGGACACTTGCGCGTGTCAATGTTCACTGTAAATGGAAAGACGAACCCGCAAATCTTGGCTGATTTTTGTCCCAGCATTTGTGAAGTCTTTCCTGTCAAGTTGCCAGCTACGTGGCCACCAGCAAGTGGCTTACCAGGTAGTGGTTTGTAAACTCGTGCCTGTGTCTTATTTGCAATATGCTTCTTTTCTTGATGTGTCCCTCCCTTGTTAAAAGTGTCAACTTTTGTGCTCTTTACAATGTGAAATTTTCAACTCTTACCCGAATATGTCTTTTATTAGGCCCCTCCCCATATTGCCAAGAATCACAATAAGAATGTCATTGATATCTTTGGTATTTTTCTGGTTTAGGTTGGTTTTCTTTAGACACACTAGCTACTCGCTGCAAAATTTCCAAGTATCGCCTGAAACGAAAGAATGTGACACCATAATAAACCCTTTTCAGTTTCGCACACGATTACTCCCTGCTTCCTTTCATTCCATTCAATATCCCAATTATTTCAATCCTTCGATGACAAACGATGTTTGTTTGGATTTGATCAAACTGGAGATTTCTGACATTTGTTTTGCACCGCAAATTTTCTTTTTGCAAAGGACATATTAGAGGATGGAATACTGGCAATAGTATGAAAACATGCAGCCACCGATTATCTCTAATCCATGAGTAGGGGAATTCCAACTTGCGATGTGTTGTGGAAAATTTCGCGATTCTGACGAGAAAATGATTTCATTTTTCGAAGAACACTATTGGTGTAATTTCCTTGGTGAGTTCCAGTTGAACTCATCGGAACTCATAACTCCTGATTAACTTCCATTGCCTCTGATATTTGACATTTTTTTCGTCCTATGATTTTAAAATATATCGTGTATGGATTTGTGAGTTGATAAATAATTAATTGACAATCATTAAACTAGAAACACAATAAATCAACGACTTATATCTTAAAGAAACTTATCAACAACAAATAGGACTTTTTTTGGTGAAATACGAGTATGTACGCCTAGACGCTTGGTACCTAAACTTTTTGAAGATTTGCAAATACTCAAGTGGGTCAAAATCCATTCTTTATGATAATTTTTCATGGCCATTTTATAAAAATGATTATGTACTCGATTTTTAAGTTTCTGGATCTATTTTTGAGGTACTGATATTTTCATCTGACTTGTCATCACTCTTTTTATGTATACCTATTTTGCGATAACCATTGTAATTACTAGTAGATGTGCATGTAAAATTGCACCAGGCCAGAGGATGGGTGTAGATTGGAGGTTTTTTATGTGCGGGTATGGCGGTGAATGAAGAAATTATTTTGGGAAGAGAGGAAGACGAGCAACTAGTTTTTATATGGGTCGGGCGAAGAGGGGAATTCACTGAGGGAAATCCAGAAAAGGGAATTGATTGGACCGACGTAATTATGAAAGTTATTAGTGGCATGTTTTTTAACTAAGTTTTCCACCAGTATGTATTTACATTGCACATTTTTGGATTTTTTTGGTGAATGTTTTTCCCCTTATCCCTTCCTTTCCCTCATTTTCCCTTTTCACTTACCTATCCCACCTGGTGCTCGCACCCCCTGCCAAACACCTTTTGGATGGATTGCGGGATATTTAGATATACGAGATGCAGTAATATGCTAAAGCCCGTGGTAAATGGGAGAATGTTGGATAGCAGGGCTAAGACTAAGAAAGAGGATTTTTAGACTGCATGAAAGCAGGCCGAAATTACGAAAAAAATAATACGAGAGGGTATCGTAAACTTTTAATTGTTGCTAAAAGTAATCGAGATAGAAACTTAAGTTTTATCCGTCATTCTTAAGACCTCTCTTCATATTCACAAACCAGAGTTATCCATTTCTCCCAGTATTGCTTGACCTTTCGAAAGCTGTCATTTTAGAACTCACGAAGATTACATCGAAAACCATTGTTCCACCTCTTAAGTGGCGTCATATGTGGTGTCAAATTTATGACCCCGCATTGGTTTTGTGAGTTCTTGGAAGAAGAAAAACTTGCTTGGGGGTATGTGGTAAAATTTCAAAGCCACATCGCTTTGCCGATCACAATTGCAGGTCGTGTTATGTTTGCTTCTGAAAAGGAGCATATAGTCGTGGAACCCAGCGTGCTTATACATTTGGCATGTACAGTTCTTCGTGATTAGTTTTCCAAACTGGCGTAAACTAAGATGAATCTCAATCGTGATCATTTGGGTGGTTACTCCTCGGACTAAAAATACTTCACTTGTTTCAATGTGGTAGCATTATCTGTGCGTGATGGTCTTCTACATCTACTTTTACATAAATACCCTGCGAGCCACCAAAAAAGGTGTGTTGCAGGGGGTGTAGCACAAGGAGGAAAGGGTAAGGGATGAGGGGGTTAGGGTTTTTCAAATGGGTGGGGAAGATAGGGGGAACGTGTAATAAATGTATAAACTTAGTGTTACCACTAGCAAATACAAACGTACAGGTTAGGGACTACGCGTGGACATATACACATGTAAATAAATATATGTATATACATGTATATATATATATATAATATATACATTTATGCATCCACGCGCAGCCCCCAACCTGGACGTTAATACTTATTGTGTTGAACTGACTCCTGGGGGATTTCGACTACAAGCATTCTGGTCTCATATCGTTCTAGGAAAAAATGACAATTTTAACATGTCAGTCTTGCAGTCTATCTCTCTAATCTTATATTCGTGATCCCTCCGACCGTAATACGTTGGAGTTCGTATTTTATTCTTGATGTTATCTGAAAAGTGCCCATCTTTAAGTGTTTTTAATAAGTTTAATCTATATTCTAAACGCCGCTGTGTAAGAGAATCCCAACCTAAATTTTCTAGCAAAGTAGATTCGCTGCTGCGTTGGATTTTACAATGTTTGACAAATCTAGCCCCCCTCGTCTGAACTCGATCTAATTCCGAAATCAAATTTATATTTTGGGGATCCCATATACTGGCAGCATACTCTAGTAAGTGGGGCCTGACCAAGGCAAGGAAACATCGTTCCTTCACTTTTTCGTGGCATTTACCTAGCACTCTTTTCACAAATCCCAATATGTTATTAGCACGACCGCATATTCCTCGTATGTGCCTTCCCCAGGAGAGATCGAGAGTAATTGTTACATCCAAGTATTTAAAGGAATCTTCCCTCGCGATTTTGGTTTGTTTCACGTTGTAACTATAAGGGAGGGAATTACTCTTTTCCCAAAAATGTATTACTACGCATTTTTTCAAATTTAATTCCAATTGCCATGTGTCGCACCAATTTTGAATTGCATCTAGGTCGTTGGCTAACACGACTCTGCCTTCGTGACTTCGAATGTCCCCATAGATTACTGCATCATCGGCGAAAAGGTGGAGCTTGCTATTAACTACAATTCCTTTTGGATATTCTGTGATCGACATGTGGCCACTTAGAAGATTATTTTTCCAACTCACAATTGTGCCATATGGCGGGCTGCCATTTCCATAAACAACCATTACTTCATCTGGATTTACCGGGCACTGTAACCTTTCAAATTAAGGAACTTAAACAAAAACATTAAGAGCTGGATGGATCGAAATTAATCTTCTCCATACTGCGAGTTACTTCAATCTTCGAATTCTATAAAAAAAGCAAATCAACGCTAATAGCTGTAATTTACAGTTGCATGTGCAAAAGGGTCGATTGATATGCACAATAATTTTTTTCAAGATATCTCGATTGTTTCTTAGTAAGTAATCGTTAAAGATTGTGTGTGAAACCTACCTTTTGAAAAAATACCTTGAACAAATGAATATAGTATATTTACAAGGATAATCATTCAACCATAAGGAGATGAAAATACAACTACGTAGTTGAGCCCGCTATGCCATTTTATATTCCATTAAAGTTAATTTTAATATGGATATTAAACATTTTCCACATACCACAGAGTTTTTTTTATTTTCGAGGTACATATACCCAAATAAATGAGGCAACATTTGGGGTAAAGATGCTCTTTTTCCGTATCTATCATAATATTAGATTTTTTAAAAATTGATTTAAAGTTTTACAAGTCCTACTTTTTTCTTTTGTACCCTCCTCCCTGTCCTTGCACATTTTTTTTTAACCCTACCCAATTCTTATTTCTTTGCGTCCCGGTTAATGGTTCTACAAGTACATTTAATTTCCTCACTCTTCTTGTCTGCTTTATCCCCTTGGTCTGATATTTCACTTCAACATTACTGAATTACTCATATATTTTGAATCTGCATCCGCTTCTGGAAACTGTACGGATTAATTACTCATTCTTTACATATGTGCCTTACAATAACATAGTGAAATTTATATATCTCTGAAACTCGGAGCGTTTTCCTCGTTTATCTACGTCTATTTCGGTGTTTAAATCGGGTGTCGGAAGAATGAAATCTTGATAAACTCCTGGTTCAAGTACCACATTAGACGTACATATAATGATACTGCCCAGCAACGATGTGTAATAATATAATGAGAGATCGTTTATGGAGTCAGATCTATATTCAGTCAATTAATGAAGTTTCTGTGATGGGATGAAAAAATTCTTCTCAGACATTTTTCTGAATTACTCATCTTTCTTCCGACGACAGTGATTGTTTCCACTCCTCTCTGCAAGATAACTCGACCTGCAGGGTGTTTTGATAGTAATATTAAGTAAGAATTATACGTAGAAACCTCTAGAATACCTATGCGAGGTTGCATTTGCAATGAACCCCTTGCCTTCAGGCTTACAGCGTTCTTCGCCAAGGAGACAGTGTTTTATTCTCTAATCTAATTAAATCAAACATTGAGCTAATAGTTTAAGCAAGATATCGCACTTCACCTGCATGAACATGTTTGTCCGTCTAAATTATTTCTGAGCGTCTCTTCTCGTAAATAAATAGTGCATATGAAATGTTCGCGATCCTATACCATCGTATACGTATATGGTATGTATACGAGTCTTTTTCTATTTTTCATCTAACTTTAACCCAGGAAATTTCTCTCCCAAATTCTGTGAAAAGTTAAATACTTCTTTCATCACTTAGAATACGTAGGTTCACTTTTCGATATGTTTCTCCGAAACAGCCGATTGCGGATTGCCATTGTGAATCTTCTTCCTCTTTCTCGCAGGTAAGCGTTTTCCTATTCGATATAAACGGCTATTCCGGGCAGATGATTTTGCATCAGTTGCTTATTTCCTGTTTTCTTGACATATCAGTGGAGTTTTTTCATATTTGAACATTCAGTGTGGTGTTACTCTCGTCTATTCGATCATGTTGAATTTTTAATTAAGTTATTCGGTTAAGGAGAGTCTGCAATTAGAAACGCTAAATTCAATTCTCTGCGAAACGTTAGCAAATTGAGAAATACTAAAGTACTTAGGCATAACATATCTACAATATTTATCATATATTGCCGAATAATAAAACTGTAAAATGTGACCATTGGAGGCAATTAACAACTTATATTGCTGTACAAATAGGTATTTCACCAGTTACACCACTAGAACAGAAAATTACGGGGTTACAGGGGTAACTACGATAAATGAAGTGTTAGAGACTTCTCGAGAATTTAAACCTGTAGAAAACCTATTTTATATTTACTAGTGACTAGTTATTATTTGCATTGGTAAAAATGTAATCACGGCAGTCTTCCCATTGAATATTTGTTTCATAACTTATAAAGCTCCATTTTATAATTGGTTTTCGGTCATTTTTTATGATTTCATGACCTAGTCCTTATATTCTTCCAAGAAGGGAAAATATGGGAAGTTTATGTTTTATTTAGACTAGGTGTGTGCTTGACTGACTAATAAAATGGTAGTATTTTTCCAGCCATTACAAGTATCAATGTCAATCAAATTTTGTGTAGAACGTTATACATTGTCGACTTTATTTCTAAAACGCACGTTGTGAACTCCAAGTCTGCTTGCCCTTAGTATTCAATCAAGCATTTACTTCTTTCCATTGTAATGTTATTTTCGTTTTTAATTTGCAAACGAAAAACCTAAGCGATAACGCAGTGTTAAGCGTGCATCCTTTGGACTCTAAACTGAAATCTAATTATTGTAAGATAGGTATTTGTCCTATGTTAGAAGTTCTGTGATAGGTTGTTAGAAGTTTAATTAAACAATTTACTTTTTAACTAAAGCTTAATACTGAGTGGTCTTATACAATATAATGAAAAAATACCTAAGTTCTCAATGCAAATCTAGGATTGTATAGATAAATATTCCGTGCACCTTAAGGCACGAAAATGAAAATTGCAGGTGAAGAAAGCAGTGGATACACAATCCTTATGCCTTCTTGCAATTATTGATAAATTGAATAATTCGGGCGCCAAGCATAGGAGAAAAAGGTTACATTTAAGCATAAATAGAAGAATAAAATTAATATTTTGCCGTTTTGACGATGAAGAAATTACAAGGAAGTTAGATGTATCTATGTAGCGTAGTGTGAGTTCGTAAGATCAATTTGTATTATTTTGTAAGTTCTAAGGGAAGCAATGCAAGAAGGACTAGATTAATTAAAAGTTTTTATGATAAAATTATTAGCTCGTATAAATTATTGAAGGAATTGTCATGGACATTCATCTCGAAGCAAAAGTTAAATTGCAGATTAAAAGATTGCTTTCGGACGGACTGATTCAAAACGTCAATTGTTCCGCGAACGATAAATAATCAGAATAACCGATAACTGAGGAAAAAAATATATTTAGTAGCCTAGTACCTTGTCATCATTTTTTATAACTCTTATTTAGTTGTCCCTTCTAATAGTACCTCACCTTGAATTTATTGTGATGCATTGTGCACTCAATTTCAGTAATTTATGTTGCCATCGTAAATATTATTTCCATTATTGGAATTATTTAAGAAAGTTAGTGGTAACTAACACCGAACAACATCAATTTTAGTTATGTATGCCTGGTGCGGAAAAATCACCTGCGAAACACCCTAGAAGTGGTATGTAGGGTACCACATACCTGTAGAAATCTCAAAAAGTGAAGGGCGAAAAAAGACCTTTCATTTAAATACAGGTGCAAAATTGTCAATTCCGTTAATTTACCTTGATAAATATCCCAAAATTTAAGGTAATGTCATTTTGTGACGATTTTCAAAGGGAAAATATAATGAAATAGTCATTACGAGAGAATGATTGGTAGTTATTACATATATTGAAGCCTAAATTTGAGAAAAGAGAAGTCTTGCTGGCGTGAACTGAGTCGAGAACTGTCTCGAACCAAGATAAAAACGAGAAAAAAATTGTGGGAAAATAATCGGTGACTAAACAGCGCTTGTCTTCTATGTATGGATTTGTAAGGTTTGGATATCATTCCGAGGCAATAAATGAGGTTCTACCGTCACCTCTCACACTCAGCGGACAATATCCATGATAATCATTGTGAAAATATTGCCAACTATATCCAGATGAATTTTCTCTTAAAATGATTATATGTTTAAAGAAATTTGTCGCAGTAGTTCGTTAAATTATTGGTGCCAAGAAATCGTAAACATTTCTCAGTCACCCTGTGCAGTAGATCACTGGTATTCTTGAGCTATCCGTTGACGCATCGTAAAACCATGGCGTAATTAATCTATTCTAAGGACTCCATAGGACAACCCTAGGCGCAGACCGACACATTGATTGCTTTAGAATAGGAATGGCTAACCATTTCATCTCGGTCTGCCAACAGTGAATTAATGGCGATGCTTCGCGTTTTTCGCGCGTTAACAAGTGCCAATAATTGGAGTTCACCCCATTAAAACATGCTTAAATCACAGTATCTTGTGGTCACTCGGTACTAGTGATGAATGCATGTCCCCTATAAATTAATATCATGCGTCTTGTTTTTATGGAAAATGAACGATTGATGGACATTTTTAAAACCGAAGAAGGGTGATGCCTACTCAGTCTCAATTGCCAGCTATCGGTGGCATGCATGCCATTTATTTCAGCATCCAATACTTAAATAGCAAATTCGGTACCATAAGGAGGTGCCTGTTCACGATGAAAATAGTTATCGCAAAGACATCAGACCTGCAGCGTTGCAATATAACCGCTCTTATATTACCAACATGTTCACCTGTATGAGAGTAAGAATTAATTCTATATCTTTAAATCATGAAATAAGGAACACAATGTATTCGCCCGCTGGATTTTATTGAGCTGCAACTAGTTTCAACGCTTAAACGTCATCATCTGGTATCAGTCGGAAACTGTAGAATTCATTAAATCCAAATGTTTGTAATAGAAGTTTTCTTGAAC
The DNA here is from genome assembly GCA_037158775.1 of Hetaerina titia. Taxonomy (NCBI): domain Eukaryota; kingdom Metazoa; phylum Arthropoda; class Insecta; order Odonata; family Calopterygidae; genus Hetaerina; species Hetaerina titia. Next base: position 61,392,786 of record CM073773.1, read on the forward strand.
ACGTAGACGGAAGGTAGGTCTCGTTCAGTACAATATTCTCCGTTCGCAAGGGCTATGAAAAAAAGCAACAGTATTGAAGACGTTCAGTAAATCTCGGCTTATGTATTGGATGTATCGAGATATTCTCACCAATAGACTCCAAGCACATCTGAAATCATAAGAATAATAAAGAGTAACACTTGAAAAGAGTTCCGTCAAATCATTGAATTCATGAAAAAATGTTCCAGTCGTTTTGTATGTAAGTGCGTTAATTCCAAGTTGCATTTATGCCGATTTTTTACATGATCACTTTCAATCATCTAAAAAAATCGTGGAGGAATTTTACTCATTTTTGAACACATAAAATAACAGAACACGTATTTCGGTAATGCAATATGAACATTATATCATTGAGCACGTAGAGGGTATTCGGATGTATTTAAGTGTTATGTGTTGTCGTGTTGTAATTTTATGTATTATGGGATTTTATGTAATTTTGTGTCGTGTAAGTTAAAAAATTGTACTTCGAAAAGTATGAATTTCTAAGAAACCGGATCAATGGTCCGTAGAACTTGTGAATTTGTTATGATTACGACCTTAGATTTTCGGAAACCCATTTTAATTAAATCACTCGAAAATGAATGTTTTAATGCCCTTGGAAAAAAGAACGTGATATATTTATGGTGTACAGTTAATTTATGGATGAGAAATATTGATAGTTGAAAGATAAAATGTTCCCTTTCCCTAAGTGGTACATTTTTAATCATCTAACACTTAAATTACGTGGAACAAAGACATGAGTTTCTATTAACAACTCCCCTTTGCAGTATATTGGGACCTACAATATTCTCAAAATTTATTCCAGACTCATTTTTATGCATTTTCAAGTATTTTTGCTTTCTGTCGGTTTCCGTACTTGACGGAAATCCAACCAATTCAGAGTCACTGAGGTAAATGCTAAATACAATTTCAGCTCATTCTCGCACCAGTGCATATAAATAAGAGAAACTCGCGACCGAAAAATAATTTGCGTTGAGCAGTGATTTTTCAATTCAAATTACTTTTGAAAGCAATCATTTCGGTACGAACGGTGAGAATTATGTTTTTTAAATAGTATGTAGTGATTATCAAATATCTGTTCTAATTTAACTATCAGTAAGCATTCCATAATTGATGGAAACGTGATTTGCGAGCACTTTTATTTCTTCCACTACTCTTTCCAGATATACGTCTGTAAAGGTCGATGAAGGAAATCCTGCAATTAACAGTTCTAGGAGTGTATTTTATTATAATCTGAAAGGTTACTTTTGAGAGAAAGAGCGTCGCCAAAGAAACGAAAAGTAGAACGTTGGTCCGCAATCCTGCTTTCCTCAAAACGGATAATCCAAGACTGGGGAAATTCTTGAAGAAAATATGACTCGAAAAACCTATAATTATAAAGAATAAGGCTGCTTTCGAAACGCTAGGGCCCTCGAGTTGGGAAAGCCAATGACCGAGGATTCCCTTCGTCTCGCATGCAGCACATCGTCTTGAAAAGTATACTATGTGACCTTACAAGTTACAATCAACAACTTCTATGATTTTTACTGTTTATTTTAAATTTTAAGAATATTTTTTCGTATGAAAATCACATTAAGCTTGCAAAGAAAATTAAATTCCGCAACTCACATTGACACGCGAATGGGATTTCCTAGAATTCAGTATTTCAAAATTATTCTTTGCGAAGTTGCCAGAAAAAGAAATAGATCGGGCGTTTAGGAATCCTTATCCTCCATGAGGTTTTTATGGGGTTTTTCAGCTGCTTCCAATGTGACGTTTTGTCTCGTAGTAGCATCATGCCAGATCTAGCAATGTCGTTCTCAAATTATAGTGCTCATTCGCACTAATTACTCCCTCTATTTCAGTCATCAGCATTCTAAGATATTGTCTTTCGGAGGCGTAAGGTTAAAGTGTAACCCCTTGAAAACCGTTCCTTTGTCCTGGAAAACTTGGAAAAATATTATTAAAGAACCCAGAATATAGAAAACATGCTGTCGCTGACATCACTACTGAATTGGTCAAATGGAAAGCCTCCTTTACACGGAAGCTTGGTTGTGAATTTTGGACGACATAAAAGGTTTGTCCCAAAAGTAGTATGACTTAATTTTTCCCGGATAGAGGGACAAACGGGAGGTGATTTCTCTGACTGGGTTCGATGGAGGGAGTCTCAAGAAAGGCTAGAGGACAGTGACTTCAGTTGGTTCCCAGCTTTTTCATAGTGCGGATCGTCCGTTTGCGAAACCTCTCTAACGTGAAATCGTTACGTTCCGTCATGTACCGGTAATTGGAACAGCACTACTCCATCAAATTTTGCATTAAAATTGGCAAAACCGTGAATGAGACTCGTGAAATGCTCATGGCAGCTTATGGTGATAACGCCATGGGTAGACCGGGTGTTTTTAGGTGCCATAGTTTCGGGAAGGTAGAGAAGACGCTGACGCCGAACGTTCAAGGCACCCTTCGACCTCAAAAAGTGAAAAAAATCTTCCAAGAATGAGGCCCTTCTCGGACAGGGATCGCAGAGTAAGTGTTCGCATAGTTTCTGATGAATTTGGCATCCCTAAAAGCGATTTGCATTGGTTTGTGAACGAAAACATGTGCCTGAGAAAGGTGTATGCAAAGTTGGTGCCGAGAGTGCTCTTGGATGAACAAAAGGAAACTCACACGCGGATCTACCAGGAGCTCGACCATGTGAGTGAGGATACAAATTTTTTGGACAATGCCCCACCCGACTTCTTCCTCTTCCTCCACCTCAAATCCATTCTGAAAGGACGTCATCAAAGCTCGCTGAAAGCGTTACAACAGGCCATGACGAGGGAGCTTAGCAGAATTCCGGGCGCCGCCTTCCAGAAAGCGGATGAGGCGTGGAAAACCTGCTGGCAGCGTTTTGTGGACGAACAAGGGTTCTGCTTCGAAGGCTTTTGAGTGAATGTATCAATTCTGGGAAAAAATTATTTTGATTGACTCAGTCCTACTTCTTTTGGGACGGATCTAATGTGCTTTTGAATGTTGACATTTTATAATATAAAACGAAGTTGTATTAATTTTTATACGAAAGATTAATAAAAAACGATGTATCAACAGAAAGATGCGGCAATTAACAATTGCAACTTGCCTTTCGTAAGATCGAATGTGCTTGTTGAAAATACTTATGAAACATAGTGTCCTAGCGGTTCGAAGGAAATGACGACGGACTCTTCATGAGAGTTGGGCGGAAGAGTACCTAAGCAATGACGTTGCTAGATTCGTGTAGGAATGTGAGCATTCAAGGCGAGCCGTGAGGATTAAGATCAGGAAATTATATTTACTAAAGGAGTGGCGCAGTCGTGGCTCTGTCATCAGTTCATGACCACGTCTTCACCTTTTCCATGAACTGCAACGAGTCACGTGACGAAAATTTGTGTCATGTCTTGAGGCGTGCCCATCCGATCCAAGGGACTCGACTCGGCCTGGCACCCACTCTTTCTTTCTCTCTCTTTCTTGTTCTATCTTCCACACGAGCCTCGCATTTTTTTTAACTTTCGACAATTTAAGCGCGAAAATCTAAGAATTCCCTCGCAAAGGCAAAAGAAATGTTTGTGCTGAGTTCCAGATGTGGTATGTGCCGATACTCCTCCTCCTTGAAAATCATTACAGGCAGAGAAACATTTTCTGCACCTTCACCGATTTTTTTCATTCTTATGCCTGTATTAACTAATCATTTATTTTTCATTTCTACAGTCTCACACAGCTCCATAATAAGCGTAATTGATAGAAATCTTAAGACATTGCTTTCGTTTTCTCTTCAATTGCCGATAAACCACCGGCTGAAGTAGTTAACGTAAATGATGCCGCATGTGTGGCAAACAGGCCGTGGCTTCGGACCCTTTATTTTTAAATACGTGAATTTTGTATTTTATTTTTGTGGGTATTTCAACGGTAGATAGAAAGAAGAAATATTAATTAGTTGTCCAAACACCCAGGCCTAAATTCCTGGGTTAAAACTATTTCTGACCTATATTTATCTGTCATTCTTTGTCTCTACATTATTAAATAATACACTGTAAATACTTACGCAAGAAGCCTAATTATTATTTTTTCAACCATGTCGAACAAAAATAGTAGGCATCATTTCCAGAGTACCCTCCATTTTGATTGTTCCCAAGGTTCCAGCGTTACGACTTTATTTTTCAATTCGGTGGTGTGATTTTCGGTTTAAGAAGTCTAAAAACAGTGGTTAAGTTATAAAAACTTCAACTCTGAAGCCATTATTGAAATTAACTACTCTCAAAAAAAGCTAAGATTTGAAACAAAAACAGATATTACTCGAGCCACTTAGAATGAGAAGTTAAAGTTGGAAGTAAAGGTGATTTTAGGTGTAGGTTTCAAGATTCATTTCAGGTGTAGGTTTCAAGATTCATTTCATGAATTTCATTTTAGCAGTCCTTTCGTGATTTCCAAATAAATGTGTGGTTGCATAGGAGAACGAATTTATTTGATAGCGGCGCATGTAAGGCATAGTTATAAGCCCAAGGAATTCCGGCGCCTAAGATAAAAACCATTTAAAGTCAATTTTTTGATGAAAATTGCAAATTTCAAGAAATATGGTAAACGACAAGAAACGTGAAAACACTTCCGTAACATCATGCATGCAGCAATTAAGAGTTTCATTCCAATTAAATACATAAAAGAGAACATGAAACCTAGATGGTACAGCGCGGATTTTAGAAAATCAGTGCAACGTCAAAGACAATGGCAGGACAAGATGTGAACTATGAGGTACTAGAAAACTACTTGAAAAAATGGGCTCATTTATAATGACAAGATATCTTGTGCAAATATCCAGTAGGAATTTCGGAAAGCGTTAAGCGATTTTAAAAGGAAAAGTAAACGGAAATTTTGAAAAAGAATCCGAAAGCATTTTGCTACAATGTGCTTCAGGGAGATAAGTCTACAGTTAATTCACTCAAAACCGATAAAGGTGAAAGAGTTGCCAGTAGTTTGGAAAAGGCCAACATACTAAATTCCTTCTTTTAAAGCGTCTTCTCTAATGTCTCACCGAATGTCTCCGATAGCATTCCAATGCGTGCCCGCCCAAAATGCCCAAAATTGAAATCTCGTATAATGGAATAGAATGTTTTCTGAAAAATACTAAGCCTTATAAATCTTCAGAGCCCGATAAAATACATGCTCGTATATTTACTAGAGTCGGAAAATGCACCGTATCCATAAATCATATTTAAGAAATTACTAGTGGATCACAAGGTCCTCAGCGACTGGAAAATGGCTAATGTAATGGCTATTTTTAAAAACGGGGGAAATGAGGAAGCGAGCAATTACAGACCCATTTCCCTCACATCAATATCATGCAATGTCTTGGAATTAAAAAAAATTGCAATCTCAAAAAATTGCAAAAAAAAAAGAATCTCGCCATGCTAGTTTGATAGTGAGACACGTCCATAATCAAGAGTTATTGATGAAAAGTGGATCGGCACGGTTTCCGAAAGGGTATATCCTGCGAGGCACAACTTAATGATTCGATATTGATCATGGGAAAAACAACATCTTAAAGCTATCTGTTCTTTATTTAATCTCTCTAATTTACAATGCAACAGATTTAGAATGTAAAAATCATTCGCTTTGACTGGGATATGAACCCGGATCCCTTAATATCCGGCCGAGTACTTAAGCCAGTTAAGCTAGCGAGGCGTCCTATTACACTCTGAAATTTGGAATGATTTTTACTCTCTAAAATTTGTTGCATTGTATGCACATCAATCGGATGACTTCGTTCAAAGTTACTATTGCATCGTCTCCCGCAGTTTCTTGGAATTTATCTCTTTAGTTTAATGGCATGATCTCTCCTCTCCTAGAACGATGGGGCTAATTATATACTTTCAACATCATCGTTGTAGAGGCCTTTTTCCCTTTTTTGCCAGTGTTTTCAACTGTAATTTAAACTTAGCTCCGTGCGCGATTCCAATCCTAGTCCCTCTAATAATCTTAATACACAGCTCAGTTTATCATACCAGCCTTTTTTGAATGTAGCTCCTCTACGCTGCCTGCGATCTAATTCTGCAAGTAATCCATCTTCATGAGAATCCCTTGTACTAGCTAAATATTTTAATGAACTAATAGAGATTTAGACATTTGGTCCATTATACATTGTAGTTTACTGTATATTTTGAAATAAAATATGGCGCATTGCTCTTATGATGAAGAAATTGAGTATTTACGACGAAGATTAATGGAATGGTAATGTCACGTCCTACATTGCGAAGGCAAGCGTAAGACTTACTCCATTTTGTTGGGTTTTGATTAAGGATTCCCAAAAAAATACGCTGTTTTCAAAATATATTTCCATTACTTTGTCCAATATAAGCTACAAGAAACGATATGCTTTTGGTGCGCGTTTTCTCAGATTTCTCCGTCCAAATTCGCCATTTTGAAAAAAACATCTGCCCTTTCACTTCATAACTTTGACGTAAAATTTGAAGAATAAGTTGTGCGTCGAATAACTTTTCATGGAAACTATTCTTCTGTAAGTTAACAAAAATATAGTGTTACTGTCAGTTAAAAATTATAAAATGGCGGCGCGCGGAAAGAACCGTGAGATCCGGAGATTGAGGCTTGCATTGATGTTTCTCAGAGAGGTAAATTGGACCATTTTGTTCAATGCCCTTGTGAATTAACTTTTCATCCAGATAAAAAGAAGTATTATTGTGTTAATTATAATTAATTTTTATTATATAAAAACTGTGTTTTTCACACATCGTCTTGAACTGGAAACTTTTTAATCAGAGAAATGAGCGAAGATTTTTATTCCCATTCATCACCAAGACGACGCCATTTTGAAGACCTATCAGGTCATTTTTCATAAGAGTGGAAACCATATAAATACATATTCAGATCGCAGAAAAACCCTTTTTTTTTAAATCAATTCTATCTGATTCAGTACTTGGGGATTTTTATTCTACAGTTTGTGATTCATATTTGTGCTTTGTTATGGGCTCGTGTGGGAAATAGAACTAGAAGTTTAGAATAGAACTGATTATGTTATCATATTTGCTTTTATGATTTGTAATACTTACGTTGGATAAAGCAATCACCTCAGATAATCCCACAAATAATGCAATATTATCATGTTCGTATAGAAACGTTTTTCACGTGCACAATGTGAAATATCTCTGCATTTTTCAGATGTAAAAGAAGGGACGTAAATATTTCATTATGGTTTCATATTCATAATGAAATATAAATAGTAAAATGGTTTTGGGCCCAGGAAATATAGAATCATTGTTTGCTCCAACTCGGCGCGCGTATGCAATTCCTTATTGGCGGAACCATGAATGCTGTCCTGATTTTAATTCCAGTATAAAATTGACTCTTTCCGGAAAATTCAGTTTTAAAGATTTCTTCAGAGTTGTACACTATATTCTTACGGTATTCACCAATCATCAAGTTTAGCATCTTCTTACCGATGGGAGCACATAACTTACACCATTATTACGCAAAGTGACTTCTCTCATCGATAGTAATGGTTGTTGGGAAAATTAGCCATTAAGTTGCCCACCATCTAAAATATAAAAAAACACAGTACTCAACCCGAAGGTCCGTTTGGTCTGTGATGGTAGAGTTCACCCAGTACTACTAAGCCCCACGGCGTGTGAAATTCGCACATCAGGATAGCGCAGCGGTTATGGTTTCCCACGAAAATCTGGTACCCGAAAAATCACAGAGCTTGGGTGGAGCTGCAGTGCCCCGAGTGACTTGCCCGGGAATTGAACCCGGCCCTCCGGTCAGTAGTCCAACACTCTACCCCCTGGACTACCGCGACCCATTTAAAATATAATATTAAAAAATTTCACACACTTGTACAGATGAGAAGATTAAATCAATGAAGTCCGGGGAGCATTTGCTATTCTAAACAAAATAAATATGAACCGGGTTACTCCGCCACATCTATATACTAAAGTACATGAAGTGGCATTAGAATTTTCTGCCATGCTAAATTTATGTATTGATCGGTGTTAATATTGAAATTTTTCTCTTCTGTCGCCAACGAAGGTGTGTTGGATTAAAAAAACATTATTTTGGCTATTGATCCTTTATTTTCTTACGCATTATTTCTCCAAAATTATTTTGTACATGTTACCTATATATTGTCTGAATACAAACACCTTTATGTAGCTTCACTGGGGAAAGGTTTTATAAATGTAATTTTAGACTCTAGGCTTTGCTATAAGAATAGCATTTGAAAGCCTAGCGCTGTATTTTTTTATTCGCAATGTTTCATAATAATTATTTTACATGTAATTGCTTTTTTACCGATATCCCACATTTTCCCCTTTTTTTAGTACACTATAATATGCTCTTCCGTGATTTCAAGAGATACACCCAACACTTTAGTAGCTACGGTCATCCTTGTGTATAATTGGATAGGCATAATTTAATGAATTAACACTATTGCTTCCGATAACGCAATTTTCCATTGAAACACATTTACGAATCAAGTCCATCTCGTAGTACTGAAAATGGTTTTCCATAGAATGAACTACATTTTACAAATAATTATAGCGTTTTCTTCAACTATGTTATGAGGAGCGATTGCGCGCATTAATTATGAATACTCGCCATCACTCTTAGAATCAACATCAAAAAACCTCATATATTTTTTTGGATAATATGCATAAATGTGAATCCATTTTCTTGTGTTCGGCCATGTTCTTACTGTTTCGGCGGAAAGGGCTTCCAACGTTTTCATGTATGTACGTACGCCCAGATTGACTTACGTAAGAATAGCTTCTGTTTATTGGGTATGGAAAGAGTTTATTATTATTCCTAAAAAACGAAAAAGTAAATATTAATTTCTTATATTTTCTTGGAATTAATTTTGCATATTTTCTTAATCGTGATAAAGCGTTAACATTTTAAGGTGTTGTTATTTATAATCAGTTCCCTTATGCCTGTTTTACCAAATGGTTCAGTTTTTGTGCCAAATTTTTATTACTTCATGGGTTTCTTTTCAATGAGTAAATGAAATTTTTTGAAATTCTGTGAAGTAATTCAAAGCATTACACTTTCTTTGCGAGATTCATAATTTAGCCTATATTGGACAAATAGTGAAACTCTTACCGTGTATGGAAGCTTTCCATGAAGTATTGATAAAAAATACCAAATATCATCTTCGCAAATTCTCAGAAGAGAGGTTGATTTATAAGTAGTCCTCCCACTTGTTTCTCTTCATGCACATTTTTAAAAATCTCGTTTGTTTCCTAATATAACATAAGCAAAAACTGCTCTATCACTTTCTCAGTTCAAAGAATAAAAACTTTTTCTCGTTGCGAGAAGATATTCTTATGAGAGTAGAGAAAACTGCAACCATGAATTTCTGAATTGTTTTGCATTTTGTGTATTAAATATTTTATACCAATATTGCTTTGAGATTTTGCTTATTACAGGCATGCGATTAGTTTAATCACAACTTTCTTGAAACAAAGAAATACCTGTGAATAAAGTTATATTGTATATACTCCTTTCGTGTTTATACGTGTACACATGATAATTGTTAAGTAGTACTCGTTTTCCACAAAAAGTTCAAGAATACTGACGCAGTATTTGTGTTGTGTTGCGGGCGCATCAACAAGTATTTTCGTAAAAATCTATCAAAAATAAAACTAATGTGGAAATCAATACCACCCGTCAGCCACGGCTTAACGATTCCTAAGAACTTTTCTGCAACACCCGTCTTCTTATCGGAACGTCTACCTGGAAATAACTAGATAAATTTACTTACTTCTGTGTAGAACGTTCATGTGCTAGATTTTTAAAGGTAAATATTTCATTGAACAAAATTCGTAATCATTATCTTACGCTTTTCTCGCCCAAGAATAGCTTTCCTAAATTTGAAAAATACCACTTTTTCCAATATGAACCGTCGAGACCTACAGTTTCATTTTCCCGACTTAAGTTTCATAATTATGAAACTAAGCGAATTCAATGATTTGTTATTCAATACTTATTGCATTTCCTGATAAAAGTGATGGAGTCAAAAGTTTTTATTTCCTCTGCTAATCGTTCGTAGTCCTCCCTTTCCTCCCAGCACAGTTCAAAGAAAGAGCTCACAACAGCTCAAACGTAGTAGAATTATGCTTCTACTTTGTCTAGCTCATGTAAGTGCCGAGAGCAATTGTGGGGAAACATCACTTCTCTGCCAAATTCGATCATTGACATTGCGAGAGCAGATTTTTCAGCGACGAAAACGATCGTGAAATGCAAAAAGAAAGAATCGTTTGCGAAGGTGACGAGTCGCCCCGGCCGAGAGCCAATGATCCATCGAATTGACTAGGTGGGAGAATTGCTTTGCGAGGCTATCGCGATGCTCTATGCTTCTCCCTCTCTTCTCTCTCCCACCCGTCAAGATCTCTCACTACTCTCCGCTGGCTCGAGAGAAGGCCCTTGTCTCTCCCCGCCGGAGTTCTCCCCCCTCCTTCGGCCACCTCGCCCTCCAGTCTCCACGCCGCCCTTCCCCGCCTCCCCTCTCTCCCGCCCTCCCCGTTATTCCTCACCCTCTCCCAACTCTCCCCTCCCTCCCTCTTCCGGATCTGTCCTCGCTCGGCCCGCTGACTCTCCCTCCCTCCCGTTGGCCCTCACCCATCCTCCTCCTCCAAAACCTCTTATCCTCTCCTCCCAACCCATCCCTCTCTCTCTCTCACCCGCAGTCACGCTATGAATTATTTATTCGCTGCTGGCGCCGATGCTTTTGTTCCCCTGACCTTGTCCCAGAAGGCACCTCGCCTCTCTCTCAAGAGGGAGGGGGTTGGCGAGGGGATGAGGAGGACATGGAAGTCACCCCCTTCCGAAGCAGCTGCACCCGCCGCCTCTTTTCTTATTCTTAATGCCCTGTCTTCTCATACCTTTCGCCTGCTTCCCCCAATCCACCGCGTTCGGACACACCTTCTTCGCTCTTCTCCCGCCCTACCCTTCCCGCGACACTCAACTTCACTCTTTGAGGAAAAGAGGAAGAGAGAGAGAGACCGCTTCTTAAAAGGCTCGCCGCTCCCCACGGCGGCTCTCTCCCCTCCCCGCGGCTAAGAAGATTATCTTCCCCCTCCAGCAGCACTCAGCTCCTCACCCCGTGTTCGTAGCCCTTCGCAACCCCTCTAACTACCGCAGTAGCAGTCGAGTGGACGGGAAAGTAATATATTTTTTTTATTTCTCCCCGTAGTCACTTTGAAGATAGGCTACGCCGGCCCGTGCTGCGATCAAGCATTTTCTGATAGCTGAGCTCATCCTGTGTGTGTACAGATGCTCTAGTATTCTCAGATCTGGGAAAAATTTATCTTTACTATCGGTGCATTCCTTTTCCATATTATTCGACCGTAAAAAAGTGCATGTTTTCAATAGAATTATATGGTAGCAATGCGGGAATCTGGTTTCGCAAGCTGCTGCAAAGCGAAGTGTAACATGTTTAAAATTAATAATAGTCGCCTAAAATATTTTTGTGAAAGTTAAAAATTATTTTTGAAATTACTTTGTTATGAGAAGTAATCTCATGGAAAATTTTGTGGGAAAACGTCTGGATGGGTTCTGCAGTTAATTTTATTATTATTAATAGGTAATCTATCGGTTAACGTAGGTTTTTGGATGGACACAACTATCAAATAAATCTTTTGTACCTCCAAACAAAACCCAATCCAGCAACCTACTCTACATCAGGTTCCCTCTTCATCTCTGTGCACTTCCTTCCTCCCTTCATCCCGTCCAACATCCCTATCCTGTTCCTGCCCTTTCCTCGTTTGCCTAACATTCTCCCCTCTATTACCCTCTTCAACATCCCACTACCGCTCAATACGCCTTTCATCCATCTTTCCTGCCTCCATAGGATTTCTCTCAACAAACCCTTCACCTAACCCACCATCTCCAGTACTTCCTCATTTGTTTTTCTCTCGGTCCATTTCACCTTCTCCATTCTTCTCCACACCCGAATTTCAAAAGCCTCCAGTCTAGTTAATTTTATATGGGTAGAATATTTGAGTGAATAGGACATAGTACACCTGTAAACATCAGGACTTTGGAAGTTATTTTAAGTGTTGTCAAATGCTACTCAGAGTGGTGAAAGGTATGTTCCGGCTGTAGAGTTAGCTACAAAGTATTATTTTTAGAATAGTAAATTCATAACATTTTCTGCACAGCTAACTACACCAAATGCAGATACGTATAGTATAGCATGGCATAAGAGCGGAAGACCGCTGCAATTTAAATTTCCTAACTACCCACGGAAATGATGTACGCGGCTTAATTTTTGTTAATCTCCGGAGAACGTCGCCTCGATGGGCGCAGAGGATATACGCTAATATCCCGTCCAAATTAGCAAGTGGAGACCATAAATTGCAAGGTACAAACTTGTGTCTTCAGTTTAATATTACAGAGGACCTTTTGCGGCAAAAGTCTTAGACTGAGAGCTGTCGCAGGCCTCGAGGACCTTAAAACGTAATACTTTACCAAAAATTTGCCCAATCTTCAATTTACCATATTCCACTATGCAAATTAGAGATCGCACAATGAAAATAACGGTTGCTCACAGGAACATAAATATGCAGGCTGATAAAATCCAATTAATGATGAATGTGATTCATTTAGAAACCTAATTCTGATGATCTTAAACTTAAGGTATGTGATAATTAGTTGTTCAGAAATATTATTTACGTCGAACTACTCGAGTCTCTTACCTCTTAAAAGTTTCCTCGTCGCAAAGCTTCTCATTTCTACTCCAGCAGATATTCTATTTTTTTAAATCATTACACCTAGGCCATTATGAGAAGTTCTCTGAAGGGTGTGGTCCCTAGACTGTTTTCGATCAGCTTCTGCACTGAATAAGAGACGCACCTTGAGACAGCGGCTATTATTTCCGGATGGATCCTGATTGGCCTAGGGACACCCTGTGTTTAGGCTTCTTACGATGTCCGAGAATTTTGAAGTAACGATTTTAGGGAGAATTTTTCTGTACTTTTTCATTTGAAATTATTTCGTGGGCCTGCTAATTTAACATACTATACATTTAATTTCATTTTTGTATAAGCACCGCTAGAGTAGTCAACCTGAAGTGTTATTTGTAATAATAGGGGTAGCAGCCATCTCTGACCATACCATGGCTTATGAAAATGCATCATTCTAAATAGGGAGTAATGCTATTTTTATTTGCTACCTGTGGTTTCTCATAAGTTTTGGTTTTCAAAAAAATAACCCATTTGAAGTAGCATAGCTGGCGATGTCTAGCGCACGGAACCCTTTGGCTAGTAACCGGGTACCCTAGACCCACAAGTTACCCAAGTTATTTATTCATCATGAATTTCCACAAATTAGATCCTGCCAAAGTATCCGAGAAGAAGTATGAAGTGTGTATCAAAAGAGGAAAGCCTAATTCATAGGGCGCTTCGTAAAAGGAAATTATTAACAATATTAAAAGAGGTACGTTTGAGGTTGCGACTTGGTGAATCAGAATCAAAGTGAAAGGAATCAGATTATTGTCTCCCGGTTACTCTAGGAGGGGAAAATATTTTGGGTCTAAGGTAGTCTGGTTTTCGTGGCAGTGAAGAGAATTTTTGAAAGCAGACAATGTGTATTTAAAATGAATAACATAGAAAGTATTTCGTGCACATTACTGAGATTTAATCGACTCAATATTAACTGATGATCTTTCTATAGACATCCAGACTCAGATGTAAAAACACTTCCTGCCCTCAATGAACAGATATATAAATTTACGCAGAAAAATAATAACAGCATCAAAATAATTGGTGTGACTTCAAACTCCCTAGTATCGATCGGGACAGCAATAGCGTTAAATCTCGGACCCGCAGTCGCGAATCTTGTAATTCCTTATTAAAATTGGCCCAAAGAAACTCTCGCCCTCCCGTGGAAAGAACATATTGGACCTATTCTTACTTACACACCGGAACGTATTATGAGTGTAGCATATTCCTTTTTCTGGATTTTCTCTCTCAATATCCAGAAGTTATTGAAATGGAATTATCATAATTTTCGGAAACCAGTAGATCAATTCATATCGCTATGACTTAATGTATGTAAAAGGACTTGCAATTTATTGATATTGTTGACATTCCCTCGGTCAGCCTCCGTGTTGTCACACGGCGATCTCAAATGACTGTGTCATCATTTTTGTTTTAACTGAGCGACGTTATTAATGCCGTTGAACCTTAAAGTTTCCGATACTGAAGTTATGAGGAATTGAGTTTTAGGGTGTTTTCCGGAAAATCATAAAACTTTCCCAGGGAACTCAGATCTATCATGGTGTCTCAAGTGAAATTTTAGACATGTTTCAGCATTAGCAATTTCTACTGAATGTTTGGCTCTCAATGCCTAGTAAAACGGTTTTACCCAGTAGGTAAAAAATGAATAAAATACCCTGGAAAAGGTCATATTTTTGGTAAATTACTTATTACTTGAATTTCTTACCTTTAAAATATCTCTCAAAAGGAAGGACAATTTTGTTGTTTGAAGTCCATGTAAAATATTTCAGTTTTATATTCAAGATAAACCCTCCGTTTTACTCCTCAATGGCAATTTTTTTAGAGGGAATTTATTTGAAAATATTCTCCATTGGTAAAAATTATGTCTTTGGGTAATTTTAATAATTGAAATCAGGTCGTAATGGTATAGTTAATACTTTATTACGATTAATTGTCAAATAAATCTTTCAATAATGCAACAAAGGTTTGTAATTTTAATTTATTGTTTAATAAAATTCGTGTCCGCTTCCGTGTCAGACCTTACAATTTTTAGGTATTCTTTTCCTGACTGTCGACAAAACATGTCCCCACAATTCTAAGGATCAAAATTTCCCGTAGGGGACGTAATAGGCGGATTTAGGCACTCCTTCAATTTATGTATTCAGAGTGCAACGAAGGCAGAGGCAGTGTGTTGGTTAGGAAGCTGTTTTCGTGACACATTTCTCCCAAATATAAAGCGTAATGTCGATGCAGATTTTTTTTACCATTATTTATCCTCCCTCTTCATATCCACCCTTCATTTTTAATAGTAGAAATTGCCTTTTCCATTAAACACATGTAAGAATGAACATTTTTCTTCGAATTTCGGTCGAAGAGTCATTCAACATTTGAATTACGTAAACCATCGTCCGTAATCATCATCATCATCGTAAACCATTTTCCGATTATTCGTCAGGTGATTTTCAATTCTTAGATGTTTGTATAAAACAATGAAATGTGTAGTAATGTATGACTTTAGAGATGCAAAAACATTCCTACTGAAGTAGTTGATTTGATTACAAAGCCGTTGATGCTGGTTCACAATGTAATGTACATTGTAAATGATCAAAATGTTTCTGTTTATTCGGCAATTTCTAGTATAACATTCATTATTCTGCATTTCAGGATGGACCCGGCTGTAACAACCACAAGTGTATGTGTCTTCAGAGTCCCTTTCTCTAGGAGATTTGGAGACAGAAAAAGGGAAGAAACGGAGAGAGAAGATACGTGAGATATAACGAAGATGTATTAAGTGGAGGTAAAAGGAAAGTGCAAGGAAAGAAACACAAGATGCCATGGCGGATGCTGAAAGGAACGTGGCAGAATCTAGAATATCTCTTGTAAGTAAGCTAATAGAATTATGTGACTTTCCATAAATTTTCCTAATCTAATTGCTCGTCCTTATTCAGTAACGTGGGATTATAATGTCGAGAAGGAATGGATAGAAACCGACCCGCCCTTTTTCAACCGACCTTTTTCAAGAAGTCGTTCTTAACTTCTTTCTGAAATTAAATTAAAACGCTCGGAAAAGCCTGGACTAAGACGCCCACTCCCTCAGAATTGTAACGATCTTACTATGCTCTCATATTTACATAAGGCATAAAAAAACACTTGTAATTTAATTAAATTAAAAAACACAGTGCATTGAATTATAAACGCTTCGAATAATATCTACTATAATACTAGAATAACAGGCTTTCAACAGATTAAAGGTGAATGAACTTTTGCTAAAAGTTTTGGGTATTATTGTTGCACAATTTTAGTTCAAGGACTTGTAAATATAATTTTGAAAAGTGCTGCAGATTCTGAGTTTATTTACTGAAGTCACACCACTAAGAGCCTATGCTGTAAGCAACGAGAGGAACCTTGGTCGGGAGATTCTCGGGAGATTCCCATTATTTATAATGCTATTCATAATGAATAGCAAATGCATGAATAGCATAAATGAGCGCCTGAACATAAACCTCGAAATTTTAAAACATTTCAACAAGATGTGCATGCGTAGTGTTTACTAATCTCTGTGCTGAAGACGTGGATGGATTTGGAAGCAGGGGAAAAATGTTTAAGGAAATGAAAATATGGTCTTCCGGAGAGAGGAGAAAATGAAATAATCGGATCGAAAAACTTGTGAAGAACATAAGAAAAGAAACTTATGGGAACAATGAAAAGGTAAAGGGATAAATTGGGCACATTTTAAACCAAATTTTTACCTCATTAGCTTAAATAGATCCTCAATAAAAATCGCTAATGACACTACCGTGACCTTATGACAGTGAATATTAAACGCACAGTATCATGGGACTTCCGCCATCATCAAAACACATTAAAGTCCCAGAAAGGTGCAAAACGCAAAGATGAAAAACGAAAAATATTGGAATTAATGCACGACAACAAATTTCCCATCAATCTTACATAAAGCGCATGGAGCAGTGCGAGTATTAGGGAAAGAGATACAGATGTACATGGTCATATTGGAGAGAAGAAGATGTAGTGAGGGAGTCAGACGCATGAAGAAGTTCAAAGGAAAATTTAGAAAGTAAACGGCGCTGGCAAGTCTCTTTGTCATCTCCTTATATTCTCTGTGAATAACTGATGTCGCAGTATTGTCTCATGCAGGAGGAGAGACCCTTAGTACTTGCCTTATTTTCTATTTTTCGATTCGTGTGCATCGATGGCCCTGATCAGGTAGAATACCGCCAATCCTCCTCCCACGTCACAGGCAAAATGGCTGACTCACCACTCGTTATCAATTGTCTCATCCTCCTTCCCTAGCAACCGCCTGCCAGTAACAAGAGGTCCAGATCTCTGTAGTTGTCATTCACTTTCCCCATTGCCAATTATTCCTTTCTCTCCCAACTTCATCCGCCATTTACTTATTTTCTATCCGCCACCTAAATATAAACCTAAAAGACCCTTTAATTCAGCTAAAGGGCTCAACATGAAATGTATGGTATCTTACCGATTAAATGTTTTTCTTGGATAGACCGTGAAAAACAACAAACTCCTCGATTTTTATTCTCTTAGATACTGCGCCGCATAATTTATTTTATTATACGCTACAGCATTCTTCCACACCGTATGATTTCCACCTCTTTTCTTCTGTTACGTTTGGCGTTTTTCTCCTAACCCGCACAACTCGATCATTGTACGTTAAGGTTCGCGAAATATAGAAGAGCATCTTTCTAATCCATACTTTTTTTCCTTCTTCGAACTTTACCCTGATAATTTTATCTCCCCCTATCAATATTACCTGTTATTCGTTTTTTGATTCATTTTATCGGAATGAACTTTTTGTTAATAGTAAAAATAATACTCTCTACTTGCCGTTGAAATGTAAAAAATTCGAATGTAAGGAAAGGTCCCTCCAACACACCATTTTTAGACACATTCCGCGGAAGCAATTATTGCATATGTTCACAATCCTTTTGCCATTTTCAGCTTTTTCATACCTTTCTCTTATCGGATGGCATTAGGAGACGAAAATATCCATGAATAGTGATGATATTGCAGCAATATCACGCCTGTGGACGCGAAAATCGAGGGATTCCAGCCTTTTGGAAGCAAACGAATCGTTAATAACGGCTTAGTCACAATTAAATAAACCAAATACCAAACAGTGTGGTTAATTAGCCTTACTATGTATTTTAAAGTATAACATTTTAGTTTCCGCTCTTTAATATATTCGTCAAGTAAAACGATAAATTATGGAATAGCGGGCATAAATTTTCGAGGTGCATGACCTCGCTTTCAATGTCTTTTTTAAATATTGGTGAAATCAGTCATGGAAAATGTTATTTTAATAAAAGTTTCCTTCTTAATAAAGAAGCTATGTAGAGGAAAATTGGACAAAAAATGTGCGTATCTTGAAAACGTTTATTGCTACGCATTAAGTCCTTTGAATGAGTGTGTGTTGACTACAGAAGTAACTTCATTTATAAATGATTAGTGACACGCTCATTTCTTAATTGCCGCTGAGTAATGGAATAAAGAATTTATTCATTGTTTACTTCGTTCACTTCTTTCTAATGAAAAAGATTCAATATAACCAACTTCATTTACCAATGAAGTTGTTCATATATTTCAGGCAAATTAATTACATGTTAGTCGCTTCGAAGCTAAATAAAGGGTGGAATACCATGATACGGAAAATGGGGTTTACGGCAATAATTCAATTGCCTCTCTACTCCTGGAATTAACCTGGTGATAAAAGAAATAACAATCGGTGAGGTCAACATACCTTCACCTTTCACAAGTGCAGCAGAATGTGAGAGAGAATATTTGCCTCCCTGTTAGAGTGCGTAGACAAGTAGGTGGGACGAGACGAATCGTCAATGAAAAGTTTCAGAGAAGATAAAGGAAGAAAGCGAACAGAAAACGGAGAAGATAAGCCCACGTACATGCTCTTTGGCGAGGGTCGTAATGGAATGGTATACAGGAGGGAAATATTTGCAGCACGTTGAGAAAAATTATGGAGACTGAAAAGCAGCAATGATCGCAGAAGAGAAGTTGAACGACGAGGAGTCGAGGTGATAGCAGCGGAAGAAAGTGGAATGGCGATCGTTAGGAATTCGATCCCTCGGCCGCTAATTCCTGACGAGGAGTCAGTAGGCTATGAACGTTTTCCAATCTCCGCCAATCCAATCCAACCTCCGCCTGTGAATGTTTTAGGTTTCATATGAAGACGGGATTACAGAATAATCATGACTTTTTGTCATGATTAACAAGTTAGAATTCTTTAACGCACTCGTACTTTGCCTAGAATATTGGTTGTTCCCTATCTTTTACACTTTAAAATTTAGTAGAATGGCGTTTGCGCCGGGTACACACGCACGTCTTCGTGGCTATTTAAATGCCTCATTAATATGACTAGGCAGTAATTGTGATTAATTTTAATTACAGCGAGTCCTACCTTTACACTTTAGAGCTCAAGCAATTTAAGCGCAAATAAATATCTATTATCTACCTAATACTTAATGTACGCTAGAATGTTATGCTACGAAACACATAAGACATGTCTTGCCGATTCCAGGATAATCCGCGGTTTTATGAGGATAGGGTGAACGAAAATCAAGATATGACCTTTCCTCGGGTAAATTCTGCATGCAAGTAGATATTTCTCAGGCTGCGAAATTGCGATGCGCTCCGTCTTGGATTTTCGGGAGATAAAAGAGGCCGGGCCCAGCTCCAGTTCTCGTTCCTGGTTCCCCCCCCTTTCCTCCTCCTCCTCTTCAACCGCATTTCCTCCCCGTTCCTCCTCGCCGCCCTCGGCCGACCTTTCAATTTTCGCCCGGACCGAAGGCGTTTTGCAAGGGGAACACTCGCCTTACACTCACGTACGCACAGACACTCACAAACACGCACAGAACTCCCCCAACCCCCGAGGAGTGAGAGAGAGTCCCCTGAAATTAGAAAGAAACTCCGACGTTACGATCCAATCTTGCAGCCGCTCTGAGGGGCGCGCTGTGTGGATGGGAGGAGGAGGTTGGAGTGTGGGGGAGGGGGGAGGAGGGCGTTGAGGGCTGGGGGGGGCGGAGGGGAGTAGGGCGGGGTGGGGGGTGAGGAGTGTGATGCCGAGGAGGTGGGAGTGGAGCGGAGAGATCTTTTTTTCGCTCCCGCCTGTTTCGTTTGCTTCCGAGGAGCCCGACCGACCGGCTTGCCCACCGCTCGCCGCTCCGCAGACCTCCCGCTGCTGCCCGTCGCCGCTCAATCGGCGGCCCCTCTGCCCCTTCCACGGCTTGCCGCTAGAGTAGGTGTTCATTCCGTCCACGCTCGCGCGGGAGATCGTTGTCAATACGCGGGCATGAAAATGATGGTGACGCATGTGGTGGCCGTCCTATTAAAGCTCACGTCTTGGGCGTGACTTCTCTCCGAGAGCCTTTCGATCGTCAACTCGCAACTGCCGGTTTTCTTTCATTCCGAGCGTTGGTGATTGCTCTCCTCCGCTCTTCATCTGCATCCACGTCATCCCTGCGAACCACCCACACAATGTGGATGTGGGGGGCTAGTACACGATCCTTTATATTTGTAACTGTGGGTGATGATGACGTGTTTGCGCAGAATAAGAACAAGAATGCGAACCACTATGTCTATTGATCGACATTCATTTCGTGCTTCGCCTTTTTTGGATTACGGTCGCGCAGTGCACAGGAAATAAGGTGAATTTTAATCAAAATGTGCAAAAGTACTACACCCACATTTTATCCAATTTAATTGATATATTTGGATATATTACTTCCTTGCTTCTAGAACTAAAATCGTGAGCCTGTGCCTTTCGACGCATCCTACTGCAGATTTTCTTTTGGTTGTTGGAGGGACCCTAACCTTAGTTTTATCTTCTACCTTGCTACATATACTTTCTTATAGTAAGAATTTCGGCAGGCGTATGTGCTTTTATTTGCACTCACTCGAATTCCTCCATTGATAGTTTTTCAATGGATCCCAAATAAATGTACATAATTCTTTCCATAGTTACCTATATTCCAAGCGTGGCCCACGCAATGTGGAATGACACCACTTCTTGATTTCTTCGTTTCACTACAATTTCTCTACAGTACTACTTTTTTATAAGATTTTTCTACGACTACAATTTTTCAGATGCAGCCAGGTTTCTATAGGACCGAATTGCTTACTCTAAGTTTTCTTGTTTCAATTATTATTTACGTCTGTCCAGTTAGTTATATTTGCAAAAAAATACATTTTGGCCTACATATTATGTCCCCAATTTTACTATGGCTTATTTTGAGGAACGATTTTTCAAACTCTGATTAATCGTGTGGGTACTTCATCGTATGATGATACTTCATCATCCAGGTTCTGGCATCGGAACCGGGATCGGCTTCGAGATAGCATTTTCTTTTTAAAAAGTTTCTTTTCTAAGGATAGGGTAGATTTTTTTCTATTAGTAATTTTTTTCCAATGTTTTGAATTTTTACTGTCACAATGAATCATATTTTTTCTTGCGTCACAAGAAGAAGTCAGTCGCAGAGTATTTTCCTAAAAACTGGTCATATGGACTGCCTTTCTTCCATAGGCAGTCGTTAGAAGAAAAATATCTGCATTAACAAACTTCACGTACTTAAATGCTCGGCATGTTTGCTATCGGGTCAGTCATCGCAATATACTCTTATAGGCTATCACCCACCACCTCGAAGATATATCTTTCAAGCATTGAATGGAGACGTCATTCCGTGGACGCTCACCTTTCGGTATAAAAGGCTATCCAGACCATCTCGCTCCGTTGCTTATGTGAGGTCACAATGAAGACTCCTATCTCACCTACTTCCTTCAATTATCAAATCTGCTGCCAATTCAAATTCATTCATCGTTAAAGTTGTCAACATTATTTTTATTTTATGACGCTTATATGTTTAATTATGCCATCCACCAATAATCCTCAAACATCCGAGACTAACTGTAACGGAATAAATCCTTGGAAAATGGCGGTGACACATTGTTAGTATAACTCGTCATAAACACAGAAGATCTCGTTAACGCTGGGAGAGAAACGTGGCATTAGCCAGCAGTTATACATGGAAACTTTGATAAATTAAGATAGGGTCGGCGAGCCTTTTAATACATGTTTACATATGCATACAAAAAATATATGCATACACATACATAAATAATACATCTATAATAGTAAAAAAATATTAATGTTTCAATGGAAACAATTTTGATTTCATTTTCCGATACGCTGCGGGTAATATTCGACTGGATGTCAATTTGGTGCAGCTTATGAGGTTTCGGATTATGGTAAATATTAAAAATTAGCTGTTATTAATTTATTACAAGAAGGGGAAATCCTCGACCCGTATTTGTGACTGGATGATGGCAGAATCGGTAGAAGATTTGCCTTTCAAAACTACCGTGTAAATGCTCCAAGGTTATTGAGCTGAATAGCTTGTTATCGGGTGATGATCCTCCTACTGTCGACTATTGGAAACTACGGCATAGTTATTGTGGAGATGGATGAGTAGTTTTATCGTAGACCTGCATCCTTTCCTGGAATAAAAGAGTCTGATGCCCAAGACATTTGTGGTCAAACCCTTGATCTCTATCCTAAAAAATAATATTCCAATTTTTTTGTAAGGATAACCTTAATTAACATCTGAGTTAGTCTTGAAATTATTTGTCAACATGCATGTTCATTAGCTCATTTTTTCTTTCACAAATGTTTACTAAAACATTTCAGCATCGAGCTAACTGGCGCATGGCCTCAATTTCGTGTCACATGCACCAGAGCGATTTCATGAATTGTTGTCGCATTGCTATTATTATATAATTGAAAGATTATATGAAGGGAAAGCGAAAAAATTAAAATATTACAAACAATTCTCCCTCCTGTTCTATCTTTTTTCTCCCTCAGGTGAGTCTCATATGAAAAGAGGACAACTTAAACCAGATTGCGTTTCTCAATGACAAAACTTTTTCCATGTCTAGCAATGTCACATTTTACTCCACACGGGTGGAAGTAGGAAAACGCATGTAAAAAGAATTTCCTTGGTGACGAAAGGTTAAGCTTTACAATGAATGAATGAACCTGTTCAAAGGGTGTCAACGCTGGACAAACCATCTTCATTATGGTTTAACGAAAGATTCGAGAATCCCGCAGCTGAAAACGATCCTCCTACGCTGCATGATATACGAGGTCCAGAACCTGGTCGCTATGAGAAACCTAAAGTCTTTTGAGGAGAGGTTTTTACTCCAAACTATTTCACGTCTGCCTCGCTTTCCCCAACGTTTCACCTCTCTATAAACGGATTGAAAGACGAACCCATCCATCAACGGTATCTTTCGGCTAGGAAATCCTACTCCCTGAAGATTTCCTGGAAAGAAAGCTTGCTAAAAATTTAAATTACATAATAAAACAGTTTTTTTTACGAGGAAGTTCATTTCTTTATCGTCGGTAGGTTATTAAACTTTTTTGCTTAAACTCTCCGCATACTTCATTGGTGATATGGAAACAAATTTAAAATATTGTCTCATTTACTGTCTTCTATTATTATAATTTTTTTAAATATCCTCTTTTCCTGGGTACCCTGGAAAGCGTATGCGTGGTGTGAGCAGTGTAGTTCTTCATGGATGTTTACATGAGACGGTTTATTGTTAAATATTGCAAATGTTTCAAACATTTGAATAAGTCTTTTTTATCCATCTCCAATTTGCACATATGTTTTCATTATTTACATATTAAAAAATCGCTTGATCATCAGAACAAGAAAATTATTGTTCACAGTAACTCTCAATTGCTCACAAAAATTGTTTTCTTGTGAAATATTACCAAAGAAAAATCACACTAGAAAATCTTCGGAGTATTAAAGTATTAAATATCAAAACTATTACCTAGGTTACTGTACTAGCTCGGCAATGTTTTCTAGGTACCGCTTCCGTCATTTCAGATAAGAAAGTAGGTACGTCACAGGTTTCGGTACTGCATGGTGAAATATCGTTCTGTAACTGGTAGAGACAGTGATTTGATGAGGACAATAATTTCGTGAAAAACAAGGATTGTACAAAAAGTATCGGAAACAAGTTTTTCCTGACTTGTGTGAGGAGTACTGAAATCATTGTATGTACGGTATTTCGTCACAACATCTTGTTCCTTTAAAGCCCCCAAAATTTCAGAGTGTAAGAGGACGTCTCGGTAGCTTAAATAGTTAAAGCACTCGGCCGGATATCGAGGGATCCGGGTTCGAATCCCGGTCAAGGCGAATGATTTTTACTCTCTGAAATTGTTGCATTATAGTACACACATAGCGGATGACTCCGTTAATAGTTACTGTTGCGGCATCTCCCGCAGTTTCTTGAAATAAATAAAACAGTTTCTGGCGTGACTTGGTGGAAAATCTTCATATTGACATTGAAAAATAAACAACTTGACTTTTCCACACAGAAATTTAAAAAAATTTTATTCACTACCTAGGTTTCGTTATGGTATAACATCTTCCGGAAAAAAACTTTTTTACCTGAAGAAAAATTTAAATGTGGAAAAGCCAAGTTGTTTTTTTTTTAAATTTCAATGCTGAAATCATACCGTAGGTTAAATGTGCACATGATCACAGATCGTATTCTCATTGATAAGATGACAGTGTACACCATTATCACTGAAAATTTAGCGATGCTAAAGATATGCAGTAAACTCCTCCCGAAGGTCTTGTTGGACGACCTAGAGTAGAGTCGAGTGTCTGCTCGTGAAGACTTTCTGCAATGGCATCGCGATGATTCCCCAGCCCCCTTTCAGTCCCAACTTGCCACCTCCAGACTATTTCCTATTCCCAAAAGTGAAATCTTCCTTCAAAGGACACAACTATGGGACACGTAAGTGCCGTCAAAGAAGCTTGCACGCGTACCGTTCAGGACATTCCAGAATCTGCTTGCCAGGGAGTCTTCCAGTTGTGAAAAAACCTCTGACAAAAGTGTGTCGACGCATTGAGGCATTGTAGCAATATCTGATAAGAAATAATTTTGTCGAAACTTTTCCCGATACTTTTTATATAAACCATGCATGAATAAAATATTTCCTATCCTAATTTCATGGCATAAATAATTGAGGTGGTCCCTCTTGCCTTTTTTTAAGTGTTTTCAACGGGACAGCATCACTGAAACGATCTAGGGCCAAACGCCATTTTAACCGTCTCATTGATGAACAGAGGCTGCGTGGATTGCTTTTCGCCTGGCTTCTACTGTTCGACCCATCAGCCTGGGTGACCCTACCGGGGGCAAATACCATAGCTACCACCAGCACATCTCTAGGGATCATAGGGATACGGAAATCCGTCTACTACGACAAAATTGTACTCCACGGGGCGAAAAAGAAAACCAACGAGGAAATACTAAGTGAGGAAGGAGAAGATTGTTAGGAGAAATCCAAGGGAGGCAGGCAAGGTAAATGCATAGCATTTTGATTGGGGATGGAATGTTGAAGACTGTGATAGAAGGGAGAACGCTAGCCAAGCGAGTTAGGCGGAGAATATGTATAGTTATGGTAAAGGGGATTAAGGGAGGTAGAAATTATGCGGAAATAAAGATGGTATTATTGTACTTTCGAATATCAGGTTGTGTTTTATTAGGCGAATCAAAGAAATTCATCGTTGTTCAGGCTGTCCACCTAAATACTACCTTAAACGGTGGAACAATAATAATATGAATAATGGAATTTTAATGGAGAGAAATTTGAGTAAATCTATACTCTGAAACAAACTGCTTATATGTACCTTTGCATTTCCATTTATATATTTATAATTAGCCTTCTGCAATGAATCGGCTTCAAACATAAGGAGGGTTCCAATATTTTATGAACTTGCCCGTTTCCTCTTTTTTTCTTTCTTCCGCCAACATACTGGTTTGTTTGCTTTTCGTCAAGGTGTCACACACTATGAATCAACTTGAGGTCCTGGGTTATAATTCAAGGGGGGTCAATTTTTCGATGGTTGCGCTCTGTAGGGCAATCCCCGCTGGATTTCCCTACCTAGAGCACTTTAAAAGTCAATATTTCATCCGTTGAATGGGGCATCGAACTGCGTGACCCCTAGGCGTCTTTCGCCAGGGAGTAGGTTAATGCCGATCCCAGCTTTCTCTCTCCTCTCGCTCCCTTCCATCAAAGACCTACTTATACCAACCGCCTATATAACCCTGATGGTGCGAATCACCTCATCGTCTGTCTCCTCCTCTAAATACTGATACTGCTTCGGAATTCACTGTTACGTTCCTGTGAAGTTACCTTACAGTCTTCTAGGTTAACGGAATCCTGCCGGATAGGCATGTTACACTCGGCAATTAAAAAAGAATAAATGAACAGTGAACGCGCGGATAACGAGCTTCAAATAGTTGAGCTACTAGATTCCACACCTCCAGTATGCAAGGTGCTAACAGCCCTCACAAAAAAAGACTCAGATATCATATCTTTGAGGCTATCCATCATACGCATAACTTCCACTTGTCCATAACTCAGGCAGGGGGAATATATTTTCAGTTTTGTTTTATCCATGCATTAGAAACTGCATTATCTTTATAAATATTGGAAAACTCTTAATTAGAAATTCTAATAGCTTTTTTCCTTCTGTAGAAAATTTCTTTCGGCATACAATAAATTTTTCAGAGGGTAGCGGTCTGGAAAGGAGTGTTATCTTACCACAAGCTTTCGGGTTACAAACTTGGGGCTCCTTCATCAAAGCTGCATAATAAACGTCCTTTTTGCTTTCTTATACATTTTTATAGTCACTTAAAATATATCAAATTCCAAATAATTTACAATTAGGCGTACATAATAAGAGATACGTAATACTTAAGAGAGTGAGTTACCTTTTTATATAACCTAGTAATGTCAGGGGGAATTTAGTACGAGTGATGTATAATCAAAGAAATAATACTTCTTTGGTTATACATCTCCACGTGGCACTTTTACACCCTGTTTGTTACTAAATAGTTTGGAAAAATACCATGTTTGTTAGTTCTTTAAGTATAAATTTTTATGGTATATCACGGTACGATTGTTGTTTTAAAAATAAAGCGACTAATAGGCTTGATAAATTGGGTGCAAATGGAGGTGAGCCACGTCAAAATTTAAAACCAGATTACGAAATTCTTCTAATTGAGATATGTTTATATTTCATATTGCAATATGAACCAATATCAAATACATAATATGGGATGTGATGCTTACCGGTCCGGCACCTCATGTGTGTTTGTGTGGCCATTAGTGTTTTGAAACTCTTGAGCCGAAGGCGCGTGGACATTAGGGCGGCAGTCCAATTTGCCTTTGAGGTTGGGACGACATTGTCTTTGACAGCGTTGTATGCTCTCCCTCGGATTCATGATCATTAAAAGTGCATGCTTCTGTGGCAGTGCCATCCATATCCAATTCCATCAGCGTATTTTAATTTATTAAATTGCAACATTTTGTTTGATGTTGTTGAATGAGCACCTTCCCAAATTATGGCAGAATTTCCTTTCTATTTTGTTATTAATAAAGAAAAGTAACATGCAGGTGGTTTAAGATCAGTGTTTTCGATGACGTATGAGTTTGGAAAAATGAGAAAGTCACTCTTAACTGAATGCAGACATATTTTTTAAAGGAGTTTAATGGAGCGAAGGAATGATGCATCAATTTTTCGTCAGAAGTTGTTTCATAACGGTGAAGGTAATACAGCTAATAATAAGTGAATCCCCGTGTAAAAGCCTCCCAATTTGACAATCATTATCTACTTTTTTGTTATATTTTAACTTTAATACGAAGTTAAAAAATCTTACTGATTCAGTCAAGGACAGTGTTTACAAAGAGCTGTGTGTAAATATCTTAATTTTCCACTGCCCGGACAGTGCAGAATGTATAGACATTTCTTTTGCAATGCAGTTCTCTGGCTTATTACTTTAGGTTCTTTCTTTAAAACTATAAATTTTCTAATCACGGCAGTATGATATCGGAAACACCATGTTTATGGTATGAAACTTCACTTGAACTGACATTAGAACTTCTAAAAGCACCTCTCGGAGGTATATGGACGTAACGTGAATTCAATTAATATCATTTCCATTGACCCACAAAAGGAGTAAAGTTAGGAAACTTTGGTGAACGGCCACATTAATTTTTTTCTTATCTTTATACCTTAATGGCGTAGCTCCTATCTGTTGTGGTTAATTATGAATAAATGATAGCTTTATATCAGTGGGTATATATATTATATATAGCTGATTTACAAAAATTTTATCTAGATCCTTTTTGGCGTCATCTGTCCCAGCACAGTTGTGTCTGCTCGAAGTTCGAACGGCACGCAATAGGGAACCACGCTGGGCAAATGTGTGTCACTCCAGCTTCGAAGTCCGCCTCGCACACTTTAGTTTTCCCTTCACTTGTATTTCAAAGCTTCCCGCCGCCATCTTGCTTGCCCTCGTTCCTCCTTTTATTCCTCACCTTGACCCAAGATGTGCTCGTCGCTTGCCGACGAGAGGAATGCGTCGGCCGGACTGGCACACGCGTGCGCATTCCCTAAAATACATCTTTGCCCGCCCTCGGCAGCTAATCCTTGAACCCCTCCCTTCTCATCCGAACCCTTTTCGCTCATCTGTACTCTCTCCGTAGGCCGTTTGCCAAATGAGTGTCAAATGGATGGGGAATCTCGATAGTTTTCGGTCAAACTTTTGCCGAAATGTAACAAATTCAAGAGGGTTCGATTCATCAGACAGTTAGTTAGCTGACCTCTCGTTCACCTATCAGCGCAAATTGGATGCAGGAAACACGCGGGACTGCCAAAAGCATACGAGCGTTCCGCGCGATGCAACACGTGCATAAAATCGGCTTCGTTCCACCTCCGTACCTGCGCTCTCGATGCTTGCTAATAAATTCTCAGCGCCTCAAAACTGTACTCAATTCCAATGCCACCCTCTGCCGCAATATTATATCCCGGCAGTTTTGCCTCCCTCCTGGGTACTAGAATAAGGTGTTTTTCGGACATTGTTCGATCGGTAACCTCCAATAATGGTCGAAGAAAACCACATCCCCCAACCCGAAGGTTGATTTGATAAGTGAAGACCAGTTAACGGATCCAGAAAGCCTCATAAGGGAGGCCAGTTTCATTTATGAAAGTCATAAATCACGCTAATTTTGAAAATTATCCCACTAATTCGTAGAACATTATGCATACTGCAGTAATGATTTAATGTTCTGAGGACAACAGGTATTCAAAAGTAATGTTGAGATGTATTCATTAATATTCTTTGTGAATTTAATTAGCCAAAGCCAAAAATGCCAAAAAGTAATACAGAGATGTCACACAGGATCGAATCCGGGCCCTACGATCACTCTACCACCCACTTTCACAATCTAAAAAAATGATACAACGTTAGAAATATCGCAGGGGAATATCAAAGAGTTTGTGTAAAAACTTCACGTCAACGCCTGAATTGTTCTCGAGCATTTTCGATTCTCACACTTTCAGAATCCATACGAATCCCCATAATATCAGAGGCCCTACAGTAAGTGATTCTTGGTGATTCAGTAGAATGGAATTTTTTGTTTGTCACATTTGACGAATAATGTTGTTTTGAAAGGTTTAAGTTAAAACAATTTATCTCTTTCAACCTTTTTGTACTCCGTGATCGGATCTTACCCGTTTTTCTTCGAAAATGACGCGGTAGATCAGTAAACGTATGGAAAAACTACACGAACTGTAACTGATCTTAAGGCACTTCCTTAAAAATTTCATTGCTATTCAATTTACGGTGCCGTTGCGTCTCCATTGATGTTGACAATGTTTTAAAAATTTCAGCAGTTCAATGCAGAAACATGACTTTAAACACAAAACGTATGAGTACATCGATTAATGACTCTAGACTTTCTCCCTTAAATTAGAGAGTACCTGGCTCTCGACAGTAGAAACACTAAACATTCTATCAAATTTACTTAAAATATTTTCTTGTTTAATTCTATTTTAAATTAAAATAACTTCTAATAATTTCATAATTTTGAATGTAAATATTCATGTACATCTAATCCTGCGGGTTACAAAGAAGTAGGTAGGTGAAACCGTCGTATAAAATGGGAAATCCTGAATAATTGTAATATGAACAAAGTTTTTTTACCAAATCGAGTATGGTGAGAATTATTGACAATGTCAAGGAAAGGTATTTCATTTTAGTATTCTAGGAGAAAATAATATCAACCTAAATCCGCTTGATTTATATCGAAATTTGTATTGTTGGGAACACAAATTCTCCGTTTTTGATCATCCAATATCTTACCTACCTTGTATGACTTTCACAGGATCAGAACGAAAAATGTATGCTCAATCCTGTAACCGTTTTTAAATGGTCTTTACAAAAAAGATGTCGTATGCCTTTGTTTTTTCCCTCAGAACATACACCAAAATCTTTTCAGCATGCTTTTGGCCTTACATAGTGCCTCCGGGAATTAGAACCTTGGGTTGTTGCTGCTGTCAATACATTAAACATTATACAAAAACCTTGGCTGTGTCTAACATGCATTTAAGTTCTGATTGGGAATTGTCTTATTTAATCATATACGAGGCATGCTCATAAAGTAAGGGCCGTTTGGTTACAGGAAAAAATATACTCATATAAAACGCATGTTATTGGCACTTTTAGTTATCTACAAACCTATTTCTCTTCTTTACATAATAGCCATTCACTTCTAAGCATTTTTCTTACCGCTGCACCAACTTCTTTAACCCATCTGCATAGAAGCTCGCCGCCTGAGAGTTGAACCAATTGACAACGCCGTTCTTGAGTTCCTCTTCGGTTTCGAAACGTTGTCCACCGACCCACTGTTTCAAGTGCAAGAAGAGGAAGTAGTCGCTAGGTGCAAGGTCAGAACTGTGCGGTGGGTGGTGAAAGAGTTCCCAACGTAAATCTTGAATTTTCTTATTGGTTTTGGCAGCAGTGTGAGGACGCGCGTTATCGTGGAGGAGAATTACGCTAGATGACAGTTTCCCGCGTCGTTTGTTTTGGATCGCACGTCTCAGTTTTTTGAGCGTTTCGCAGTACACATCAGCTGTAATTGTTTTCCCCCGTTCCATGAAATCCACTAAAAGAACACCATTTATGTCCCAAAATTTTCGACTTGGGTACGGACTTCGCTCTTCGTCGCAGTTCGTCCATTTTTAAAATCACGGCACGATTGTCTAACCTTTTTTTTTACTCATAACTGTAGGTCCATAAACTAGGCATAACTCCCGATGAATTTCAGCAGCCGATAATCCTTTTGCATACAAGAATCGTATGACAGAACGCACTTCACAGCTGGCGGGATCAGCGATAGTCACGCACATTGTTGCTTTCATGCACGGACAAGCCAACGACTTCTGAAACAAAACAAGTGCTGCTATAGCCTCTCAATAAATCAGTAGATGGAGCTGCAGGAGTAAAACTGTGTTCTGAAGCCCCAATATTTAAAAATAAGCAAACGACCCCTACTTTATGAATATGCCTCGTATATCATACATAATCACTGAACATGAGAGAAAATATCATGATATGCTCCTCCAAAACGTGAGGTGGAGTGTTTCCTGATACTTTACTTAAGTATCACTCATGAATAAATGCTTTTGTAGATTTTTTAAAGATAATATCACTAAATAAGATACAAACAAAATTTTTATCGGGCGAATCAGGATTTGGAAAACGTAAATCACTCTGCTAGTGTTTTTAATTCCAAGAAGAGACTTCAATTATTAAAGAAAGTAAATATAATTTAACGGGTGTATTATGCTAATTAAATACCATAAAAATGTCTCAGATTTATGCTAAATCAAGCTTTGCAGACTACATGAGGGTGATCTGAAAAGTTCTTACTCTAAAGATGAAAACGGCAAATTTTGTCATCGAAGAAGTTCTATTTTTCAACGTTGACGCATTTAATATTGAAACATTTCATCCTGTGGGGTTCCAGTGCCATTATTCTGTCTCTGTAGTGTTCTTCTGGAAGCGCTGTAAAGTATTTGTTGTCTCAGGCGTAACTTTGTGGAATTTGCATGACGTTATGCTGTAAAGTACTCATCTACAGCTGCAATCTCTTTCTGACTGGATGAAAAACGTTCACCTGCGTGGAAAACTTCGGGTTTTCGGGAGATTGAAGTCGTAGGGAGCCAAACCCGGGGAATAGGGTCGATGTTCTAGTACTTCATAGTTCAAATAGCTCAATTTTCCCTTCTCCAAGACACTTTTGTAGGCTGGCAGTAGGGGCTAGTAGCCGGGTTTAATTTCACGAATTTAATTTTTGCGTCTATATTTCTTAGAAGGTTAGAGTAGTACTCCGCTGCTATTATTTTATATTTTTCAAGAAAGTCGGCAACAGAATTTCTTTCGCATCCTAAAAAAACCGACGCAATGATCTTTCCCACCATCATCGCCTTCCTCGACACTAAAGAACCGGCCTTTATCCACTGTATGGATTGTTGTTTCGATTCTGATGTATGATGGCGAATCCATGTTTCATGCATCGTCACATCCATCGATGCAGAAAATCACTATTGTTTTTCGTAAATTGCACCAAACAATGTTTGGAAGGAGTCGTTTTTGATCCATGGTGAGCACGTATGGCACCCAACTTGTGCAAAGCTTGATCATGCGCGATTCCTCGTGCAAAATGTAACCAACGCGTTCTTTTTATCTCTCTTCAGTATTAGCAATTTCACGCACCTTCATGCGCCTATCTTTCAAAGTCATATCGTACCCTTTATCGCTGATTTCCGGTGTGGTTTCACTTTTCGGACGCCTTTCACGTTGATCATCTTGTAGGCTTTCACGGCCACGAACTCGGCCGCACATTTTTTCTCGGTGAAAATTGAAGGAGAAGTGTTCTCACACCCATTTAGAATCCACGAATGAATTTTGGTAGGCATTAAACCTTTTTTCACTGTGAATTTTATCGCTACATGATATCGATTTTTTCCATGAATAACAACACTCGCACCGCAATTGATTCAAAGGACTACTTACATCTACGTAGTACCCCGCAAGCTAACGAATGGGTGTGTGGCGGGTTGTGTTAGGTCACTACCACCACTCGTAATTAAGAATAAAACCGTATGCAAAACCCACAAATTTATGCCAAACTACCCACACAAAATCATTTAATTCATGCAAAAACCTTTACAACTCACACACATGCAGGTACATTTACTATCAACTAACATACACATATTGTATCGTTATGATTATAGCATTATTGTATTTGTTAGATAATAGCATATGTAATTGCATACGTGTAAAATGAAAGGAGGTAGATATGTATTTGCATGCATGTAAAATGATAGGATGTTTCTATAAATGTATGCACCACTATGAATTTGGGTTTGCATCTATGTGTTGGTTTTGAATGCGGTTTTTCTTTTTTCCCTTTTCTGGGTGGTGACCTAACACCCCCTGCCACACACTCTTGCGGCGACTTGCGGGGTATTATGTAGATGTCGATGTATTGTAGGAAGGAACAACTCCAGCCGTACTCTTTTTTATGGACAAAGGATATGGTGAGGGAAATTAGAGAGGAAAATAAAATTAAAATTTAATTAAAATGAAAAAAAATGTTATTTGGGGGTTAGAACAGAACAAACAATCAAACCAATATATTATAACAAAAACCCCCTGGCTAAGGTGTACTAGATGGCATTGACCCTCGCCCTTATCAAGCACTCATCCAGAAAGGGCTTGCGAGAGATTTCTCCCTGCACCAGTGACCCGTCAATCACTCACTTGCTTAGGTATGCGTAAACATCTTAACCCTTGCAAATCTCACTCATCCAAACAGATTTTCCGTGGAATCTCTTCCGATGTTAGCCCGGTAACTCGCACTTTGGGAAAGGTAAGGGAGGTGCCCAGAAACTGGCACAGTGTTTCGACTGCCAAACAGTTCTCTTCAGAGAAGGAATGGTGCCGTCTCGTGTGTGGTGTCTTACGTAAACAGGTATACCTGTATATACTGCGTGTATTGTAACGGTCAAAAGTAGGGGGGGAGGAGTTGTTGGGAAATATCAGGTGGAAGGGGAAGATATGGGGAATGGTCATGTTGGGGATTTGCGTTATTTTGGCTGGGGGGGGCATGGGGGCAAGAAGTCGTTGCGGATATGTCCAAGGGTGGTCTGAAAAGTTTCCGACCTAACAAAGATACAAGACTTTTTTTCTGAAAATTTCTGAAACTTTTCAGACCACCCACGTACATATGTGTGTTTTTATGTATGTGTATATGCTTACACGCATAGTTATATGTGAATCCCAAATCTTATAAATACATACATGTAATTTTAGATGAATAATTTCGACAAATAAATCAGGATGTACCACAGATGTACGATATACGGATATTCTCTTTTGGGAGAAAGTGGAGGTGGCTCTTAAAGCCGTTGAATGCAAGAGACCACGCGCATCTACATTTAACGTCGCATGTCGTCATGGTTGATTTTGTCGTGTAAAGGTGGGTGATTAGCTATGCTTGGGTCAAGGGTAGCACCATTATTTGCGATATCCATATTTTGGAAACGAATATCAAAGAGTGTGTAATTTTTATTCACCATTCTGCAGTCCATACTTGCCAAACGGTACCTAAATGCTTCCATCAAAGAGAGGACGCCATTTTGAATGGTGTCCAGCGTTAGACCTTCCATTTTAAGGAAATATTATACTTCTTCTTTTGCTATGAAAAAGGAAATAATATAACGCACTCTCTTGCGAGGCCATGTTACCATTTATCATTATTAATTAGTACTCTTCCCATCGTACTGTAAGTATTTGGTAGAAGTGCAATGTCAAGTGTGGTTGTTGAAAAGTATTTCGGAATCGGATTAAAGTTGGAAAAGACAATAGTAAATGAAGTAACACCGCCAATTGGGAAAAGGGTTATTTTTACATCATTCAATCTTTCACGCAGAAGTTGTAACTAAGTACATACAACTTAATAATCCCATTGAGAGTTTATTTACCTTCAATTGATGTGGAATACCACGAATGGCAAATTAGGATAAGTGACCAGGAAGGAGGAAGAGAACAAGCTTTACGAGACTGATATAAAGTATAATATACTGAATTAGGAAATAATGTCGAGTAAACTGGAGTGGTTGTTACTGAATGGTGCCCGTGACGTTACGATAAGATTGATGTAGGAGCGTTATAAGACAACCTCTAATTCGTAGATGGAATGTGATGGTGGTGGCTAATTGAAAATTTCAACTAAATGTTTTCGAGTCGATTGAAGTAGTCGGTGGAAAATGATTAAATGCATCTTACCGAGTAACTATCAGGGAAATTGATAATTACAAAACTTCGAATATTTTCACACTCATTATACGAAAAAATACTTTTCATTCACCATTTTATTTGTTTATACAGCTACTACCTGTCTAATAAAATGAGGTTTCTTGCTTTCCTTATGCACCTGGGGCCAGAATTTGAGTCCTTTTGGCTCTCATGATGTTAATGAATCAATCTCTTGCTTCTAGTACCCAACGGGCTTATGCGCAGAGTTCGAAGGGTATTAGAAAACTCTCGAGGGCACGAGTAAAATATGAGCGTGCTCTGGCGCCCGCATCACTCAGTCATGTAACGGTCGCGTCTTCGAGAAAACGCCTAACCATAATGGGGTAATGTGAATTTGCAAATGAACTTTTACGCCTCTTCCAGGCCAAATGCGAGGAATCTCAAGGGCGAATGGAATAGTTTGAGAGAAACTAACATGTGTATCACCACTTAGCTCGCATTTCTGTTGCATGCCGGGAGAATTCCATCGCTTTCTGAAATTCGTTACGTAATTGCCTCAGTTTCTCGTAGACTCTCCCGCACTCTAAAGGTCATAGTTCAAATTTTCTAGCTTGCATCTACTATTATCTAGCCTTTATGCTAGGCGGCATGTTGCAATATATGGGCGGATTTAAAATGATGTATGGACCATTTATTGTTTCGAAATGGAACATCCGTCGTCCGCCTTAGTGCGTCCATGAAAT
Source organism: Hetaerina titia (assembly GCA_037158775.1). Classification (NCBI taxonomy): domain Eukaryota; kingdom Metazoa; phylum Arthropoda; class Insecta; order Odonata; family Calopterygidae; genus Hetaerina; species Hetaerina titia. The sequence goes on from CM073773.1 coordinate 61,428,517, forward strand.
TATCGGTGGTCAAATAAATTATCGAGGTATCCGAATCATGGTCAAATGGATTAAAGATTAAGATATCGGTTAGAAAAGTGGTAAATACTTAGTCTTCTAGCGTACCACTGCTTCCCTTCCTCGATTTACGTAGTTTGTTTTAACCAACTTCGGGGTATTTTTTTAAATGGAGCTATACACTATTGCTAAATTAATCCTTCAATTAATAATCTCAATTAATCCTTCAATGCTTACGGAGGCAATGAATGGTCTTATTTATAGAAGTGGAGCTTTGACGACAATTTTACTGCGTTAATAACCCCGTCACATTAAATTTGAAGTCTCTATGATTAACCCATTGTTAGAGCAAGGTGTTAATGCTTTTATACAAAAGGATTTGAGAAGTATTATCATTGTCTAATCTACATAATACACCGCAAGTCGCCGCAAGGGCATTTGCGGGGAGTGCTAGGTAACCACCCGTAAAATAAAAAGATGACCGTTTGGAAAAACCAAAACATTCATGCAAATCCACTCCCCCAGAGGCGTATTATTTCATGGGAAAACCTTCTCAACCCACACGCATGCAAATACATATACAATCAACCGATATACATATGCACGTACAAATTTAGGAAAAATCAATCCAATAACGTGGAAATTCAAGTTGAAAAACGATAAGGGGAAACTCTACTGTCACATGTGCATGTAACTTATAGTCTCCGCCCCCAAATGCACAGGTAGGGAATGTGACACATTGCAGCACGCAGGCAGCGGTGGCGTGCCCACCACAGAGGGATGGGGGAAACTCAAAAACAAACAAGACGGGGTAAGCAATTCTGTAACAAGCACTATATTCTTTAACGGCAGTCCCATGCGGTCATGCGGGAAGGGTTTCGACAGAATAATACAGGAGGTTAATGAAAGTGCATGCATTTGCGTAGAACAAATTATTCCCTAGATGCTGTAGATGGTATTTAATATTTCCTCCTCTTCCACAAATATATGCTAAGGAGATAAATTTTCTCTGAAGAAAAGAAATTAATGAAATAAAAAATAAATTACTATTTCTTTGACTGATTATAAGTTAGAAACGATTTATATTTTCGCTCTCATCGCTCTTTGGCAACTGACGACGGTTTAACTAATCTTGGGATGTCGTTATACGATAGGGATTTCATCGTTTGACGTTAAAATACACCATCGAATGGATTTTGTTAATGGACTACTGATTAAAATCAGCTGTGATTAGCAAATAACACAATATATTCGATGTTTTCAGGCTTAACTTTGTGGAAATCCATGTTTATTCGCTACAACTAGGTTTAACGCATCAGCGTCCTGAGGATGACGCCGATGCGTCGAAACTAGTAACTAAATCTTTAGTGGAAATATACATTGGTATTCTTACTTCAGTAAAAGAACACAATATTGTTGGAGATGGATTGTAGGCTTATTTTTACACAGAGTAGCCCAATCGAACAATGGCGACCATAAGAAAAAAAGGGATAGGTTTTTCATAGAGCCACATGAATCGTATTTTGGTACTCCCTCGATTATTTCGTCCAATGATTGAACGTATACCGTGTGACTAATTTTAAAAGTGGGCGAGAGCAATTCTGACCAAATACGTTGTGATTTTTTTAACTACTTCTCCCTCTAGTAATAAAACGTTTCTCCTCAATGATTTGATTAATTGCCATTATATGATTTTTAATTAAGCGATGCATGTAATAGTACGAACTAGGCTCTACGTCTGTCGAAGCGCTGCTTAGTTTTTAGATTAGCAAAAGCATATCCCTATTTGCCCATCATCATCTCACCGCTGCTTGCGTACTGTAACTGCATTCTTCTGCATTTAGAAGCGAATGATTCTCTCGGTCTCATCAGAAGCTTTACGGAAGAAAACCGAGAGTGGAGCAAAAAAAATACTTCTAACGTTCAGTTGCATCGTCCCCTGCAAATGAGATTAAGCCCGTCCCACTGTTTATCACAAGTGTCCACATAAAAAAAGCTCGAGATAGGGGAAGAAAATCCTATAAATAAGGCTTGGTCTCATGAGGGCTTACGGAAGAGAATGAGGTTCCCTCTCAGCAAGTGATCCTAATCCCTAGGCCACACACATTTCGGCGAGGAAACCGGAAAAAAGTGATCGATGAGATTCGTAGGGCCACGGATGTGAAACATGAGTGAACGACGGTACGGGAACCGTTCCTGGGGTAAGTCACAGGGCACTGGGGGGCTTTATCCTGGGCAGAAGTGGCGCGGCGATGCACCCAATCCTCGGGCGAGGGGTGTGGCCCCACACTCTCCCCCCGGGCAGGTGTGCTCTCGTCAGGAGGGACGATCCGGGGGTCTCCTCCCATCGGGCCTGGAAGTGGTTTGCTGCCAGCATTTGCGTTTTGGCCGAAAGATGGGGCAAGGAGGGCCAGAGGAGGGTGGGGAGGGCTGTCGAAGAAAGAAGATTGGGGACGGCGGCAATGGTTAGAGGCTGTGCTCCATCCGAGACTCGGATGGGATGGTGGTGCGGAAAGTTTGCCACTAGGGTCGCCCCACTCCACCCCACCTGATCCTCCCCAATTTCCGAATTAATTCATGCTGTGCAAAATATCCGATTTCTGTTCCGAGGAGTGGATTACCAACCCTGCCCATCTACCGAGGCAATTCTGTCGTGAGAGAGACCGGATGAGCAAGTCGCTGCGTTAATTCCTAACGGGGGTGAACAGAAGGTGCTGATTCTTCAGCAGATGCAAACCGTACCGATTAATAACACTCAGATATATGAAATATTTCATGCTTCACAATATTCATATATTATCTTCATTAATTAGTAATTCAAAAGCAATCAATTTATAAAATCAGTCATATCTGCGCGTGGTGTGTCGAAGTCGAACTTGTGTATCGTTTGGTTAAACCGGATTTCAATTTTAGTTCGAAGCACAAATGTACGTGTGGGAAATAGTAATATAAACAGAGGTAACAAAATAAAACAGTAAAAATTAAAAGTAAAAAATAAGTTATATATCTATCGCCAGTGTATAATTATTATTACTTTTTCGTGTAATTTTACAATATGTTCTTAAATAACGGCGCAGAGAAAGTACATTCACATTTTGGTGTACGTTGTACGCAGTATCGGCCCTTAATCCATCCCAATAGAATTTATGCCATTTCTCCTCCATGGAAGGAATACCCCAAAAAGAGGTGTACAGTCTGGGGCCGATCCAATCGATCTGGCAGGTTTTTGCAGACCTTCTCTTCCTCCCACTCCGGCTTCCTCTGGTGAAATTTTTCTAGTACAGATGTGTTTGGGGAGCTCATTGTCATACCACAGTACGCTGTCGTACTATATTGACCATTTATACGGCTATCATTTAAAAGTAAGCAACGAAAATCAGTAGTCGGAGGGGCCTTGACTGTTTTCCACTTACAAAGTTTTTATTTGACCTGTTTCAATGTTTTACATCATTAACATGACATTGATATTAAACATTATCATGAATAAAATGAGAATTATGATATCAACACTATTATGATAACGGTGAGAGATACATCTAAATTGGGAGAAAATATGTATACCAGGTTGAAAACTGCAAAAACTCCGGTTATAATGAAAATTAGTCTGAGAATAACTTAGTTCAGTATAATAAATATTCTCTGCTCGGTTTTAAGGTCCTACGTCCTGACCTCCCCCTTGGGAAATCGTCGATCCGCCTCGTGGTCGGAACCAATTCCTTCTATCACATGTCCATTCCTAGTTATATAGTATCTATGGCGCACCAGCCGGATGATTAGGCACTAATTTCCCCGGCTCCCCGAATGATTATGGCAATTTGGGGAATTTAGATTCTCGCGCACCCTGCGCCTCGCTTGTTTGCGTACGGTTCACTTTTGGTACAGTGTGCGCCGCCCGATGGTTATTTATTTATTTTTTTTTGCCTTTTGGCGGCTGCGAGCGTCCCCCTTCCTCTTCGAGGGAGCCCTGGGGGGGAGGATATGGAGGGAGTGTTCCTACGGCACTTCGTACGAGGGGGTTCCGGGGTGTGGGGTTGGGGGGGCTGGTGACTCCTGCGAACATCCTCAGCCAGTTAGTCTTCATTCTTCCTCCCCCTGTCCCCTTCTCCCTCCTCCTCCCTCTACCCCCGTCGAACGCGAGTCCTAGCACGCCTTCTCCTTGCGCTCCTTCATGTCCGTACGCACCTGCTCCACCCCTCTTCCCGGTCACCCCACACAACCCCCTCCTCCTCGGAACCCTTCCTTTTATACCTGCCATCCTCTCCTCCATCTGCCCTCCTCGACCCGGGTGGAGGATTCCTGCCTCCCATTACCCACCGCTCACTCCACACATTATGTGAGGAGGAAAGGAATATGTGTGGGGACACAAGAGGTGGCGGCCGTGTTATCACCACGAGAGGCGATTCCACGCCGCGTCCCACGCGGTCGTTGATCGTTCGGGACGGTCGTGTTCACGGAATGGCCTTCCTAAACATTGAAAAACTAGTGAGACATGTTCCGGAGATCTGTATGGGTCGGAAATGTTGTGTGGCCCAATGGTTCTTTGCACCGTTTTCGGCTCATTATAGTTTGGCAGGGTTCGAGTTGACCGAGAAGTTGTTGAGATATGGGATTCTTCTTCCTGTTACTATTGCTTTGGGAGGTTAATAGAAGTAAAGATACGATCGAACGATTCCCAAAAGGGAGCAGCGGCAGTACATATTACTAACATTACTTCTAAATAAAGCATAAGCTGATTCTCATTTCCATTTAATTTTCAGATGTATCATGCATTATATCACCATAAGAGGCGAGACAATTCGTCTTTCTGCTTACTTTTCCTTGCGACCCTTATGAGCATCATCAGGAAACGTATCAATTGGTAAAATTTCACTGATTACCAACCTACTTATTGTTTGTAAACAGAAGATGCACAGTAATTTTCCACACGAATAGACGTTATCGTCGACTGTACATAATCGGATGGGCTGTTACAAAGGGTCTTATGTACAAATAGGGAAATCCACGAATTTAAGCTGCGATAATTAATCAAAACCGATCAGTCGACAGATAAGATTTGAATGGATATAATTAATGCAAAACTATGAACACTTAAACATCCTACTCTACATCAATCCTACATCTTCTTCATCTCTGTGTACTTCCTTCCTACCTTCATCATTATGGGTTAAATGGAAGAAGGGACCTTTAGGTCTCAATTTCGCCCTAATAAAGACCTCTTTCTATCTATTTAACATCCCGTCCAACATCCCCAGCCCTTTCCTAGTTTCCCTAACATTCTCCCCTAAATTACATCTACATCTACTCATTACCACGCAAGCCGCCGCAAGGGCGTGTGGCGGGGGGTGTTAGGGCACCACCCGTAATTTACAAAGGAAAAAATCGCATGCAGAAGCCACAAATTGATAGTCACAAACCAAACATGGTAAATATTCATGCAAAAACCCTTTTACCCCACACACATGCAAACCCACAAACTACTAGCAAACATACACATGCACCTATATTTAAACCTAATATCTTTGAATTTTCATATTTGTTCCAACTTGCAACTTAAATGTTTTTGATATTCCTAAAGGGACTTCGATTTTTTACTATTATGATTTCTGATTGTTCTGGGAAAGAATGAATATTTGAATCTATCTGTATTGGAATCCATCTCCCTTATTTTATCTTTGTGGTCTCCTCTACCTAAATAGTGTGGGGCCATAATAATTCCTTTAGTGTCACCACTAAACTCGCTGGTTCTGAATCTTTCTAAAATTCTAAATCTCGCTTGTTCTCTTCGTATTTCAAGGGGCTCCCAGCCTAAATACCCTAAAAGACCTGTTACACTTGTGTTCATATCATAAGTATTTTTAACGAATCTGGCGGATTTTCTCTGGACTTAATCTAATTCTTTTTGCCGGATTTTCTCCCAAGGATCCCAAATACTTGCGGCATATTCCAAATGTGGTCTAACTAGAGCAAAATAACATCTCTCTTTAAATTTCTCATTGCATTTCCCCACCACCCGTTTAATGAAGCCCAGTTTCTTTAAAGCGGATCTTAATGAAAGGCGTGGTGTTAGAACTATCCCCAAATGCTTAACTTGTTTGGCCGTGGTTAGTACCGAACCCTCTATTTCGTAGTTAATGTCCTGTTCGCCACTTCCTTTGTTCCCAATTTCAAAACTGCACATTCGTCTATATTAAGCATTAATCCCCATTTCTTGCACCAATCCGAGATAGCGTCTACAGGACCTGTAAGTCTCTAGAGAGTAGCTCGCGATCTAGTTCGCTCCTTATTTCCCTGTATACCACTGTGTCATCGGCAAATAACCTGAGATTGCTACTAACGTGTGCGCTTAAGTCATTAATGTATATTAAGGACAGAAGAGGCCCTATTACACCTCCCTGGGGGACGCCCGAAGTTACATCTCTTTCCGTTGAGCACAACCCATCGATGACTACCATTTGTTTGTGATTTGACAAGAAGTCTCTAATACAATTAATACTTTTCTCATTGATTCCATAGCATCTAAGCTTGTGTAACAATTTTTTGTGTGGGACTTTATCGAAGGCTTTTTTGAAATCTAGGAACACTGCGTCGACTTGTGTGTTGTTCTCTCCCGATCTAAGTATATCTTGAATGAAAAGACCTAATTGTGTTTCGCAAGATCTGCTCTTCCTAAATCCTTGCTGGTTGTTGCTTAGTATTTTCCTACAATCAAGAAATCTCATTATGTTACTGACAATAATATGTTATAATATTTTACAAGAGATCAATGTCAAAGGAATGGGCCGGTAATTGGCTGGTTTATCCCTATTCCCGCATTTATAAATGAGAGTTACATGGGCTAGCTTCCAGTCGCGAGGTACTGAGCCATCTTCTATCGATTTAAGGAAAACAATTTCTAAAAACGGGGCAATTTCTTCGGCTAATTCCTTTAATATTCTAGCAGATATTTCTTCCGGACCAGGTGATTTGTTTGCTTTCATACTACGTAGCAGATGTTCTATTCCCTTCTTGGTCAGTGTTATATCCATCATGTTTTCCCCGGGTGGGTGTGTAGGATCGTTTGGTACGTTTGTGTTTTTATTGTAGACGCTCTGTAAGAACTTGTTTAAAATATTTGCTCTTTTCAGGCTGTCTGTAATAACTTCTCCGTTTTCCGTCTTCAAAGAATGTCCAGTTGGACGTTTACCCTGTATTTCCCTAACATAAGACCAGAATGACTTTGGATTTTCTTCAAGATATTCGCTTAGCATTTTCTTAGCACCTTCTTAATGCCGATCTTACTTCACCGTTGTAACATCTAGGTTCCCTATTGTGGCATTTGTTTTAGGTTTGGATGGGATGTACGTCTTCATTCCTTCTCGTAAAATATTTAAGAAATATTTCCAGCTGTTCTCTGTATTGGTTGTCAGTGTTATTGTCTTGTATTCTGGCAATTCTTTTTTCAAATATTCACGTAGTCCGTTAAAATTCGGCTTGTTGAATAGGTATATTTTACACTTTTATTTGCTAATTTTCACGAAATTAGTTTTTAACTTTACAAAAAATAGCCTTATGGTCACTGATTCCGTATATGATTTCAAGGTCTGTTACGATTCGGCCATAGAAATTGCGAAGATATTAACGATGCTGTGGCCCCGTGAGGGCGATTTAACAATTTGTTCTAAAGAGTGTTTTGTGAATATATGAAGGAGTTCTTGGCATGAATCTTTGTTTTTGGCGGATTTTTGTTCGCAGTACTTGTCCCAGCCAATTGACGATAGATTTGTGTCACCAGCGATGTTATGTTTCTTACCAAGAGAGGATATTTGGTCGTCAAGGTTGAGTAGAATATCTCTACTAGAATCTGGTGTATATAAAATGAGCACACGAATATGCTTCTGTCGTTGTAGTCCTTCATGTTGCACCAAACGCTTTCTATGCTATTTTCGTCGCATTCGTATCTTTGGCTACTGAGATGTGAATTTACAGCTATGAATACTCCCCCACCCAATCTATTTGGTCTGTCCCTTCGGTAAATTGTGAAACCGCTCGGAAAAACTTCATTGTTTGCTGTATCTCCCGTGAGCTAACTCTCCGTTCGAACAACTATGCCTGCGTTTGTACTTACAAAGATATGTTCAATATCCGATATTTTGTTTCTAATGCTGCGGCAATTTAATGTTACACTTTTTATTCGGCCAATCAATTTTTCTTTTGGTTTGGTCTCAACATTGTCCTGACGTTCCATGTTCCTATTCTAACTACTTTCGTATTCTTCTGCGACTTCTTTCCTGGTGCTGTTATTTTTCCTCTGCAAGGGATTCGTGGGATGACGACCGCGGAAGCCTTGCCTCTCCCGCTGCCGGGCACGACACACGGCCGATTGGGCCGAGTCTCGTAGCTTAGGCTTGATATAGAAGAAATAATTCACACTTTAAAATACTTTATTCCCTGAGTATAAATAATGTCCTGATTATCATTGGATTCCATCTTTTTTCGATATTATGCATCATGGGTATGCCAAGAGCCATAGGCATTACTGTGCTGAATAATTAATGGTGCGGATTCCCTAGCTACTTCCACTCTATAACTATGGGACTTATTTCACAGCATGTGAGTTAAGCACTTGGTGTTATCGCAGGTATCCTTTCTCATCGTAATTTTTGTCGATTTACGTGTCTTATCAGTTAAACCCTTCTTTCGCGGTTTCTAAGCATTGTCCTTCCGTTACTCATTCATCCGTCACGCCCCACCCACAGAATAGTTGCAGTGAAATCCGTTGACTTCGCTGCCATTATGTCATAATCTCACAATATACTCGCATGGGAGTGTTGTTTGAAATAATTATGAGGGTTTATTAAGAGTATATTTTATGCAACGTCATTTGGCAAAACAGAGAATACACCACTCGGTATTCTAAATGGGTTTATTAAGATATAGTTGGCTTATTGGATGTCTAGAATTCTAAATACATCTATTTAGATGTACCCATTTAGATGAAATATTATGCACATGATTTTAGCTGAAAAATGTATACAATTGATTTCAATTACTTTTTAAGGTATATTTTGGGTCGTTACCTGTATTATACCTGTACTTATTAAAACCATAACCACAGTAATCAACCCGAAGGTCGGTTTAGTAGGGGATGGTAGAGCTCACCCATGTACCAAGCCCGACGGCGTGTGAATATTCACACATCAGGGTAGGGGGGCCAATTCCTATCCCTGTGCCGGTTATGGTTTCCCAGGAAGATCTGGTACCCGAAAAATCAACAAGCTTGGGTGGAGCTGCAGGTGCCCAAAGTGCCTTGCCCGGGAATCGAACCCGGGACCCTCCGGTCAGTAGTCCAATGCTATACCCACTAGACCACCGCGGCCTGCATTATGCTTATTATTGAACTCTAAATTATTTCTTTTCTATCTTAACTTTCGTTCGACATAATGTCCTGAGAGTTTCATACTTTTCACCTTCCTTCAAACACCCCAAAATTTCTATTTATTCCCCCCCCCCCTCCGCGCCCACCGAAATATCTCCCTTACAAGTCTTATGTTAATTTATTTAAGCACCACGTAATATAACCATCCAATTTTTCATATTCCACATTACCCTAAACTAAAATTATCTCACCCCTACCACGTCTAATATTTTCTCATTTTTATTCTTCTCTATCCATTCTTCTACACACCTATAACTCACATCTCTCTGGTAAATCTTGCCCTCTTTCCTAAATGGTGGAATTCGGAAACATGCTTCGTTTCATATTTTGTCTTTGCGAACTATCGTTTGCATATTTATGAAGTATCTTTTTATGATTTTTTATTATTTTCAAATAATTCTCTTTCCAACGCTTTCCTTCTATTAATTTCTATGTATACGAGTATATTGTTCCATTTTTTCTAATTTTCCTATCCTAAGTCATAAAGCTTTTTACAAGCTTAGCTCTATCCACATCAATAAAAGGGAAACTGGATCCAACGGAATTTTATAAATCTAAGTTTGATTTATTATTGTCGAACTTTTGACGTACTGGTTATATCGTTTAGAAACTATTGGCTCAGTGAGTCCGGTTCCTCAATTGGCATCGAATTAGTTATATGTACCAGTAGCCATTGATAATTTTTCTCTCAATCGCTCGTACATGTATTATCGTTATAACTAGTTATCACACTATTTAACTTCTTGTTGATTTTTATCCTTTGTGGTATAGGTTTAATATCTATGATTTGTAAATACCTAATTATTGTACAGAATCTATAATCGAATGCCGTCAGCTATATTTTTTTCCAGATTTTCTCTCTGAACAAATTATTTATTTCTTTTCAAATCCTTTTCTCATCTATATTTATTGTATTTCTTAGTGTAATCTGTGAATCCTTATTTATTTTTGAATTAATTGTTCCTATTTTTTCACCGTTATCTCTTACTATCGCCATTTTAACATCTTTCCAAATTCCCTTTAGTCTATCTCTCTATCGTCACATCTGATTTGATCAATTCATTATTATATTACACTTATCGAAATTCCTCCTTGGTGTTCGCTCTAGATATCTTATAAGTGATCGCATTCCTTTTGTCACTAGAGGTATCGCTCCTTGTATTTTTCATCATTGCGTAACATAGCCTATGACATCTTAACGACTTTACAACTTCTGTGCTGTATCATCTAGGTTCCGAGTTACCTTTTATAAATTTACTTGGAATGAATCTGTTGACTGCTGAGTGTCAATGAAATATTTCCACCAATCCCATTATTTTTTGTTTACGGTTAGACAAGAAGTCCTTAATCTCGTTAATATAATAACGTTTTTATGTCTGTGTATTAATTTCTTGTGATAGACCTATTCGAAGGCTTACACAAAATATTAAAACATAACCTCTGCCACTTGGATATTCTTTTCCCACGATTTAATGATACACGGATCATAATTAAAAAGACTCAGTTGTGTTTCGTATGATATGACGTACCTAAGCGCGTGCTGATTACGGTACTGTCGAGAAAGGTCATTATATTGCTAACGATGTGTTCGAAGATTTTACAGTACATCGATGTTAAAAGAGTCGGTCTGGTATGATCTGGCTTCCAGACGGGAGGTGTTGAAACTTATCTCGACCTGTAAAACAGGGTTTTTAATTAAGATGTCTTCCGCAAATATTTTTGATTTATATTGTATAGCACAAAAACACATGCACTAATGTAGTCACCTCCTTTTTCTCTCGGAATAAGAGAATTTCACCGTTTTCGTCTCACGCAGATTGTGATGTGGAAATAAGGCATGTGCAACCACTTTTCCCCGTATTAATTCCTCGTCCCCTTGCCAATATTATCTACATTTCTTTCGCCAAAATCTCTTCCGAGATGTTTGCGTTGAGCCTCCTCGGACGCCGCTGAGGAAAAGAGGAGAGGGGAGTCTTCAAGAGAAGGTTAGTGGGAAGGGATAGGTGTAGCCAATGAATTTACTTCCCCTTTCGGCAGGGGGGATAGTGGGGGGGGAAGGGTGGGGGGTACAAGATCTCTGGTCTTCTGGAAATCGATCAGAGCCCATTAAGCGCCTTAGCTTTTATCTGAAGCTCCGGTCTACCGAGGTCGTGTTAACTTCTTACGTTCCACCTCCATTCGAGAGTGACCTTTCAGAGGAGTTTGGCGCGTGAAACTCGAGTCGGGAGTGAAATGAAACGGCGAAAAGATATCGCGGTCGATTTTTCACGCTCGCCGCAAATTTACGGTTCAGGGCGGTGAGTTACCAAGGCAAATGCGGCGCGAGAGAGAAAGGGGGGAAACGGAGCCTCGTGACCGTAATTACCGGCGATTTCATTGAGTGCGTGCGCGTCTGGGGAAGGCTAATCATATTTGGTCGAAATTGAATACAGCCATTTTTTTCCAGATTTAATTACAAACATCCCTTTATTTAAATCGAGCAGTCTTCGGTGAAGGCTTGATAACTTTGGGATTTATGTCCATCAAAAAACTATGCCAAGTACAAGCAAATAATGCGTCCATATAACGGGACTAACCCCAAAAATTATCAAACTCAATTTTATCTTTATATGTTTAAATTATTTACTTTTTATTTATCCAACTGGTCAGGTGTACATCCACCTGCGAACAGGGGTTCCAGGGCGACAACAAGCGTGGACTCTGTGTTGACTTGATGATTTTTCCGTGGGAAACCTAATGACAAGCCTGTGGTGAGTCATTGGGATCCCAATGTCTGGGAGCAAACGGAATGGGACGAAAAGTAAAAAATGAAATTTCCGTCTCATAGAGTAAAATAAAATTCTTAAGCATAGTTCACGAAAACACTTTGCGATTCGGTTTAAAAAAGGATTAGCAAAACTATAGTCTTTACCGTTTCCAAAATACACGTAGGTGTGTACATGCCGACTTCAGATAATGCTCTATATAGGTGCAGTGCCTTGTGGAAAGGAAAGGTAAATGGGAAAACGTTCGTATTGACGAGTGTTTCACTTATTTATTTCTAGTGTCTAAGAGTTGAATTATCTATTCGTTTTCCATTGACAATGTCAACTTTTATTACTGGCTTTGTTAGTTATCCTTCTGAGCCTAAACTTCGTAACTAATGTATAACATGCGTAAAATAATCTGTGACACTACTTCCCAAACTTCTTCGGAGAAGAATTTAGGAGATAAGATTAAGGACTTGACCCAAGATATGATAGATACTAATATTCGTTCTTTCTCCGGATAATCAGGAATCATAATATTAAGAAATCAAATTCATTATAGACATAGTAAAGTCATTCTATTTAAAAGTGAGGTCAAGATTAAACAGTGCGTAGACATAAGGTATATCCGTAGGTGTATGTGCATGTGTACAAGTATGTTAGTTTCTGGTATATGCATTTGTATGGGTGTAAATAAAAAAGGTTTTCGCATGAATATATAAGGCTCTCTGGGCGTGAATTGGCATGAATTTGTTAGTTTTGTATTTGGTTTTATTCTGTTTTACAAGTGGTGACCTAAAACCTCCGCCACACACCCTTACAGTGGCTTGTGTGGTTTTATGTAGATGTAGACGTACCTGTAGGTATGAGATGTCCTCTAATTTCATTTATGCGTTAAAATCACCCCTTATCGATATCTCATTTTGGTTTTGCCCTCTATCAAATTTGGCATATTTACAAGTGTAGGGACATCAAGAATAATAATAACCGTTATCAATCCTATGACATCTGCTACCATCAGTCGCTATTGTTGTGCAGCAGATTAGATAGAATACATGTAGATACTGCCTAAACCCATTTCAGCGTAGTTCCTGCTTATTCTCTCTGTGCTATTTTAAGAGAGGCATTTAGATATTTTTGCTCGGCCTGTCGTTGGAAGCATAAAAGAAGGAAAAAGTTTAAAGTAAAAGTACTATTCTTTATTTCATAAACTTGGACTTTGAGGGTAGTAAATGGGTATTTATTGGCTGGATACTTCAAGTGTAGCCTTGAAGAATGATTAAGTAGGATTACAGCAGAGAGAGAGAGACAGCGTATATATGCGAAGAGCTATTAAATTGGATGTATGAATGGACATTAGTATGTGAATGCAAATATAAAAGCCTGAAAAGGCGAATTGAGAAGATATCCGAAGATAGTTGTTATCATAAAAGTTACGTTAGATGTTATAATAGGAGAGAGAATTTGATAAAGTGGGAACAAAAAAATGATAACAATAGACACTTGGGGAGCCATTAAGGGGCAGAAAAATTACGAATAATTATCTGTAGAAAAGATTATGTAATTGAATTTTGTGGTGTTATCACTTGAATGAGATGGACGGAGGAATACGGTTAATTGCGGTAGTCGGAGATTTAGCTGTCAGTATTACAGAAATCCAAGACGGAGGGTGCGAGTTTCTATGGATCGTTTATAACCTGCCTCTAATCGATAAACTACCGTTGATGATGGTAATTAACACCCAAAAACGTTTAGAGCCCAATGGCGTGCGCGTTCGAACAGATGAAAGTGGTTTTAATTGATGGGATGTTTGTGAATATTAATAGAATTAGCGCTCACTAATTATACCTATCGTTCAAAAATGTAAGAGTAAATTTCCGCTTTCCGGAACCAGTATTCCGCATCTAATGAATTTTCTTTGATGACGCCCCTTTTTAAAATTTTACGGCCCCTATTCTTTCGAGTTATCTTATTGGCGGTCTGTAAATGACTTCACTCAAGGGCTAAGGGAGCTAGCTCTTCGAGTCAAAGCAGTCTACTATCTACTCATAGACTCCTTGAGTTGGGATGATGCCGGGAGCGCTGTACTTGACTTTTTTTATGGAACCATGGCGGAGAAATTTTGTCCCAAAGTTTACGTCACTATAATTTATGCTTTCGTCACCTTTAATGGACGAGTCTTGAAAACAGTTTTTTGTAGTGAAACATCTCCAAATAGTATATGGAAGTAAAGTCGAGTAGGATTATTAAACGCTTCATATAAAAGTCAATTAGCATCTGGGTCTTTCGAGGAAGAGCGAAGTTTTGAGGCCATAACACGAGATTGTGTCTTTGAGTAATGATAATTACTTTTAGGAGTAATTTGATTTTGGAAAATACCCCACGAAGAAATATTTAGAAGCATAAGAGAAGAATACTCTGGGAATCAGAAGATTGCCCGAACTGGCTGTTTGACAAAGTGAGATCTCCGGTTGACAGCGCCCCCACGGTGCAGTATCCTCGCCTGCCCCGGCCCCCCTGCCTCTCCCTCTCCATAGCGGGAGGCCCCGAGTCCACTCATTGACTCCCCAAGGCGTTCGCCTGCCCCTCTCCCCCTCGTCCGATCCTTCACCCCCCTCTCCATTGCCCCCAAATTGCGGATGCCTTAATGGATGGTCGCTTTCCTGCTCCGAAACGGATGAACTCCGAGCGAGCGGAAACGCAAGAATGGGATCGTGTGTTTTTTTGTACAGGCAGTGTTGAGAAGACTTGATTGTTATCATTTGTTATCAACTTTTCAATCAATTAAAATTTTGTGACATTAATTTGTTTTGACGGCGAGCCACTCTCGGTCAGAGTGACGAAGAAATTATGATTTGGTGTACTCCAGTCACAACTGTCCACTTTAATAGGTAGATCATATTCTCATTGGTTTTATTTCCACGCTCCATATAAATCTTTATAATATAAAATTATCAGTGGATGTGTCCCACATTTTGAAATATTATCACGTCGTCGCGAGTAATTAACCAGCTTATGGTCTAGTGAAACGAGGTCACTTGTGGAAATGTTGAACTGGAACAGCGTGCGTATGTGCACTACGAAATACTCAACAGTTTCAAATAAAATTCGTGTTACAAGTAAAGAAAGTTATTAAAAACTTCTCATGATCGAGTAGCTAAGAGACTCGTTACTTCCTTTAGCATTCTGGATGACCACCGTTCACTTTGGATCAAAATACACGGCTGTTACGTGCATTTTGGACCAAATGAAATTTTGAGCGGCAATAATATTCACTTAATTTAATATTAATCGACAAAAAATCAGTGACTGTCTGTAATAGTTAGAGATCATCGCGCAAATTAGCGAAATTTTTTCGCTATTTTGCTAATTACCATGCCGCATTTATCTGACAAAAAACTAATATTCTCTTAGAGCCAAAGATCAGGACGTTAGGAAATTTGACAGCGATGGTCACCTTTTCACTTCAAACTTGTGGATCGAACTGCTTCATGGTACGCACCCTGATTTTAGGATCCTCTTCGTTTTCAAGACTCAGATGGGGAACAAAGATAAAGGTACTCATCACTTTTATCAATACTAAAAATCTAACACAAGACAAAATTACGAATTCGATCTCAGCTGTAAAAATATTCATTTTTATTCTTGTATATCTTGTGCTTGGTGATAGTTCAACGGACGGAATAAATGTCGGGCTAAATAGTTTTTACCCGTCGAGGCGAATAACAGCCCACCCGCAGAAAGCAATCAATTCCCATTCTCTTCGCCATTTAATTCCTCTCACCGGCGATCGCAGTCTCCTTCCCCTTCCTCGAATCTCCTCATTCCTACCAGGAGTAACACGGAGATCACCTTATGAATCACTCCCTTCCTCAGGGCGCCCACCCCTGGGGCAGACAAGCCCTACCCCCAATACCTCCTTCCTCCGCCTCTCTTTCCCCCCCTCCACCCCCTCGCCGTCCTCCCCGACAGTCCTCCTTTTGTATGCAAATGCTTCCCAAGGACCGTTTCTTGACCCCGTATTTCCTCCTCCACAAGAAAAAAAAACAAACTCACCCCCTCCCCCACCTCCGGCTCTGCCCCCGCCCCTCTCTTTCGCGGGCAACCCGAGTCCACATCTCATCCGACACCCCCACCCCCCCCAGTTCTCCCCCTCATCCCTCTCACTAACCCCCTCCCGATCGCTCATTGTTCTCCCATTCGCAATTCGCTCCTCTTTTGTCTTCATCCGCAGGCCCACCTCCCTCTCCTTCCCTTGTCCTTTCCGCTCAAATTCGTGCGGCGCGTTGGAGACGGCGGCCCGCCGGCGGGTACTCGGATCAAGTGCAGGCTTCCTTGCTGAAACTGATCACTGCTGGCCGTGCCTTGCACGGTAGTACCACCGATCGAAAGATATCGGCTCGTGGGTAGATCTAGTCTCCATGGTCATTATTTTTATCACCAATCATTATGTACACCAAAATGGAAACATGCAAAAAACACATTTATATGGTTAACATAAATTTTCAGTGATCTCAACTATCTTCATTTGCCTAAAGGAGCACGTTTCGTGTATTCCCATGCCTTCGTCGTGGAGATAGGAATATGAATGTGTTGAGGGGACTGAAAATTCCAAGTACCAATTGATTTGTGCCTCTTTGTTTCTAAGTATTGGTGTTTGTACTTCTAATGTTCATCCTGTTTACATTGGGGAGATCTCCCACATTAATAAGGCGGAACTCACTTCCTCTAATTGCCGAAGGCAGTATAGTCACGGAAACGTAAAATATTTCCGTCTTTTTTATGCCCATTTCTATGTTTAAATCAGCTTGTAATACAAGTATGAATTCATGTGCATGTAAACTTGAGATGCTGAAAGCAGCTGTGGCACTTATTAATAGTGCTAACATAGTCGGCGACTGAAGGAGATGACTACGATTAGGTATGTTTTGATTTTGAAGATTTGTCCCTAATTCTCGCAACACTCAAGTTCGATGTGAAATTTAATTATGATGATTTTAATTTCATTAATTTTTAATACTTGTAAAGTCTAGCGATGCGGAAACTTTTTCAAGACATCTCCTAATCCAAACGTTAGATACCAATTTTAATTAACTGCGAAGTATTTTTCATTTTTCGAGTACCTACATAGATAAAAGTAATTATGTATATGTTAGAAGTGTGTTATCTTGCCATTTTAATGCAGTGCAGTGAAACATTAATGACCATTGACTTCCTCGTGTCCGTTTCTAATGAGAAATGTGCCGTTGATGAAACACGTTCTTCAGCTTTTGGTCATTTTCGACGGAAGATTAGTGATGACACTCTGGATGAAATTTTCTTCTGCGTTTTCAGCAGAAGGCCTTCCCCTTTTTGTCTGAATGTTGTCTTGCTTCCAATAATTTGAGCCTAAAAGAGAATGCATTCATGCGCAAAGTACTTTTAGTTAATGTTTTGTCAATACAAAAATGGACTAAAGCTGACAGAATAAAAAAATCAGTAAATTGTAGGTTGGAGGGAAGGGTTACAGCTTAATGAGGAAAGAAAAATAAATTTTTTGGTACATCTATGCTAAAAAGACTACTATTCCACAGATTTTTATCATAAGGTACAACGCGTTTCACCGACTTGCGGCATCATCAGGTGCAAATTTATTTAAGCTTACTTAAGTTAAGTAAATTTGTACCCGATGACACCGCAAGTCGGTGAAACGCGTTGTACCTTATGATAAAAATTTGTGTAAAAGTACAAAGTCTTTTTAGTATGGATATTAAATACTTCCTCGAAGTGAAGCCTGAAACAGTAGAAGAAATTGGTATATATTTTCGAATTCCAAAAGTTCTGCTGTACCTTTCAGAGTGATTTTCAACCCTTATACCCGCTCATTTCCCTTAGTGGTAAGCATTGCTCATGATGTCAACTATCCGTCATGCTCCTGTTACGCACCTGCAGCCTCAGCCACGTGCTCTTTCGACCCTGTTGAAATTCCTGGAAACGGATAAGGATCGAATCATTGTGAAACATGATTTTCATTTTACTTGTTAAAGTAGTTCACTAGTCATAATACTGGTCATTATAATGCATGAAGAATTTTACATATAACTCCAGGAATGTGTCGCATTACGTTCTCAAACTTAAATTAATCGCGGGAGTCTAGTTTCGGCGGATAGAAATGTGCAAAAAACACCAGAAAGTCACCCGGAACCTCCTTCTACACTCAATTTCCTGATATTCATTTTCTGAGAGCCCGGACACTTTTTCCATCAGTGAATCGCGGTATTCTCTTCTCAGTGATGCACATCATTTGTTTCGATGGCCGCTTTGTTGCAATGAAGATCATCCATAGAGTGGTGACGGCGCAAGAAAAGGAAATGGCGACCATTTCAAGATTGCTTGATTTTATGCGCCGTATGGCTGGGGCCGAATAGAACTCTATCCTCTCGCCCATTAAGCACAGGTTAATACGATAGTTAATTAGTATTTAATTTACTTTACATGCACCAAGTTCACTTCTCATTGGAGCACGCTTTCAGGGGCGAAATGCTGACCATACGACCTAGTATTATCTCATTAAATGAAGAACACAATGCATATATACACTGTTCTTTATTCTCGTACAACTAGTTTCAACGCTTAGGCGTCATCATCAGGTACAACAATCATCAGGTACAAAAATTATCAGGTAAAAATCGTATCATCTCGTTCTCGAGTCAGCCGGAAATCAGCATTAGTATTCGTTTAGACTTTCAGCAGCACCCTTTTTCCAGTCGCAACAGTTATTAAGGGAGACGATTAATATTTGAGGTAAATACGCCTATTTCCACATTGGCTGCTCAACTGTCATCTTTCATCCGAAGAGAGGGTATACCATTGTTGATGTCTTCTGACGACTTCTCATGTAATTCTGATGAATCAAAAAAATTGCAAATGGTGAAGTCGAGAAGCTTATTTTTAGACTTGCATCTGCAGTATACCCCCCCCCCTTGGGAAATCCACCTTGATGCGCATCTTGTGCGCGACTTGTGCGTTTAGATTGACGTGTTGTGCTGTGCTGGTGAGCACCATGATAATTGCTCCTTGTAGCGGCACCCATGCCAGAAAGATCGAAGTAGGAGCAGGACGAAACGTAGTCCTCGTAATCGTTTGTTCCTCAGTGAAGCAGCTGCAAAAGGCGTCTGACCGCATTAGAACGGCCATTTGAGTAATGGCGTTATGTCGAAAACACTATTGAGGAAGGCAATGGCAAACCACCAGCACAATTAATTACCCTACGAAACAATGAAGAAATTGATTTTTGTATGAGTTCTGGCAAATACGAGATTCGTCCTACTGTATCGGGTATCGTGCCCCGCAGCGTGAGGAATGCAACTCGCGCGGTCTTCACATCACGAAACCCCTCTAAAGCGAATAGCGATAGCTGCAGGAAAGAAGAGCAAACCAATTGAAATAGGGACTTGGAACGTTATGGCCATATTTGGGACAGGAAAATTAGAAATTATAAAGCGAAAGATGGGGAGAAATATATAGGCACAAGTATATTAAGGCTGTGTAAGCTGAGATGGAAAGATAACGGGTATTATTGGAACAAAATTTACGGAGTATATGCGGAGGAGAAGATAACCTTCTGGGGTGGCAATAATATTGAAAAATAGGTGGGAAGAAGCGTAGTGTACATTGATGCAGCGACAAATAGATTATTACGCACTATCAGAAGGGAAATCTGGACCAATGAACTTCGTTTTTTATCAGGTCTATATGTCATGTATGAATCATATGAAGAAAAAAGACGAAAGGGTATAATATTAATTAGATGAAATAATTACGGGTTTACCTATGGGTATACATTTTATAATGATAGGAGATTGGAACGCCACGGCAGAGGAAGGGAGAGATGGCGATGTAGGAGGGGACTATGGTTTAGGAATAAGGGATAAGTTCTGCAGGAGAGAAGGTTTCCCGATAGGTAATACTCAGATCAATCACCAAAAGAGACTTGACTTTGCATGGTAAATTCTCGGGGATTTAGATAGATCTCAATTAGATTATATATTTACTTGGCTTTGAACAGATATGGATTCAGATCATAATTTATTCAAATGAAAAGTAACGTCAGATTCTTGAGGATTTAGCAGGGAATACGGACGAGGAATTGAAATAGAGTAGCAATTACTGGGACGAAAAGAAAGATGTACCAGAAAATAGTAGAGGAATAATGAGAGAGAAAAGGGAAATGGGTACCATAACAGAAAAATGGTAGCATAAAAAAAGAATATATGAAGTAATCAATGGAAATATAGAAACAAGTAAAAGGAACAGGGCAATGAATGTTTGAATTGCAGGCAGAATGTTTGAAAAGATAGACGACAGAAAGATATGAAAGACTGTACGAGATACACGTAATACTCGTATACACGGAATAAGGCCGACAATAGTCCAGAGAGATTCGTAAATAATAAACTGAACCCGGAAACTAATAGGACGAAAGAATCGTGGTTCATGAGGCAGCGCAAGGATATGGAAAGTTTAGAAAAGAAGGGTAAAATATATGCGCTATACGTATAGGAAGGTACAAACACTACCAGCTAGTCAGAATGGGAAACACTAGAACATTATTAGAGATGTGGGAGAAAATTATTATTCAAGAGATTCAAGATAGATGGAAGGAATATATAGAGGAAGCATCATATGGTGAAGACATTAGACCAGCAACTTAGATATAGAAAGAGAATATCACATAGAAAAGGATAGATTAGACATGGCTGATGGCGAGAATATGATATAGATAAAGTTGGCGTAGGCAAACCAGATGGCGAGATAGAAAGGGTATTAAGAGAATTGCAACCAAATAAGTCCCCTGGGATAGAAAGCACCCCATTGAGTGCATTAAAAGATCAATGTGATTGGCATAACAGGGATCTTGAGTAAGGAGGTTAAGAAAAGAATAATGAATAATTTAATATGGTTAATGGTTTTGTGCGACTTGAAAACTTGGTGGTTGAAGTAATATGATAGACGTAGATTGGAGGCCCGTTGAAACGTAGGTTTGGAAACATGAAAAAGGTGTAATGCACGGAAAGCATAAGAAATGAAGAAATACTAGACGTGGTGGGGGCGGAGAGAGGATCGTTGACTGAAAGGTCAGGGCGAATGATTTTAGCACTCTGAAATTGTTGCGTTGAAATGCATATTAGCGGATTACTCCGTTAAAAGTTTATGTTGATGTCATATACCGCAGTTTCTTGGAATTTGTCAAAGATGGAAATGTTGTACGGGTATGCTGAATTGAAAAACAGTTTAGTGTGTGATTATGTCTTGCTAAGAGGGGATAAAAATGTAGGTGTGTTCTTTCGGTTTTCATCCAAAACCTGCCTAAAACGGTAGACTACCAAACGATAATCTGGAGTATTGTGGTAATAGGCATGAACATCTTGTCTCCTTATCTCTTTTTACAATTTCTCTCCCGTATTGTATATCATGAATTTACTCATCTTATTGCGAGGGTATCGTAGATCGTAGGTCATATAGGTATTAGCTCGCAGCTTCAGTGCTCTCCTTCAGTTTGATTTCACGACAGGCGTGATCTGTCGGTAAATTTCGATTTAGAAGTATTTCTTTGGGTTTTACCCATTATTTTATCGTAATGATAGATAGAAAATGTTGAGCGCTTTTGGTAGATACTTTGCACACTTGTGACATTCTGAGATTTAACTTCATTATTGGTGTACCATAGTTCTGGAAAGTTGATTGACAATACAAAAGGGGATCCTTATTCCTGTTTGAATTTTTATCTATGAGGACGAATGATCTGCAATTAATATTCACAGTCCAACTGGAACCGTAGTGATCCGAATGAAGGTGGGAATGAGATAGATATTTATAAATAAATCAGGGAATGCTTACAGCATGCCCTTCACTTTCTGCTCACCTACGTACAAATAAACAACCTGCACCTTATACTGGCATAATAATGATAAGCCGAAAATTATGTACCCCGTTCCGGAGTAAAGATATCAGGGCTTGGAAACACCAGCCAATCTCTATTATTATGTCAGCTGGTACATACTATACCCCTGGTAGAGTATGTACCATGATTCCTAGATGTTAATAAAAAGGCGATCCATTGGCGTGGAAAGGGGAGTAGATTTTCTCTATTGGTTTTGTTATAATTCTATGAAGGAATTACTGTACGCAGTCCATCTTTGAGTCGCCGCCAGATGGCATTGAATGAAAGTAGAAATGCAAGTGTCTCCGAAAAATTTCTGCATACGATATAAGACTTAAGCCCTAGTTTATAATGCTTCGTTAAGCTTAAAATTAATTTAAGTCTCCAGTGAAGGTGAAAAATAAATGTTATACTAGATAGTTAAATCCAGGTTGACCGTTACAGTGCTCGTTAACTTAAAGACGAAATTGCTAGAATGACAATGAAAAGATGATCTCATCAACCGTATGGTGTTAACGATATACTTTAAAGCTTAAGTTTCATTCGAACAGGAATAATCTTTGGAAAAAGAAAAATGCAGTATTCTCCCTTTAACACTCAATTAGTTTTTCTTAACGTTGCATTATTCATTAATTTGAGCTACGTTTCAAAACATGTAGTGTCCCTCGTATAGGATTTGCTCGGGATAAATTGATACATCTTAATTAGTAAATACATATTTAAATACACAAGGAACGTGGCTACGGTCGTGAATCAATGTAAACAAAAAATACATATACGATGTATAATCTCCACGCCGTTGCTTTTCGAGAATTGTAGAATAACAAATGGCAATGATTCAAGGAGCTCAATCTATTTACTAACTTCTTTCATACTGCCATATCGGTACTTGAATATTTCAACCAATTTTGTCACATTTAACAGTTTGAGTTGTATTTTTTTATTTTTCCTATACTAATCTTCAGGCAATAGCATGCTTAAGACCCATCAACAACGGACAGATTCACCGTTAAAAATGTCCCACTTCAGGCGTAAGGCGTTCCTTTGGGTGCTGTTTCTTGGATATACTATATAAGGTCTTAATCTGAGTGTATTTAATTTATTCGCAAACTGTTCATTCTGACATCGTAGAAAATTTGTGTCGTTCACCTCGGCGCTCACCTTCATGCGGTTGAGTCTTGAAATGATTCTTGCAGTAGCATGAACATGTTTTCATGAATGGAGTAGCCTTTTCCTCAGAACACTCATGACAGTCCGTGACGCAGCTATACATCGCATAGCTTGTTGATGTTTTCACGAATGGCACGTGACATAATAGTTGATCGCTCCGTCACAGTTGACGGAGTGCTACCGGAAATGCTGCATGATGCAACTCTAGAAGCGGATCTCAGAACCGGTGTCAGCATACTTTTCCAAAATGCGCGCAACTGACAGCGTTGCCACTTCCTCGGGTTCCCGTCCGAGTGCTCGTATTAGTAGAAGTTCTCATCCTTGGCTGTCGTCCTCTTACCAGTAGGGAACCGACCAGCAATGTGAATAAAAATTTATTCATTACAATTTTAATGCTATGTTCTCCGTAATATTAGAAGGCAGTTGTCCTTTTTTAAATCCCCCGAATTCCAGTGAGACAATATCAATAAAAAATGAAGTCGTCGGAAATTTTTACATTGAATTGTTCGATAAAAACCCAATTATTTAGTCAATAATCAATCCACTTTTGATTAAGTTAAATTGGATTTCATTCCGTTGGAATGCGGTGTACGACATTTGGAATCAGTTATGATATCCTTATATTTTCACAGATTTTTGTCAGTTTGCTTCATTCCCTCGTATTCTAAAATGTTTTACTGACATTACAGGATCAGACGGGCTACATAGAGTCGATAAAGTTTTTGCAATTAGACAGGGAGCACAAATTAATCAAACTTTGGTCTCCGTTGCGGAAGAAGGAAATTAATCCGACTGAGGTAGGGTTCCCGAGCGAGTCGATAAGCAGGGGATTCTGGGATCCCAAGCAACCTCGAAGGGGGGTTGCAAGGGAATACATAGGGGAGAAATTTTAGGATCAACAGCGGGGCAGGAGGGAATGAGGGTGATGCGCTTTCCTTCTATGGTTAACGACGAGCTTATTCACTCGTACTTTTCTCCAACGGCATTTTGGTGTACCAAGGTGTCCATTTTATGGCATCCATTGGGCTCATGATATTCCGAAGAAAGAATTTAGAAAATGTAAAGTAGCGTTCAGCTTTAACTTCGAAAATTAATACT
The DNA here is from genome assembly GCA_037158775.1 of Hetaerina titia. Taxonomy (NCBI): domain Eukaryota; kingdom Metazoa; phylum Arthropoda; class Insecta; order Odonata; family Calopterygidae; genus Hetaerina; species Hetaerina titia. The sequence goes on from CM073773.1 coordinate 61,452,866, forward strand.
ACTGATTTTGTCGGGTCTACTTGACCCATTAAATAAAAGCACATAGTCACCACTTTCGAGACGTGAGTTCAATCATTTCAATATTATTTCAACGACATTTATACTTCAGTACTAGTTATATATCAACGTTCTGGCTCTCAAGAAATTATCAAGTATTAGAAAATAAAAAATTCATGAAAAATTCAACCCTATAGAATGGAGCGTATTGTCGTGAGACGTCGCAAAGTATAGACATCTAGTGAGTTGTAATTATTTGGTTTGTAAGGCGGATATACCGTGGCAGTGTATATTCAAGAGATTGCATCCGACCTAATTCTTATCTCAATCTCTCCATCCATCTAGATCTCCACTATTATATCTACAAAAATGTCTGAAATTACTCCTGTCAATTAAGCATTTCAGGACGAACCTTAAGCCCAGATAACAGAAATTAAGTGGGACAAAAAGCCGATTACTTACAACAGGAAAATACTTGATTAGCAAAGGATTAATATAAAAAGCATTTATTTATTTTACTTCTTTCATTAATGGATTTCGCAGGTTATTTTCAAATTTATTTTCTTTAATGGAGAAGTTTCCCACGGTATATAGTAAATTAGCACGTTATTTAGTGTCAACAGAAATTGTCTCTTAAGCTGAAGTATAAATAAGGCGTGCACATTTGAAGATGAAATGCCAGATTTTGTTTCCTCCAATCAATTCTGGTGCTCCCTAAAAGTAGTAATTTGTCGTTAAGGAGTCTATTAATTAAGCTGTGTGTTCATTAATAATGATAAGCATCTCTGTATATCTACCAGGTAAACATATTAACAGGAGAACAGGCTGTGAACTTAACCCGTATAGGAATTTACCAAACAAAAATAATTTTAAAAAACCCTCTAAAGTTGAAGTAAATGTGTTAAATTTTATATGATGATTTTGGGTGTGTTTTTCATGTGTATTTTAGAATTTTCAACTTTCATTATTATTGCAAGTTATTTGATTTAGTGTAATTATGCTGCTACTGGAAGAAGTGTTTCAGAGTCGGTTTTCTTTTGCTTTTGTAATTTCGTCTCATTTACTTCAGGAAGGGTTTAAGTTCATAAAGGCAGACAATATCAAAGTTAAATATGTTAGTTCTTTACTGTTAGAAATAATAATTTAAATTATGGAAATATTTTTTACAAAACCTAAGATATACTACTGTGTTTTAATTTAAAATACTTCTAAACGCATTAAAGAAGAGCTTCTAGTAAGCAGAATGATAAAATTTTGGTTCTTTAAAATGATACAAACTATGCTACTTAGCATTAAAAAATTGTTTCTGTAGTGCCGTAAATATTATGCCTTCTTGTCATTTGTGAGAAAATGACATTTTAAACTTACCGGTTTTTCAGTCGATCTCTTTAATATTACTTTCATCTCTCTAATCGTATTGTGACGTGATTTGTAATAAATATTTAACTACATCGTAAAAGATAACGGGTGGCAATTTTTGCAAGGGATTTATTCTGTGACTTAATATCATACTTATAAATAATGCCCAACGTATTTTCTCTAATTATTTAGTAATGCACGTACGTTTATTAGAACGTTTAGGAATAAATTAAAATTGGCAATTTTCCACAAAATAAAATTTTAATATGACCGGTTTCGATGCAACTACATCATCTTCTGGAGAAGAGTAAGTACATCATTTTCTGGTGAAGATGATGTAGTTACACTGAAACCGGTTGTATTAAAATTTTATTTTGTGGAAAATTGCCAATTTTAATTAATCATGATATTCCACCATCTCACGCCTGAAACGTCTCTTTTTAACATTTAATAAGCCTAGCTTCTCTTGGCTTTACACAATTTAATTCTGAAATCAATCTCAAATACTCTTCGTGTTAATTATAGTGGTATCAATAGGAGGACTAACTCGTGAAAGGTATGATGGCTGTTTTACCCTCACGTCACAATTCTCAAGTAAATATAAATCGTAATTATTTGATACACCGCTCATGCATGTTTCGCCCCAGAGAGTTCGTAAGCAAGATTAACCTAGCTGCTAAATCGAGTCTGCAGTTGCTATTTCGGTATATCTCGTACAGTAGAGCTCACCTCCAAAAATTCATACATTCAACTTCTCAGGTTTAATTATGATTACTGTGTGTGGCACAAGCATTAATCTGCTAATACTAATCATAGGATTTAATCTTACATTAGGAATCCGAATATCAGGGTCTAGGACTACGTGGTCAGTAAGTAAGCAAAGTTTTGGCGATTATTTCGTCAATTATAGAAGAAATAAAAGAAGGCCGATGACACTCTCTTGGGGAATACCTGATGTGACTTCGATTGCGTTAGAATGAACGATATGAATTTGTATACGATCTATAAAAAATCCTTTAATCCAGTATTTGGCATTTTCATCGGCAACATAGGGTTCTATCTTTGTGAATAGCCTGCTTTGAGGATCAACCTTTGACGAAACCGCGGGGATTTTTTGCCAATAAATCCTGTCTCATTATAGAGATAGCTGTTTATGCTCCATTGAATTACAAGAAATGGATTAAGGCAGATTTATTTTTGTATCTTGTTAATCAGTTTTTAACCAAATAAAAAGAGGCAAAAAATAAAACGAAGTATTTAGATTGAAGAGATGAAATTTTTAATTTGGAACCAAGCGTAAAATTTCAGGCTTATTCTTATTATATCATCAATTTAGCGGCAATAACATTCCGTAAGACTCATTTTTTAAAAATTGTTGTTGTGTTTTACACATCAAAAATGAACATCATGAAATAATGATAGAGTTCACGGGAATCCCTTCATTGTAAGGGGTCATAGTAAAATTAAGTACAAGTATATATCATACACTATAATCATATGAGGGATATAAATGATATAGTTCGTGCATTCATTGGAGAACAATTTGATAGTGAAATTAAATTGTCTGAAAACTCGATAAAAATCAAGAAAAGAGTAAATGGAGAAAATACTTAACATATTTTTTCCAATTTCACACTACTAGTGGCTGTTAGCCATCAAGCGTATCAACCGTGCTGCAAATGGTGGGTTGGCCTCTTGATATAGGCGTTAACTGTGAAATGAGCGAGTGTAGGTACTCAAGGTCGTGAATAATTAAGGGAGGAGGAGGTCGAAGACCATTCTTGGGTAATATGGTCTAATAATGCTGCGAAAGACTATGAAGGTGACAGCGCTTTGTGAGTATCTGGCGCCAAACAATAGACCGTCAAATAACCAGGGGAGTGGGCAGCTACCCTCCTTTATATGAGTGAAGTTGGAGATCAATGTGGTACAGCGACACTCATAACGCTACAAGCACGGTAAAAATTAAGATGACGGCTGCAGAACTGCTGAAAGATGTTGATTCGACAAAATCGCACATTAATTGATTGAATTCAAAAAATACAATTCATATTTGGCCTTATTGCATGCACAATCACTATGCATTCAGAATTATTGATTCCAATGTTCTACGTATCATATTATTTAGAAAATTACCTTTGTAATGATGTTTTGAAACTGCGTTATAAATTACTTTTCGATTGCATTCCTACCAGAGCTATTAGATTCAAAGACCACGTACGCGACATCATAGGTGTTTGATAATGATTTTGGAATAGCCGCAATTGATCCGACCCCCGTGCAATACTTGCACCGGTGGAGGCGTATCCAATTTCGTAAGTGGGGACATTTTTCATTTCGATGGAGAGCCAGCAGAAGGATTGGTTTCCTCGCGGTGCCATCTGTTCTCTTCGGAAGCGAACTCCTTCCTTCTCTGCGGTGATAGTATACCAACGGTCTGGGTTTTTCGCGGAAGAAATGAGTGGGAGGGGGGTTGGTGGTGGTTGGTGGAGTAATGCGGATGATGCTCTTTCCGTTGCTCAAAGGTGCATGCGAGGGGTAAATCATTTCCTCGCGTCTGCAGTGCTAAACCCCTCTCCCCCACCTTTTCCCCTTCGAAACTGCCCACCCTTCCGCCGCCCTCGCCTCCTTCCCAGCACCCCTTGCTCCCCCACCCCTCTCCCCCTCCCCTCCGCCGCCCTCCTGCATGGATGGCCCAGTTGGCAACATTGCATGCAAAATACTTGCGAACTCGCTCTTCCTCCCTCCCGGAGTTTCCCCCTCCCTTCCACCGCAATTCTTCCCCCTTCCTCCGGGGGAAAAGAGGAAAAGAAAGCCAGAAGTTCGGAGGGAGATAGGGTGCAGATGAGAAAGGTTTCAAGGGTTTAGGTGGATCTGGAGGAAATGGGCGGATGGAGCAATGAATGGAATTTAAGTAGCTATGGTTCCCATCGGTCGAGGGTAGTGACCAGGAAAGAGACGTATTTTTCGTTTGGCTTATGGACAATGTAACCGTAACTAATAGGTAATATAACTCAAACGTTAAATTTTCTTAAGGATATGCAAATTCTTTTGTTACATGTATACAACTTTAAGCAAGTGTGATAGCCGAGTGTGTGTAGCACTGGGCTACTAAACGAAGAGTGAGGCTTCCATTCCTAGTGACGCCTGCCTCTAGATACCCTCTTCGCGAAAAATTTAAAATTCATATTAATATTTTTAAATATGGTTTGACGTATATGCTAACTATCAGCAAAATCAGTTTTGATGCTAATTCAACTACTTGATGATTTCATCAGAAATTACTCTTATGATAAATCTCGAAGAAGTCGTCTTTTGAGAAATTACATATTATTTTAAATATTTTTTGATTTCGTTTAATGTCTAACGATTCTACTAAAAGGATTGATTTCAATTTGCTTGAAGTTTACACTTTGCTTATTATTTAGACAATATGCATTAATAATATTTCAGTAAAAATTGGAATATTGGAGAAAATTACCTTAAAGTGAATATAATTCGGCCGTTATTTCTCTACAATTGCAACTGATACTTTTTTAGTTACTCATTAATGCTCAAATTGTACGAAAATTGAATATAGCTTGATAGTATGCTCTCGTAAAACCTGTTACAGGTAAAAGATATAAGATGAAGGCAAATGACATACGTACGAGTATACTCGTGTATTTCTTTCAGACGTTTTAAGAAGAATCCTTTGTCAATCACGTTGGCGGTGTATTGAGGTGCCTTGTCCATTTTTGCGTAAGCATTGATTTCGTTGAAGCATGTGTCTTTTGTTTTTACTAGTGATGTTTTGCTATATTACCAGTTGAAAAAATATTTATTCGAGGTCGTTTATAGCGTACAAACGTGTACGGCGAATGATATGACTCTCCTGTAACTCAGTCCTCTTCTTTATTATTTTTACTAAGAGGTGATGCAAAATAATATTATCTCATAACGGCCATATCGTCTTTAAAACCTTTTCATATTATTGACCTTAACTTTCTGTATAAAGTATCCTGAAACGAATTGTGAATGAAAATACTTGCGGATAAACAATACGAAAAGAATATCTTGCGGATATAAGAGGGACAAAATAACTTCTAAATAACGCTTCAGACACATAACTCAATCGTTACGTCCGATGAAGGATGGGTCAATTGGTAATTTTTCTCGCTTGTCTGACGGATGATGGCGGTGAAACGAGTGTTTTCATACTTTTTCTTCTCGATCGAAATAAAAAATAAATTCAACTTCATTCGGTGACCCACGATTACGGTTCCTTAAACGTTCGCTCGATCCAAGTCCCGCGTCTCTGCAGTCGTGAGCGAGAGGCGGAGGGAAGCTGTCGGTCGGCGGGGGAGGAAGGGGGGGAGGGCGGGTGTGCGGGAATGCGAGAACCCCGTTCCTGTGGCGGCACGAGTGAATCCACGCGAGGGCATCATTCTTCTTCCGTGCCATCTACCCCCCTATTCCCCTCGGGCCCTCCTATTTTTTCTTGTGTGCCGCTCGACTCTCGGGATTCGGTGCTCTGGCTCAAAATGTACCCTACGGCTAAGAGAATGACTAGAGATTGGAATAGAATACCAATCTACGAGGTATGTCTTACTTCGGCTCAGGAAAGGGTATTCATTTAATTTGTTTTCATCATAGTCAAGCATAGTCAAACAAATTGTTGGGGTTGGCATGAGAGCTCTACCGACACAAAGGTACCAAGGAATCGCTTGGATTCTTGCCCTAGATATCGGTGTCTGGGTATCTAAGTTCAGGATTTTTGCCGTAGTTACTACTACCATGGTATCGGTACCGCTAATAATCGTGTCCTACATCTAGTAATAGGCACTTAAACCGAGGAACAAGTACGTAGTTTTCTTGTCCTAGACCCAAGGCACTGAAACTTATCATGAGGTCAGTTTTTAAAAAGTAACAGGTTCCGGTTTCTAGGACCCCTCGATTTTTTCTTGATTAACCGTTTTGTTTCATAGCACATAAAATTTCGTACCCTATGGTACTTGTACAGAGGTTTTAGTAGGTGTGGCTACATTTTTTGCTATAATAAGTAACATTATTAGAGCATTAAATCTAACAGTAAATAACAGCATTAACACTAAAACCGGGCGCTTTAAGTCGGCTAGTTTGTATTTTTCCTTTTTCGTGTTTTTTACAATTAACGTTTGATAGCTTGTACTTCCTGAACTTTTGGTTTTTCTTTGTGTGGTGATACTTTGTGGCAATGGGTTGGAAAACTTCAAAATAATCGAGATTTTCGAGCACTCATGTTGGGGTAGGACATGGTGAAAGAAGAAATACAACGGAGGCAGGAAAGATGCATCGAGATCGTTTTGATAGGGAATGGGATGTTGAAGACTGATATGAGGGTAGAACTTCAGGCAAGCGACGAAGTGGTTTATTTATATATTCTATTTATACATACCCTGCAAGCCACCGCTAAGGAGTGTGGCAGGGGGTGCATGCACTAGAATAATTTTACCCGAACATGACCCTACCGCGGTCGAACAATGTTATTATGATTCCCTATCCGCCGGCCCCGGTGGCGGCGGGGTAACGTCCTCGTCTACCAACTGAGAGGTCACGGGTTCGATTCCCGTCTGGGTGGATTTTCCTCCATCCAGGGCTTGGCTGTATCTAATTGTCTTCAATGTAATGTATGTAATGTAAGGGTTAGGTGAAAGAAGGGACTATTAAGTCTCAACCTCGCCCAATTAAGTCGATAATAAATAAATAAATATCGTTCGCGGAAATAACGACATCTCCAATCTATCTAAATCAATTCTACACTTAATCTGAAGTTATTAATGAAAAATCATCACGGTTTCTGAAAAGATAGATCCTGCGAGACACTGCTTGCCCTTTTTTTTCATGACATTCTCATTTCGGGAGGCAGCAAAGTTCCAGTGGACCCGAACGCCTACTGCATTGGGAACACCGAAATAGAATGTGTAGACTCAATTAAATACCTAGCCGTCACCATCATTCACGATCTCTCCTGGGTGAAACACATACGGGGAATATGCGGACAAACTAACAAAAAATTAGGATATATTAGAAGAGTACGTGGTAAATTTGACGAAAAGGTCAAAGAGAAATGTTATCTGCCGTTGGTTTGGATTAGGGACTTTTAATTGAGCATCAAACGCTTTCCAAACCATTCCTCGAATTACCTCAGCACTACTGACGCAAGAGGTTTCAGCAGCAGAGGTTAGACAGAGCGCAAGATGAGTCTGATGTAGTATTGTCCTATAAGAACAAAATATAGCTAGAATCTGAAAAATTATATTTGAAACAACGTATAGAAAAATTCCGGTGATACACAAGTAACCTAAAATTTTCTCATCGATGAATGTCGTAGGAAAATGCATATTACGTACATCGTATAAGTTTTACATGAATATAATTATGAATCAAATATTTTCAACGCCAAATGACACACACACACACACACACATATATATATACACGAGGGTCATCCGGAAAGTAGTACCCGTTCGTGCCGCATGAAGTGCTGACGACGCGAGTAGCCGCTGGACGAGGTCAGATAGCTTCAGTGGCTTGTCTGCCTTCTCTGAGCCAAGTTGCGTGACGCTAGCATTGCCTGTGTTGTTTCTGTGATTGTTTACAATGTTTAAAAAAATTGAGAACGCCGCCAGTTGTGAAGTGAGGGCAGTGATTAAATTCCTCAATGCAAGAAACGTTCGCCCATGTGATATTCATCGCCAATTAAAGGAGGTGTATGGAGACAATGTAATGGACGAGTCGTCTGTTCGGCGGTGGTGTCGCAACTTCAACATGGGGAGGGGGAACACACACGACGATGAGCGTTCGAGGAGACCGTCTGTCATTACAGACCAACTGGTGAGCTCAGTTGACGAATTCGTGAGGAACGATCGGCGCGTCACAATTGATGACATCTGTGAGCATTTTCCCAATGTTTCTCGAACAATTGTTCATGAAATTGTTAAACACCATCTGCATTATGCAAAAATTTGTGCAAGATGGGTCCCTCGCATGCTTACAGATGAGCACAAAACCAAGCGTATGGCTGCAGCACTGACGTTTTTGGGACGTTATTCTGATGAAGGATACTCTTTCTTGACTCGCATAATTACTGGTGACAAAACATGGGTTTGTTATGCATAACCTGAGAGTAAACGACAGTCAATGGAGTGGCATCATGCTCATTCACCAAACAAACCAAAAAAATTCAAGACAGTTCTGTCCACCAGGAAACTCATGGCAACCATTTTCTGGGATCGACGAGGTGTATTGCTTATTGATTTTATGGCCCGTGGAGACACTATTAATGCCAATGCGTATTGTGAAACATTAAAGAAATTACGGCGGGCAATACAAAATCGGCGGCGAGGTCTATTGTCTACTGGTGTCATTCTCGTTCATGACAATGCCAGGCCTCATGCAGCTGGGATAACACAAAAACTTTTGCAGCAATTCAAATGGGAAACTTTCGACCATCCACCGTATAGCCCGGACTTGGCCCCTTCAGATTTTCATCTCTTTACAAAGCTTAAAGACTTTTTGGCAGGAAAAAGATTTGACAGCGATGAAGAACTTAAAGAAGGAGTGACCCTGTATCTCAATGAGCTGGCGGCGAAGGACTATGCAGCAGGAATACAGAAACTTGTCACACGTTATGATAAATGCCTTAATTTGCTTGGAGATTATGTTGAGAAGTAGTTTAAAGTATCCTCTTTCAAATAAAATTTTTTATGTTTGTTAATATTTACTTTTGTGTCTTTATTTCACGAACGGGTACTACTTTCCGGATGACCCTCGTATATATATTGTTCGTGTAAAGTCTCTAGCTGTGTCAATGAGAACCAATAATTAGCATAATGCCTATAAGTCGTCATACACACGATCAATCATATTTGTTCGTGTGGCTACCGTGGTTTTCTGTTACCGACTTGAAAGATGCGGAATCTAGTAGTCTGAATCGGCAAGTCCTGAGAGGCCGCCTTGAAGACGGCTCCCGAAGAGGATAGGAGCTTTGGCGATGCCGACCGCGCCCTTCCCAACCCAAGGACAGCAAACGGGCTACCATCATTCCTCTTCGACGCCACCACGCCGCCACCGCGCATCTGACAGGCGACTGTAAACCTGCCACCCTCCCCGAAACCCCCACCCCGAACTCAAATTATTTTCCCTGGATAAACCTCCCAGTTTCCTGAATCGATTACAAATATCGAAGAGGCAGCCAACACCGAGAATTTAAAGACACATGAACAGAATGTCATAGATTAACTTAGCATAGGAGAAAAATTATGTGACAGAGCGATAGTCAGACGACATAGTAATGGGAGGTGGAGCCTCAAGGCAATTTAATGATCATAATTCAATGAAAATTTGTCCTGCAGGTTTTACACTTCTATTATTTGTATTAATGTTATCATTACCAGAGGTATTCTAACGGCTAACGTGGATTTTCGATTTACACAGACTATACGAGACTATACTACTCGTACATCGGTACAACAATGTATTTCCTTGCCTTTCCAAGGAAATTACAATCCAACATCCTACTTTATACCAAACTTCTCTTCAATTCCGCATACTTCCTTCTTCCCTTTCTTCCGCCAAAAGAGTCTATTCTATTCCAACCCTCACTCACGATCTCTCCTGGGTGGAACAAATACGGGGAATTTGTGGAAAAGCTAAAAAAAATTGGGATGCATTAGAACAGTACCAGGTAAATGTGATTAATTAATTAACAAAATTAATTAAATTAACAAAGAAATGTTTTTTGTCATTGGTTAGGTCTCATTTAGAATATTCTGCAAGCATATGGGATCATCACGAAGTTGGATTAATTGCCAAATTGGATCTTGTGCAGCGTAGAGGAGCTAGATTTGTAAAACTTTAGCAGAATTACATGAGTAGCGGTGATATAGCTTCACTCTCTTCTCTTCCTATCCCTTTACACGCAAATTCACACAACCTATCATTTGACGAATGCTTTTCCCTAACAGTTCTAGAATCCCTACCCGATTCAGCCACCAACATAGAGGTGAGAACTCGCGAATCCGCATGCATCCTATATTTCCGATCCTTTAAAATTCCCACCCTTAACCGCCATCTTTAATTTCCATCCCATCAGTCCCTAAACCTTCCGCCCCCCCTCCCCTCCCCAGGCACTTTTCCCTCAAAACCTCTCAGTCTGACCTGAAGAAGACCTCGGAGTAGGCCGAAAGCTTAAATCATCTACAGTGTGAGTGTCCTTTTACGTGTTATCTGTTTTATTCTGTGTTCTATTGTGCCGTCCAAAAGTTATATATATATATATATATATATATATATATATATATATATATATATAGTCACTTTCTTGGAAAGCCCACGAACGTGCACAATAATGTAAATTGACTAATAGTCATAACAAACACATAAACTAAAACATAAAAGAGGGACTCACTGGTTCTCGAATTTTTGGTGGTGCAACCACCTTTCTCAAGGTCTTTCTGTTCCTAATTCCTCTTGAGAAAGGTGGTTGCCCCACCGAAAATTCGAGAACCAGTGAGTCCCTCTTTTATATGTTTTAGTTTATGTGTTTGTTATGACTATTAGTGAATTTACATTATATACTATATTATATTCTATTATATAGTAATTAATGTAAATTCATTAACTAGTCGACACAAACACAGAATCTTTTATATGTTTTAGTTTCTGTGTTTGTGTCGACTAGTTAGTGAATTTACATTATTGTGCACGTTCGTGGGTTTTTCAAGAAAATGACTTTGCATACATATATATATATATATATATATATATATATATATATATATATATATATATATATATACAGCTCTTTACATATCTCGGAAGTGTTTTGGACCAATACAGTCAAAGTGGTAGGGACGTAAGGAGAAGAATTGCGCTAGGCAAGGAGGCTTTCTCAAGGAGGAGGGAGTTGATGACGGGGACGTTGAGTAGGGGTGTTAAGACAAGACTCGTAAAAACTCTGATATGGAGCGTAGCTATGTACGGCGCGGAAACGTGGTCGCTGAAGCAGGAGGATAGACGTAGATTGGACGCTTTTGAAATGTGGGTGTGGAGAAGAATGGAGAAGGTGAAAAGGGCCGAAAGGAAAACAAATGAGGAAGTACTGGAGATGGTGGGTGAGGAGAGGGGTTTGTTGGGATATATCCTATGGAGGCTGGATAAATGGATGAAAGGCGTATTGAGCGGTAATAGAATGACGAAGAAGGTAATAGAGGGGAGAATGTTGGGAAAGCGAGGAAAGGGCAGGAACAGAATAGGGATATTGGACAGGATGAAGGGAGGAAAGAAGCACACAGAGATGAATAGGGACCAGATGTAAATTAGGTGGCTGGATTTGGTTTTGTTTGGAGTTACAAAATGTTTATGTGATAGTTGTGTCTATCAAAAACCTACCTTAACCGGTAGATTACCTAATAATAATCTATTCCACTGAATTTCCAATTCCTCAGCAATGCTTGCAATCCCTTAGGGATGTTGGACGGGATGAAGGGAGGAAAGAAGTACACCGAGATGAAGAGGGACCTGATATAGATTAGTTTGCTAGGTGGGGAGTCACAAAATGTTTATTTGATAGTTGTGTCCATCCAAAAACCTACCTTAACCGGTAGATTACCTAATAATAATAATATACAACCATGTAAAAAATCTTCATTGAACTTCATTTTGTGGACAAAAAGAAAATAATATCTACGAAGTCGTAATAACGGAAATTTTGTAAAGCATATGCAAAATTTTGTTATTTCACCACTTTATCGTCAATTATTCAATATTAGCACATCTGATAAACATTACATAACACAACATAGTTTGCCAGAAGTATTCATACTTTATCGGCAGCCTTGTTTAGGGTCCTCATCAGTCATGGGCGCTATGATTTGGGCCATTTTGTTAACTGCTAGAGCCAAGTGTCACCCTTTTCATGTTTAAAATCGCAAGCTCACCCGAATTTAACCTTCTTGCCCGTTTATCGTTATCATCAGTATTTCCTTTAAATGCAACCCTCCACTCTTCTCTTTCTAATAATAATCCCTTGCGCCGTAATAGGACTTCCGTCTAACATCCCAGTTTGCTTGACCTACATATTTGGTCTTTCCGTTGAAAGAAGAGGGTAGACAACTTTGGGAAAGTTTCTTCACCTGCTCTTCTGCATACTTTTTCATTGCTTGTTTTATGTTTTATTTGATCTTCTTTATCCACCTTCAACCCCAGGTTTCGAAGTGTCCTTTTCTTTCTGTTTTACCACTGTTCCAGAACTCGGATACTTGAAGTTCGGCGCCACGCGAATACTTTAATGTATTGCTTCCTTGTATCTATGATCACTTTCTTTGAGCGCAGTTGTTGCCTCTTGATGGTAATCTCATTCATCGCTTGAGCTATTCTCCGCTTGATATTCATCGCACTCTTTCCATTACTCATTATAAAACTTCCGAGATAGGTGAAAGATTCCATCTTGTAAAATTTTATCTTCTCTTAACGCTTCTTTGTTATCCACGAATTATTTAATTCATCCGTATCCGTCAGGGTATGTTCTGATTTCTGAGGCTCCTATGCTCGTGCGCGCCATTATGAAACGTGATCGATGATCGTGTTTTGCTGGCTGGTCCCAGAGGTGAAGGCAAAGCGGGAAGTATTTGCGACTAAAGGAGAGTGGGCCGGGGCGACTAGGGAGGAAACAACTGACTCTCGTTTCCCGCGCGTCGTCATTGGCCGGCTGCGATTCACGCGCCACTTTTTTTCTCGCCCGTCCCATCCCTCCGCGCGTGACGAGCGCCCGTGTCGTGGGAACGCCGCGCCTCGCCTTTCAATCCCGATTTTTTTCCGCGCGGTCGAGGAGGCGGCGGTGGCCGTCGCCTGGGGCTTTGGATACCGTCGGGGAAAAGGAGGACTCGAAGCCCAATAAAGGAGAAGAGGAAACATGAGGGTGAACGTTGACGGCGGAGGGCGGGACGGCATGTGAGTGAAGGGACAGTGGAGGAAGAAGTGGGGATGAACAATATGCATCGATCTAAAATCGTGCCGATAAATTTCTCTCCATTTGACAAGTATCCTTAAGAATTTTATCCGTATTATCGATAAAAATCGATATTTTTTTCGATATTTGATTTGATTCTTGGGTATTTCGAAATTTTAAATCAACACAGGTATGGGTGCAAAGCGGAAAATGTTTTCTAGGGATTTACGCCAATTTTCTGGGGATTTGTGCCAATGAGGCTTTAATTAGAATATGATAATTGGTATATTAAAAATATTTGTTTTGACATTCATGCTGAAAGAAAACTCTTGGTACTGTTCCCCGGTGTTAGTTAAGCGGCGCGATGCGTTTAGTACCACAGATATACTCGTACCTGTAGTTTCTGGATTATATGGTTCGTGACATAAAAGATGATGAATTGTAATAGTGAAACGTATTGTTATGTTTAAACAATGGTTTATGAGAATTGAGTTATCATTTTTATCCGTTCTTCTTGCCAAATAGAAATGGAACAGAAGATCCAAAAAAATATTTTTTGGAGTATTTCATTGATGCATGTCATGGTACTGGTTCTATACACTATTGGATTCTTTACTATCAAATCTCGATAATGATGTAACAATATATCAAATTATCATACGGACTGCCTTCCGATATACCTTTGCATCTGTATCGACAATTTCGAATCAGTTGGCCATCACTGGGAAGAAGGCGGTGTCGTGGGGGAGGATGGAGGATAGAGGATGGAAAGGGGGAGTTTAAGGGCGGCAGGCCGTGTTCGATTTGGCGGATCGCCAGCTCAAGGAAGGGACGTGGGGAGTGAAGAGGGGGGAGGAGGAAACCCAAACGCCCTCACCTCCCCTTTCCCGCGTCTAAACTTTTAAAGGGGTTAGGTGAGTTGCGAGCATGCCTCGCCCACTCTCCCGGGGAACAAGCGGACTATCCTCTCTCTAAAACAGCCGAGGTGGCGAAGGTAAATTATACATATATAAAAAATATATTTCTATATATATATATTATATATATTTTTTTAATTAAACAGTGTGATCGCAGAAAATATTCTAATAAACTTCCAAAGCAGAATAACATTTGTGATTTGAGAAGGATATTACTAACCAATATAATTTTGTAAATAATACATACTCGGTAGAGGTTTTTCGCTCAATATTATTAAAATGTCGACGTTTTTTTCATTTTTCAAATATTTACTCATTATTATATTGATAAGACTTTGAACGCTGAAACTTAAGTAGATGGTATTAAATAATTTTTTACAAGTATATTTTACTTATAACTATGAAAATACCAGAACATTGAGGCAGACACCATAGGTAATAGGTAAACAGTACAGACCTACAGCGTGTTTCTTTAGTGTAAAAAAAACTTTCATAGCCGAATGAAATATTATTATTAAACCCAATCATGAAATCCTCCTATTACTCACGACTAACATTAGATTTAATTAGATTCAGACACGCCCTGCCAATTAGGGGTGGGTCTTTAACAGCCCCTGAAAATTATTTTTCGCTGGACTTCTCAAGGACTTATGCCCATCATAAACATACTCCGCTCCACGCTCTCTCTTTTATGTACTCATGCTTTCTGTCTACCTCTCCCTCGTTCAAGATTCCTGCTCTCTCTGGGAAGCGGGAGGAATCTCCTCTTCCCAGCTTTCTTAACATTTTCTGCGTTATCAATGCATCCGATGTGCTACCTCTTTCTCCTACATTTGTTACATTTATGTTTTTTCCTTCTATGAGTTTCATTCTACAGGATTCTCCCTACCCTAACAAAAGAATTCCAAATAGATCTATATTTGATTCCTCTTATAGTCAGCAAAGCAGTATGGGAAGCGGTATTGAAGTAACTGAAATTTATTTTGGTTGCAACCGTGGCAGGTGTTTTCACGAAGGTTGAACTCCCAGAGCTATTGAAAAGATGTTTGGGGATGTTGCTATTCTGCAAATAATAAAGTGATTGAATAAAACCCAAAGCATTGGTAAAACTAGTCTCCTACGGAATGAACCTATTTGGTTGTTGGTATCTTCTACCGTTTTTTTATGTTGCCCAATCTGCTGTTTACCTCTCCCTCCTATTCCTCTCTCGTCTAATAGTTTTGCTCCTTCCACCCTTCTAATCCACAGTCATTTTTTAAGACCAAAGATTCGTTACTCAATCGTTCGTGCGTCTCAAAATAGTCTCTTTTTTTCTCGGGAAAATGGCGGAAGGAAATGTTTATGCACAGCCTGATAACAATGTTAATATTGCTATCTGTGGTAATAAAACTTATCATTATTTATTTAATCTTTTGTCGCTTTATTACACATTAAGATAATCCAATGTTATATAACTTCCAATAATTGTTTAAAGGTTAATTTTGAACTTATACTTCCATTTGACATGTTTTCAAAACAAATCGTAAAAAATCGAATTTAGTGTTTTTTAGAAATAAAAGAGAGAAAATTCAACTTCAAGTTCTCGAATGTTCTCAGCCGTGTTCATTACAACACTTAGATATTGTAAACTTTGAAAGTGTATAAGGGTAGTCTGAAAGTTTTCCGACCTAACAAATAAACGACACATTTTTTCTTCAATTTTTTGACATATTTTTATTTTCAACAAAATCTCTTTTTAACTCAATACACATTTTCCGGCAATGCTCCAATCACATTAACCCTTTCAGAGACGAAAACTGTTGCAATTTTCCACTAATCAAAGATTAATTTTCGACCAGTTTCGATGCCCTACATTATTTTCAAGTCATGAAAACCTGGCCGATTTTTTCAAAAGATTTCCACCCAATTATTAAGGAAATGCCAGACTAGGTTGAAACTGCTCATACACGTTTCCAAGTTATTATAAGTTTATATCGGAGAATCAGTCCCGTCTAAAAAGTGCACTATAGTCTTCATAAGTTTCGTTTTTTGTTGATAGCCACCCATTACGGTTGCGGTGTTTTCGGTTATTTTATTATAATTATTAGATATCCAAATGGAATATATATTTTGGAAGATATTTATTTATACCTTCCTTCTTTCTTTACCTCTTTCTCCTGAAAGAATTTATTAATAACTATTAATTTTGACAAGGAGTACATTATTACACTTCTAATTTAAACCCAATCAGTGTATTATGAGGGTAAAAAATTTTGCACATCCACATAAAGATTTAATACTTCACGGCCATGGTTTCGATGCTGCGAATCATTACCTGATGATGATTCTTTTTTACCCTCATCGTGAAGGAATTCCACAATGTTAACCCTGAAACTGTTATGCCAACCATTGTATTTTTAAGTGATATCAAACTACCATCTACTCTTTCTTTCTATATTGTTTTCCAGGTCAGGAGACTGGCAGCTCTGCATTATTACGTGAGTAGAACTCTATCAATATTATCTAGAGGCTAATTTACTGTGGTAGATCATCTTTTATTTGTTGTTTTTCCCCCGCAATATTTTTATTATTATATCAATCAATTAAAAGGCACATAAATATATGGAGTATGCAGATTGTTTGAATTAGTATAGGTACAATAGAAATTTATCATGCGGATCAAGGGGCAATTTGTTTGGCTCAATTGCGTGAATAGAAAACGTCGTAATTAAAATATTTCGCTGCATCCTACATTTTATCTTATTCAGAGTGTTCGTAGGTGCACGTGATTGGGGTTTTAGAAATATATCCGTCGAGAATAGGAAGAAATAATGAAAAAAATCAATTATATAATTTTAATTGACTCGCATTCGCTTCAGTCTGCAGGGCGCACTTCTCCTCACGAGAATGCTCTACACCACCTTGTGCGTCTGGAAGATGACATTGATGGATTATGCCGAGAGTATACCATCAATTTACTCCGTTAACCATCGGGTTTAGTTCTATATCCCCGATCTCAGTTAACGGCTAAAACGACATCTTAATTGCTTAATGCTCTTTCCCCTTAGCCATTGTCACCCAGAATGCTTATAAGGGTGTCAGATTGTATCTTCATTTCTTCTAAAAAGTGAATCTTCGTCACATTACTGAGTAGGTCTGATGTGGCTTCAAGTCTTTGTCCCCCTAAGATGCCATTCGTAATTTTTGCTGTGGGTTTGTTACCCTGGTTCGTCGTCGCATGAAAAAACTTTCCAGTCTTTGTTGAACTCGTTTCAGTTCTAAAAATAAACCTGCCTGTAATGGGCCACGTTTACTTCCGTCATGCATGGAATGGAGCTTCACTAATGAAAAGTAACTTCACTCTTCTATACGTTCGCCGCATTCATAACTGTCCTTTTCATTAAGTGTCACAATTTTTCCCACAGTTAAAAATATATTCCTTGATGTTTTCCAAAATGAAAATTCAATGGAATTAGACGAACAACTAACATCACCCGAGGCACATTAGGCACAGGTTGATTACTGGTTTGGTGTGTTCCGACAATCCATTAAAGGGTGGTGAAATCAATTGGAATTTTAATTATATAACAATTTAATTCTCCGAGACAACATGGAGTGTATGTTGCACTTTGTGACTCTTCAATTTTCACGGTCATGGTAGCTTTCAAGCGACTATGGAAATATTATCTTTTCCCTAAAGTTTCCATTGGATGACTTCAACTCCAGGGACAACTAGGTGAGGTGGGTGGAAACCCTGGTAGGCTCATTTTTAAGGTCAAAAAACTTTGAGAAACGGAGAGAGGAAAAAAATAACAATAAATATAATCTACTATATTTAGGGTTAAAAGTAATTGTTTTTCAAAGGCCAGCAACACTCTTTTGCTTACATTTTCCGTGAGGATGAGTTTTTTATCTCTCAATTCCCCTGGTATACGATTCATCCTTCAAGTCCTGATGAAATAGGAGCTCATATGCCCATAATAATTTCTACTGATGGATAACAAGAATAGATTGGTTTTATTTTACCTGATCCAGTTGAAACTAAAATTTAAAAAATCTTTTATGACATGCATGCGTTAAAAAAATGTTTCCTGGTGTATCTAAAACTGCGACATTTGCTGCGAGGTGTGTGGCAAGGAATAACGAAACACCAGTCATGAAAATGCGGGGAAGAACTATAAACGGGGAAATTATTATTTTATGTAGCCGTTATTAATAATTCCTTCTTTTTAATATTGTCTCGAAAAATGCGAGTTAGGAAGTATCCGCAACTGCTTCCCATTACACTACCACATGGATACGAAAGTAAAAAATTATCTACCTTTTAAAGGATGGTTTTGAGTGCCCCCTCTGAATCGTTAGCTTTCTCACTGGTTTTCCTCCGATACACTATATTCTTCTTCAGTCCTTTGCCTCTTCTGTCTGCTCTCATGCTGATTGCTTTATTAAAAGCCTATTCTCTCCCTTCCTCTACTCCGCTTGTCTTGAATTCTCCCTTCTATCAGGACCTTCCATATCTTACTACCTCTGAATAGTTTAGCCACCACCACTTAAATTAGGAAACCCTCAAATCTACGCTCAACTTTCTGCCTCGAAGATCAGGTTTCGGATCTATACAGCGAGCTACATATCTCGCATATGCCTTTCTAATATTTTATTTTCTTCTGGAATTTGCGTGGTTGTAATCGATTCCCCTCCTTCTGGCAAATCTTCTTTCGACAACGTTAATCTTCTTCTACTGTCTAAATTATTACGCGCAATTTCATCCTGTTACTGCCCGATAATCTCCTCATACAGCAGAAATTTCTTGTTTTATTGGCAGGCTTAGCCTTTTAAAAAGCCTAAAATTATGTAATCCTTTACGAATCTTACGCCAAGAAATATGAAATAGTTTTCATAAAAATACTTTGTTGGCCATATTCACCTAACCTATGCTTAAAAATCTATAGCACACTTGAAGGCTTTCTTTTGCAGTCACGTGATTTAATCCCCTCGGGTCGGCAAATATTGTGACTTAGTGAAATCTACGGTTTGAGAAAACGGATTGGATTTTCTCAGTAAATGAGAGTTTATTTTTCGCACCATATCAAGATTATAGCCGACGGTCTTTCCGAGTGGAGCGGAGCAACTGGTTGGTTTTCGAGCTATCGTTGCGGCAAACTGATTCATGTCGTGTGTCTATCGGAAATCTGGCGTTGGTTTTTGCGTTGAAGAAAAGCAGCCGCAGTAGATGCTATTCCCGCATTGTTTGCTTCCTCTCGGAGAGAGGGAACAATGTGGTGACGCTCTAAAATACCTAGAGTGAGGCCTGTGAAATTTCCAATGGTCTTAGTTGAGGCTTCTCCTTCATAGTTGAGGTTGTACATTATCGCATTTTATTGTACACCACCCAAGTGTGAATGGTGCTCAACTATGGAACCTAAAATCATAAATTATTTGACGGCGGGATATTGTTCGAAAACTCATAAATGCCCCGATGAGTTTTTATTAACAGAAAGGAACAATAATAGCTCAATTTTCGGATTAATTATGCCTTCTAGGTCGTGTAAAAGTTCGATTTGTAAAAACAGGGAATTCGAAGAAAGAAACATTGGTTTTTGCTATCCAACGTGACTAGGTTATTCAGTTCTTGACTTCTAATCATGTCCAATCCTGATTCGATTACTGCTTGCATTTCACCCACGAAAATATACGTATCTAGTTGGGAATCAACAGTGTAAGTAAATGTGCCTATCTTTTCAAGTAATAAGACATATAGATAACTTCGATAATCAATTATCAGCAATAACTAATTAGTGATTCATAATAGCTCTTGCTCAAGTGATTCATTATCAGGGAATGTTTATTGGAACCGAACGTGGAGATATCATTTTGACAGTCCATTAGTCATATCTGATTGATCGAATCAGTCAGTTTCAGTAAGTGATACGTAGGCTACACACTATAATTAGATCTGCTTTGGAAATATCCCCGAGGTTTTCCTCAATTGTAACTATCACCTTTTTTATCCGCTAGTATTTGTTTACAGCTATGCAAAGTAATCCATTTAACTTGAAATTTGGATGAAATTACGTTTTCTCTGCCCTTTGATAGAAAGCTAAAGTTTCCGTAAGAAATCTACCAACTACTTAATCCTAATGGTCAACATCAAATAATTTGTGAGCATGCTGATACGAGTAATAGGAGGATCGGCTTTAAAAGTGATCGAACGAGCTCAACTTTGGAAATATACGTTTAATCAGGAAATTAGTTCTTGATAGATTACCTAGGATCTTAGGTTTTTTTTAGCTATTCCTCACTATTGTTTGCATGAGCATTAATTTCTGATGTAATTCTTATTCCTTGAGCAATAATATAATTTATAATTATAGAACATTTTAAATAATTCATTACTATACATAATATGTTGAGTCCACATTTTAAATTTCTTTGCGTCGCACTTGGCCGCATTGAGAAACATCCCCACGAAAAGGCAATATTGATACCTCACACATAATCAATTTGTAGGTTTTCATATGCTGCACTTCAAGCGGGGATAATTTAGACCTTAACGCGTCTTTAAACCGGTGGCCATTCAATAAATATGACACATAGTAGTCATTTGAAGGAGGGATTTATTTTGTACAACCGTCCTTGACTTGGTGATTTGGAACAAAAATGTGTAGAAATAGATTTTTGGAGGAAGTAGAAAGCAATAGCAGGACATAAATTGATCATTCGCTCCTTTTCGATATATTATGGGTTCGAACTCATAATCAATATCCAGTAAATAATAGTAGTTATGGAGAAAGCCCAACCACATGCGAGGGTTTAAATACTCTTCCATTTTGTTCTGGTGATGTATACTCAAGTCCTACGGCCTTATTGGACAGCATATAATGTAATTCATTACATCCTTTATTTTGTCTTCTATATTTTGGAGGACACATTTTTCATATTCGAATATATATATGTTTTGTAGAGTATATATATATCTAATATACTAGTCATCAATGGTACTATTGTAATTACAAAGACGTGATTAAATTCCCTATTAACTTTGCATTAAATAACAGCTGAACCCACTTTACCCATTAGAAGAATTTTTCTAAACGGAGCCGCTGTTTGAACTGATATTGAATTATCCGCTATCCACATTTGAAGAAAAACCTGCAAAAGAAAATGTTAATAGCAGTTCTCAAGTAATTATGTTCCGGATATTCCAATTACTTACTAAATTTAATTAATTACTTACTATAATTCCACCACCATTTTGCGGTATTTATTAAAAAAACTTGGTCTCAAATTAAAATCTAAATCAACGCTTTACCATAAGTAAATGCATGTTATTTTTCCAGCGAAGTAAATAACCAACACATACTCACATATAAATAAATATACATGTGTATAAGAATGGAGTCATTTTCAAAAAGCATGAAATTAATGGGTGTTGACAAACAGTAAAAATAGGAAAGCTCTTCTACCCACCATTTTAACTTATAGCTAAAGAATATGAGTGGTTATCAAGCGAATAATAATCATGTAAAACAAGCGCAGTTCTTCTGAAACTGAGCTTCATAACTTCATGGAAACAAGATAAAAAATAAAAGAGAGACCTACAAATAAAAATCGTAGATATTGTAATTTTACACAATTGAATTTCCAAGATTCCCTACGATGTTGATTGTTATTGAAACATTGATTAATTGGCATTTTTCATATCCGTACCCAAAATATTAGTGATTTTAACATTTTTTTTGACTTACCAACACTAATCATATCCTCGATGAAACATTTAAAAACTAGTTTTTAACTCAATAAACATAATTAAAGCTTATTGAAAATTACAACCAGAAAAGTCGCAAACTTAGATCAAGCTGCGTAACATAGTAACATAATTTCTTAGCGAAATATAATAGAATAATGGCATAAGATGTAAAAAATAACCACTCTTAGTTCTTCGTAACATTCTTGTATTGTAATTAATTGAATTATGGAAGAGAAAGTCTCATTTAGCCCTTACACCAGAAGAGATGTTTTTGCAAAGATTTTGCAAAGATAAATAGGATTATTTAAACATCAATAATGTTCTTTTAGGAAATGTTCAGTGCAAAAATATTACGACATAGTGGAATATATAAGATACCTAAGTAAATAAAAACATTTTGCAGATGTTTGCAGATGCAGATTCTTGTATGTTCCTCTAAAAGTGGTTTGTTTTACTGTAAAATGATTGAAATAATTTATAAAGCAGACATTCAATTACTTAGCAAAGTTTCATAACTTTCTAAATATAACTGAATAGTGCTACAAAATAATTAATACATCTTTTCGTGCCAGCAATAAACATCTGAATGTATTGATCTCTTTAATAAGTGTACTATTCACTGCGTTTTTAGTTGTCCTCGGTAGGTTCTCTTTATTGAGAATTCGTCCTTTCGTACCGAGTGTACCGTGCCCTCGTTGGCTAGCACAAAGGTCTAATCTTTGAAATCCGTTAAGGGCATGGACGTTGTACTCTTGTATGATGGATAGTTATGGAATGAAATGAACTCAGCCATAGACGCATATGCCGCTATTATGAACCAGGTTTGTGCGCCATGGAAAATTGCTTGTTGGGTTTTCCTGTGACCTCAACAGTCGTGAATTGCTTCATTATGCCCTATTCCAAGGCAACTTATCGGATTCGAGTCTATGACATGCGTGACCAGCAATTTGGTTCATGTCTGATTGCAGTGGAAATTAAAACTACATTTTTTTAATTCTGGTAATAAATTTGCCATCTTCGTTGAACCACGCCTAAAATATGAGTTACGTGTTAAACACATACGTCGGTGATGACTGAACTTACTTTAACGATTGAGCAACGTCTCATGTCGTGATTCCGCCAGCCTATTGTGTTTCAAATGGTAGAATCTATTTTATGAAAAATGCTTTCTCCTATAATTTCACAAAGAATCTTTGTAGAGGATCTGAGGTAATGGTACTCCCGTGCCGATTGACATTTCCTTTCATTTCATGCCGTGCATCCTGAACGGAAATTTTGATGCATCATTGTGCTTTTATAATTCGAGAAATTAGAAAAAAAGTCGTAAATCTGATTTATTTCAGAGTGCGGATGATTTATAGTAAATTTAGCGATAGATCAAGGAGATAGTGACCACGCAAAGCATCGCATTGCCATGAAAAATTCTCCTGCGCCGGGGTTCCTACTCGCAATGGCTTCCCTAGAATTGGGAAGCCATGGAGTTAGCCAGATCTGCAGTGCACCGTTATTATTAAACAAGTTCCATTTGGATGTTCCGAAATTCGGATCCATCATCGCAGCATACATGTAAATGCGCGAATAAAAATTATAGATTAATACAAATGAATTTACTTTAATGCATGTACATAAGGAATCAATTTGGCGACGCATTACTAAAAATTAACTTTTAACATTAATTAAACTTAAAATATTTTTGTTATTTTCACCTCAAGCTATTCGTAAGATCCGCAGCACTAAACAACGTACGGTAATACAAATTTACCGAATGTAATTAATCCGCAATCAGCAATTACTTCAATGGCCGGTGACATAACGTCCCCTGCTACTCATTCACGTGGCGGCTTGCGGGATAAGATGTAGATCTAGGGTAAGTTACATTGCGTGACTAGAGAGAGAGTTGGTAGGTATTGAGATGATGAGGAGTAGTGGATGAGAAAGAGAGTAAAAGTGAGGGAAGGGTGCTGGGAGATGTTGTGAAGGGGCGTGGGAGTCGGAGGGGCAGGATGAAGGAATGCGAGGGAAGCATGTAAAAATAGACCAAAGGGGGAGAGAGAGGTCGTTCGTGGGGAGAGGTTTTAAGGGGCGGTGAGAGGGGAAAAGAGGGAGTCATTAAAGCATGCAGCCAACTTCCATCAGCACCCAACTAGAATATCATTTAATTAGAGATGGATGTACACATGAATTCGTTGTCCGTGTCTTCGTGATTTAATTTTAAAAGCTCCTCTTAATGAGACTTGTTTTTTTGTTGCACATATTGACCTACATATTTATTATTCACTAAGCCAATGCGTAATTGAAATGCTCATATTGATTAGTAAGGAATGGAATAGAAGAGAAAATAAACGGAGAGCACCATGAGAAAATACATCAGATAAATAAAGAGGGATGAGAAGAGAAGAGCTATCGATGCATCAGAAAACTGCGTCTAGTTTAGAATAGGGAAGACGGGAGGCCTGCAGTCAGCCAATCTTCGGATTGTTCTATTGGTCACGGTACAGAAGCTCCTACGCCTATTTGAGCTTCCCGTTAGAGTAAGCGAAATCAAGTGATATACCCACTGACTGTTGTCGGACGAATAAACTGGTTTCCGATTTTTGAGAAAAAATCGCATTATTTATTTATTTTTAATTAATGTGGAGTTATCAGAAATTGAGATTTGACAGAGGAAAAATCGAAAAAATAGTTTTTAGTTTACCCATAGCTGCACTCAGAGGCGGACAACCCCGCGTTTATCAATCTTCTCAATGTACACGCGACCCTATACCAAGATGTATCTGTTCACTTAAATGATACATCTGTACTCTCATCCAAACATTTCAAAGTGCACCCGCTATGGAGTTAAGGATTAATTGTGCGGTGTTTTAATTTGAATGAAGACCATAATTCGTTAATAATAAACGAGACTGGAATATTTTGATAACATAATACATTTTAAAGTGTCTGTAAATGATAAAGGGCGATAAAAGGAAAGTAAAGAATCCTAGTAATTTGTCTCCTTTAAACCTACTATTATCGTGAATCGTGAGGAGGATGGTTGAAACTCATTCGAATTGATAAATAAGTAGGTCTTCATCACCCCTTTTCTAAGTCATTATTCCTATATTTTAACCTTAGTCAGCTTTAATGATTCCTTAGGCGGGCTTGGTAGTCTAGTGGGTGGACCGACTGACCGAAGACTCACTGTGATGCTCTTGGACACCCTACGCTTACATTCTCGCAACATGGTATTCTCTATACTACCCCGTATATTAAACCATCATTTGATGATACTAGTCCTAGGTAACGTAACGTAGGCTAGTAACTAGGTAACGACTTAGAAGTCCCTCGTTCTGATCCTACCCCTAAATTCCAACAAGAGTGCAAAAAAGAGTTAAAAACCTGTGAGGGACTGTTTAAATGGTCAGAAATGTTTCAACTTTTCCAAATGAATCCTTCCGCTCCGAGATTTTTCGGACTCCCGAAAGTGCATAAGAAAGACATTCCGATAAGACCAGTTGTTTCTAGTGTGTCTTTCCCCAACTACCTGCTAGCGAAAAAACTAATATGTTATTTAGAGACTTGTCTCAATTTTCTGCTAAGTACAGTGTGTTAAACTCAGTGGACTTGGTGAACAAGCTCTCGGGAATGTCAATTCACAAAAATTGCACTCTAGTGTCTTTTGACGTTAAAGATCCAACGTGAACCCGAAAGTAGCCGTGAACCTAGCGCAAGACCTCCTCCTTCGGAAGTCCATTTCGACTCCCATTGTCTATGAACTGTGTCTTCTTCTCTCCTTGTGCGTCTCCCAGAATTATTTCGTCTTCAACGGACAGTTTTACAAACAGTCCAATGGTTTAGCCATGGGCTCCCCCCTGTCCCCTGTCTTAGCAGATATTTACATGGACGCATTCGAAAAGGACTTATTTTCCTCTCCCCACCCCCTCACCAAGAACGTAGTTAGGTGGCACAGATATGTGGACGATGTTTAATGTGTCTGGTCCGGGACGGATAGATAATTGGACAATTTTCTCTCCCACTTAAATTCATTAAAATCCAATATTCAATTTTCTATCGAAAAGGAAGAAAACGGTTGCCTGAATTTTCTAGATATCTGCATTTCAAGGTCCCATGAGAAATTGCAATTTTCCATATTTAGGAAAGACACATACACGGACCATGTTATTCACTTCACCTCCAGACATTGCTTTTCACAAAAACTTGCAGCATTTCATTCCATGATCAATAGATTAACTTCAATACCAATGACGGTTTCCAGGGTTTTAAAGGAACTTAATATTATTAAGACAATAGCAGTGAACAATGGCTACCCGGAAAAATTAATAGACAAACTTTATAAGAGGAAAATGTCCAAGTTAGCCAGAAACTGTATTTATGGGTCTATACCTAGCGATACATCAAGTGCTCAATGGAGAAGGTTTCTCTATTTAGGCCCATTATCCATGAGGGTATGCAGAAAAATCCCCAAAGACAAAATAAAACTAGCGTTTTATAACAAACAGTGCATTAGGAATTTAATTTCTCATACCAAAGACAGGATTCCTACAAGTGAGAAAAGTGGCGTGTATAAATTGTCAATGTGGAGCAGGATACATCGGCCGGACTGGGAGAAAGTTTAAAGAAAGGATCAAGGAACACCAATCGTGCGTCAAAAATAAGGGCTCGGCGTCTCTCTTTGCCAAACATCTGCTGGACGAGAATCATCTGAGTGATTTTGTGCCAGAGTTCCTGCATATTGAGAGGAAAGGACAGAGGCTTCACGCGCTGGAGCAATATGAAATTTTGAAATGTGTTCAAAATAAGGTTAATATTGTTAACGAAATCTTGTACCCTTCCCACTCCCCCCTTCTAGACCTTCCTTCCTTGCACACCTAATGATTCTTCACCTACCTTACCTCCCCTACCGGCTCTTAATACAGCGTTTTTACGTACGTATACTCGGGATTTCCCCTCTCCCTCCTGACCCACGCGTCCCCTACACTACCACCCCCTTCCTTAGATTACGGAGTTGCTAATCCTTTCCTTTCTTCTAGTCCCTATGCTCTCAGCCCCCTTAACCACCTCCGGGCCAAAACCCCCCCCACCCCCTGGGGTTTCCCCTCTTCCACCCCCTAACCCTCTCCTCAGACCAGGGAGTTGTCTCTCTCTTCTCGCCTTTCCCCCCTCCCCGATCTCTCCCCCTCTTTCCCCCCCCCAATTTTGTGTGACTATATATTCTCTGTCTTCTTTGCAAAAAGTACCTGATGATGACGTGCCACGTCGAAACCTGGGTCGTCCGTCTAATAAATCTATGTGGAATTATAAAGTTTCTCTGTTCATTATGTTAAGTCGATTCCATGAAGTCACGCCCGAGACAACGAATTATAGAAACTTGATATTTTAAATGAAATACCTGAATGCTACTCCCTTTCATGAATAAATGAAGTAGTTGGTGAAGCAAATTTCTTGACCTTCATTCCCGCATAGAATTAACTTTTGTTGGAGTATTGTAAACAATCTCCATCTCTTTCTTACAAATTGCTCATTTTGTGACTATTTGCGACCCAAAATCTATTCAGCAAGAGTAAGGCTCATTTCCCTGAACTCCCGATATTAATATGGGGCCCTTCTTCTCCTTCATGTTCATGCCCTTCATCGCCTAAAATATATTTGACTACTAGGCAAGTTTCTATCAAATGCAAAAATACTTGCCCTTCAGGCATATTATGTCCAGTCCAATCTCCTGAAGGAAATGTTGCATTCATTATTCATGCCGCTTCAGCTAAAAAGTTGGTTCGCTTGGGATAGCAGAGATCCTAAAGTACTAATACCTACTTCGAGTGAAATTCATACGTTTTGAATCGAATAGTTAAATAAAATCAATATAATCTCAATAGAATCGTCGGCAGTTTGATTTTATTTTTACTTCTTGTATGTATTTTCTCATTTTATCCTCCATTTCACACTCATAATTATTCATTGAACAACGTGATTGATTTAACTAAAGTTTGTACGAGGGTCATCCGGAAAGTAGTACCCGTTCGTGAAATAAAGACACAAAAGTAAATATTAACAAACATAAAAAATTTTATTTGAAAGAGGATACTTTAAACTACTTCTCAACATAATCTCCAAGCAAATTAAGGCATTTGTCATAACGTGTGACAAGTTTCTGTATTCCTGCTGCATAGTCCTTCGCCGCCAGCTCATTGAGATACAGGGTCACTCCTTCTTTAAGTTCTTCATCGCTGTCAAATCTTTTTCCTGCCAAAAAGTCTTTAAGCTTTGTAAAGAGATGAAAATCTGAAGGGGCCAAGTCCGGGCTATACGGTGGATGGTCGAAAGTTTCCCATTTGAATTGCTGCAAAAGTTTTTGTGTTATCCCAGCTGCATGAGGCCTGGCATTGTCATGAACGAGAATGACACCAGTAGACAATAGACCTCGCCGCCGATTTTGTATTGCCCGCCGTAATTTCTTTAATGTTTCACAATACGCATTGGCATTAATAGTGTCTCCACGGGCCATAAAATCAATAAGCAATACACCTCGTCGATCCCAGAAAATGGTTGCCATGAGTTTCCTGGTGGACAGAACTGTCTTGAATTTTTTTGGTTTGTTTGGCGAATGAGCATGATGCCACTCCATTGACTGTCGTTTACTCTCAGGTGATGCATAACAAACCCATGTTTCGTCACCAGTAATTATTCGAGTCAAGAAAGAGTCTCCTTCATCAGAATAACGTCCCAAAAACGTCAGTGCTGCAGCCATACGCTTGGTTTTGTGCTCATCTGTAAGCATGCGAGGGACCCATCTTGCACAAATTTTTGCATAATGCAGATGGTGTTTAACAATTTCATGAACAATTGTTCGAGAAACATTGGGAAAATGCTCACAGATGTCATCAATTGTGACGCGCCGATCGTTCCTCACGAATTCGTCAACTGAGCTCACCAGTTGGTCTGTAATGACAGACGGTCTCCCCGAACGCTCATCGTCGTGTGTGTTCCCCCTCCCCATGTTGAAGTTGCGACACCACCGCCGAACAGACGACTCGTCCATTACATTGTCTCCATACACCTCCTTTAATTGGCGATGAATATCACATGGGCGAACGTTTCTTGCATTGAGGAATTTAATCACTGCCCTCACTTCACAACTGGCGGCGTTCTCAATTTTTTTAAACATTGTAAACAATCACAGAAACAACACAGGCAATGCTAGCGTCACGCAACTTGGCTCAGAGAAGGCAGACAAGCCACTGAAGCTATCTGACCTCGTCCAGCGGCTACTCGCGTCGTCAGCACTTCATGCGGCACGAACGGGTACTACTTTCCGGATGACCCTCGTATGTATGCATGCACTGATGTTCTTAGTGGTTTCAGTGTTACTTAGTGGTATCACTGTTTCACGCAATAACATACAGGGAGCTGCAGTGGGTTCTCGATTTTCCTAGTCCCGATTCATGCAAGTTCCATTTTGTCCGATGTGGAACTTTCCTTGTGCACGTAGGTAGGTATCTATATAGCGTATCAATAACTTCAGATGTGGTTGCAGCTAGTCTATTCACCTCAGGCAAACCAGGGCCAGCATTCGGAGCCGAGGGTTGGAAGTGAGAACTGCATCTTGAATCAAAGGCAAATATATTTAATAAACGAAATGAGAAATATTTCGTTAAGGAAAGTATTCTTTCGAAATTATTTGTAGGAAGATACAAATACGTTGTACATTTTCTTTTTTCTATAATATTATCTGTAACCCTCCCTTCCGTAACCCCGATAATTTGAACGTAAATCTAAAAGCATTACGGTCCCAACTCAGGGAAGCTGATAGAAATAAGACAATAGCCAACTCACACAAAAACATTAAATTTGAAATAATAACTAGCAGTTGATTATTTAGACGATGGACTGAGAGAAATTTACCATAAATTTGGTAATACCAACATTCGGATAGATTAATTTTACTCATGTTTTTGTTCACAAGTGTGTGCAAAAGACTGTAAAAAGATTTTTTTAATGCTTTGTGTTGATTTCGATTACATTTACATTTTTAAGCGAGATTCACTGTAAAAAAGAAAGTTTAATGTTTGCAGGGAAATAGGATACGATATACGGTCTGTTGCCTCTAAGAATTATGGGGAAATATTTACGATGATGGGATCACAAGACAGTGATTTCGCATTTTTTTGTTGGATCCATCTTCATCATAGTGGTTTTAAAGTTGCTTTACTACTGACAAACAAAACGAGCAAATGTGGAGGTGAGTAAGCAGTAAGCAGAATCTTATCAGGTATCAAAATCGTATTTTGATGAAATGACTCCTGTACGTATTTAAAAGAGCACTTGCTCTCAATTTTATTTCAGATTGTGCTCCTCCTCTTGGCTGTGATCAGAGTACAAATAAGATATTTGAAAATTTGTAAGGGATAAATACTTATCCTCTTGGTTAAATTTCAAATTTAGCTCGGATATTTTGTGAAGGAAAAAAACCGATTCAAAGAAAAAAATGAATGCATGGATGCGATTATTTACTGCAAGGTTCACCCTCGTAAACATTAAAAGCAGATGCCGTAGTCATTACCACATGCTGAACTTCTAGCTATGAGTAGAATTATAATTGTCATTTTCATCCACTGAACACTATTTCCGTGGGACGTGAAGAGAATATGGCATACTTAGATCCACTGGATGTCTGCTGCCTCTACTGTTGTAATCTGATGATAATCTTTAAATGGTATGATAATTATCTAAGTATTCACAAGCACCAGATACTGGGACGTTGTACGTGTGTATTCCTGATTTCGAATTTAGCAGACGCTGTTTAAAGGGATTGCCTACCAGACCGGTTTCAACACTGAGCGCTTTCTCCTGAAAACCATTGGCCAGTTGGTCTGCCAGGAGTAGGACCTTTTATTTTCTAGACAGATTATCACGGCAGTGGTTAATCAGCCATTGCGATGGAAAAAATCTAAACCACTTCAGGTATAATAAGATATATGTTAAGTAAATCCATCTAAATTTTAGTTTCAAAATTAACACGGTAGAAGGGTAAAAACTATGCTCTTTTATGCGTGGCTCGCCGTTTCTCCTCGGAACAGATCCCTCATTCGTCACTCAGTGCTTAATGATGTCATACGCAGAAAAGCTGGAAGGATTCATTTTGGTTGGCGACCTTATAAGTCAGTGCGCAGCAGTAAAAATACCCTTGCCATGAATGCACAATGGTTACGCTTACACGCCATTTACGACGCGAATGAAACTAACCGCGCCGTAAATAAAGCTTGGAAAGAGTTGGTATTTAGCTTATCTAGGGCTTATGACCACCATTCCGAGTCTTGGAATATTTTTATCCGTGCTCGTCGATGGGTGTATGCATCTAGAAATTTCAACGAAGGAAATATTCATTTAATTATCACCGTACGTCATCATCACAACATTAGTAATCACCAAATATTCAACACTGGAAATGGTCTGAAGAAGCTTTAGCAAATTCTTCAATCGGCTAAACTCTTCATGATTTTATATTTCTTTGATTTCTCGTTTCACGTTATTGACCTCGTGCATCTCCTCCGAGGTCTTTCTCTTTAGTTCCGGTCACAGTTATATAACGTTGAACTTCAATGCTTGTAAACACTGTCGTGTTTCTCATAATGGCATCGAAATCAATCGTAAAAAATACTGTTATATGGCGATATTTTTTTTGAGTGAGTTCACACATTCCCTTCTCCCGGAAATTATTTCAGGCGTTGTCGCCCACTGTCTCTTCTCTTCTCCCCTCCTGATCCGACGCATCAAAAATTGTAGAGATGCAAAGACAACAAAACAATTGCGAGGCCGCCGTGTACACCGCCATGCCGACGATCACGTCTGAATCTTAGCTTTGGTGAAGGTTTAAACAGCCCGGAGTGTTTTCATCGCTGTCAGCGAGCGAGAGGGCGGCAGCAAATACAAACAACGGTGGTGGGGACGGATTCGGGGAAATTGCCGTGGAAGGTCGAAGAGAGGAGCAGGGGGGAGAAGCTAAGAGAGGGGAGATGGAAGAGGGTGCGTGTGTGCATGGAAGAACGGATTGGGGGGCGTTAAGAGGGGAGAGGGGTGTTCTGCGGAGGGGTGGACGGGAGGTGAATCGTCCGTGGGCGATATTTGCTTCCCCGACGCTGTTCTGGCGGCACGGGAAAACACGTTATTTCACCCACGAGAGTCAACGCGTTTGGCACGCGGAGAAATATTGACATTCTCCTCCTCTGCCCCCTCCCCGGAATTGCCAATACCATTGAGTTTAAAAGGAATTATTTATTAAAATAGAGGCTTGTTCATTCAGGCTGGGAGATGCTCGACAAGCCGATCTAATATTTGACATTTTAATGATATTTCTCGTATCAAAATATTCACTTGCCTCCATATCAAAAACAGCGTCAGTGATTTATACCCATATCCTCTTCCCCCTGGTGTTAGTTCACGTCAAAAGATTTTGCGGATCGGAGACCTGTGTTTGTCTGCTTTCATATCCCTCTGAGATCTCTCAGCCGAACTTTACAATACCCCGTAAGCCGCTGTTGAGAGTGTTAGACCACCATCCATTAAATATGAGCAGTGGGCACCTTCAGAGTGGAGTTATGATTTAATATTGCTTTTCCTGCACACTTTGGTCGACAATTGGGTGAAGGGAAAAGGCACCCTTGAATCCATCTGTTCGGCAGTCGATTTCTCTTTTCTCCTCACAAGTCTGGCCTGCGGATATAATTCGGAGCATGATTTATTTATTTGATTTCGCAAGCAATAACAAGTAATTCATATCTTGCTATGAAGTTGATCTTTTCGAGGGTATTTTGAAAAGTTCTTGGAATGGTATAGAAATAAAAAGCGTACCTCAGGGAAACTTTTTATTTTTCAACGTAGTCTCCCTGTACACTAATGAATTTACACTGTACACTTGGTTCAGCGGCTATGTTTTTTGTGTATTTTTTGCTGTAGTTGGTTCATAAGGTTAGCATAGTATTATCTAGTAATTTTTTAACCAGTAGGAAGGTAATATGTCAGCAGAATCTCTTTCGCATCCCAGAAAACTGAAACCATCACATTTCCGGTCGACCGCATTGCCTTCACTTTCTTTGGTGGTGGTGAATCAACATGTTTCCACTTTTTTAACTGTTATTTATTTGTCTCTGCGGTATAGTAGTGGATCTAAGTTTCATCCATGATTACAAACCAGCGCAGAAAATCTTGTTGGTCACTCTTTTTAGAATAAAGAGATGCACCCTTTAGGAATATTTGTCTAACTGTCTTAGACAAAATTGGTTTTATAGTTAAAATTGTGTGAAAATATAATGAGAAATGAGAGATTTTGGTCACATTTGAAACATACTTATGACAAGTGTTTGGGGTCCTTCAGAAAAAGCGTTCTTCGAAAAATTAGATTAAGCCAAAATATGATCAGCTTTCATCAATCAAATCAATCAAAAAATGTCACGAAAAGTAAAAGTGACGGGCGTACTTATTTGTTGGATGTCTAGACTGGCAGTCTTTCCAAATCGAATGGAATAACAAGATTAAGTTCACACGTGACACCGAATCGGTATGGTCCCACATATCGAACGATCAGAACATCGGGAAACAATGGAAGAATTAGAATCCGGCACAGATAGATTTTCATTTTTCCCTCGTAATGATTGCTTTAACAACAAGGAGGCAACACATCTAATTGTAGGTCTGAAATACTATTTAAGTTATGAACTTATTAATCTTACCTGAATTTTACATGCCAAGCAATGTGCTCTAAGACTCCATAACGCACGCGGAGGAAGTGGCGTCATGAATCTCAACGCTTCATAAACTATATTCTCTAATAATCAAAATATGATGTCTGCTATAATCGATATCTCGCTACATTATCTTAGAACATCTATTTGTTTCCTGGTATTTGAGAAAATTGTTGTGCACATCGGCGCTTGAAAAATCATTGTTTTTTTTACATGACATAACTAACAGATAAATTTATTCATTTATGTACCCTGCAACCCACCGCTTGGGTGTATGGCAGGGGGGGAATACACACGAGACTTATTTTTACAGAATATGACCCTACAGCAGTCGAAAAATGTTATTATGATCCTCTGCCTTTCTTGGATAAAGTAACATCTTGAATTTTTTTGTTCTACACTTAATCTCTACAATTTTATCGACATGATCTTTCCTACCGTAGTACGATGGGTGTAATAATACATTTTCAATATCACTTCTAAAGAGACGCCCTTCCAATTCATGCGAAAGCGTCAATCTGTAATTTAACCTTCGCTCTGTGACTGATTCCCAGCCCAGCTGCCCTAATATTTTGTGTAAGCTACTAAGTTTATCATAACAACGTTTTACAAATCTATCTCCTCTACGCTGCACTTGAGATCCGAATCGGCAATTAATCCAACTTCGTGAGGATCCCATATACTTGCAGCATATTCTAAATGAGGTCTAAGCAGCGACAGATAACATTTCTCTTCGACCTATTCATCACATATACCTAGTACTCTTCTAATAAATCCTAATTTTTTGTTAGCTTGTCCACATATTTCCCGTATGTGTTTCACCAAGGAGAGATCGTGAGTGAGGGTAACACCTAGGTATTTAATTCAGTCGACTTATTCCATTTCGGTGTTCCCAATGCAGTAGGCGTTCGAGTGGGAATTGCTCTTTTTCCAAATATTTATGACTACGCACTTTTTTAAGTTGAATTTTGATGGCCAAGTGTCACACCAGCGTTGCATTGCATTCCAGCATATAGAATGTCATCTGACAAACCTGCTGTGTCCTCAGGATCACGGATACTTGTATTACGGTAAACCACTGCATCGTCGGCAAAAAAACGTATCTTACTAGTGAATACGGAATCAAAGTCCATAACGTAAAGTAGAAAAAAAGAGGTCCGATAGCACTTCCCTGTGGAACACCTGAATTAACGTCTACTGCATTTGAGCTAACTCCATATATTTCAGCTTTTTGAACCCGACCATTCAAAATATCTTTAATCCAGCCCCTGATATTTTTATCTATATCACATGTTTATACCTTTTCGAGTAGTTTAATTTGTGGTACTTCGAAATTTTCTTAAATTCTGGAAAAATCGCGTCCACTGGAACATTGCTCTCTCCCGAAATAAGAATATCATGAACAAAAAGCGCAAGTAGTGTATCGCAGGATCTACCTTTTCGGAAACCGTGCTGAACCTTTCATGAATAACTCCAGATTATCGAGGTGTCTCACGATCGATGTAACAACTATATGCTCCATAACCATGGAGAAAATGGATGTGAGGGATATTGGTCTGTGGTTGCTTAGTTCTTTCTAGTCTCCGTTTTTAAATATTGGTGCTATGTTAGCCGTTTTCTAATCTCTGGGAACCTTTTTATTTACCACCGACTTCTTAAATATTATTTCTAGATGCGGCACAATTTCCGAAGCTAGATCCAAAAATATACGAGAGATAAATATGTATTGCATTGGGCCCGGAGGTTTGCTTATGCTAAATAATTTTCAGTAAACGTTTCGGTCGGGCATCGGTTGACTGGCACGATTTGCTAAGCTGTCTGGGGCATTCGGTGAGATATTAGTGAATACACTTTGAAGAAGAAATTTATTAAGTTAGCCATTTCAAACTTTCGCCTTTGTCACTTTTGAGTGAATTAAAAGTTGACTTATTTCCCTGAACTTCTCTGACGTATGACCAAAATGTTTTTGGGTTCTCTTTCAAAATTTCATCTAACCTTTTCCTTTGAATTCACAAAACGCTTTCCGAAATTCATTCTTGGCATTCACCCTGTATATCTTATAGTTATAAGTGATCTCGTTCTTTTTGTCGAAAGAGATATCATCCCTAATATTTTCATCTTGGGGTGACATAGCCTTTGATGACGTAATGATTTTCTAACAGCCGCGTTGTACCATCTAGGTTCCGTGTTATCTTTTATAAATTTACTTGTAGTGAACTTGTTGACTGTGTTTGTTGAGTGTGATCTCAAGGAAGTTATTCCACGTATTTTCAGTATTTCGGTGATTACTATCTTCCTTAAAATTAGAAAATTGATTCTGTAGCACGCACTTCAGGCCATTGTAGTTATCTTCTTTAAAGAAGTATATTTTCCTTTTAGACTTCCTATTTCGTACCCCATGT
The DNA here is from genome assembly GCA_037158775.1 of Hetaerina titia. NCBI lineage: Eukaryota > Metazoa > Arthropoda > Insecta > Odonata > Calopterygidae > Hetaerina > Hetaerina titia. Next base: position 61,488,973 of record CM073773.1, read on the forward strand.
AGCGAAAACTTAGCATTTACTGCCCTCTAGTCAATAATTCCTTATATAGTTTTTACAATCAAGACTTATTCGGGAATATTCGTTGCTAACAAATCAAGAATATTATCGGCCCTAGTTGGTGAAGTGAAAAGTTGATTCAATGAGTTCAGCATTAAATAATTCAATAGCGATTTACAGATATCTTTGTCTTAGCCGCCCGTTTTAAAACTATACACGTATGGGCTCCAGTCAATAGATGGGACATTAAAATATCCATCGGCGATATTTTAACGTTGCATTCATTGTATTGGGATAAGAAACCTGTGATTTGCTTATCTTATTCTAGTACTGAATTGTCTTTGTTGACTGGTGGTCTGTAAAATGTGTATGCATAAATTTTTTGGAACGAGGACTTTTAAATGAACACCAAACGCTTTCCAAACCGTTACCCGGAATCACCTCGGCCCTGCTGACGCAAGAATTTTTAACTGCAATAAAGACACTACCCCCGATTCTATTTGTTATCATTTCTGTAAATAGAGGATTTTTTGGAGGAAAATTTCACAGTCGGCAATATCAGTGGATAACCATGTAATTTCCTGGGTATTTATGTGAATTTCAGTTCCATATTGTTTTGTTTTTCATTAAGTAAGAATCCGTTGTCGGAGGAAACGTTCTCATTTTTTAAAATAAAAATAATTGTCCCACGCTTTTTACACTTTCATTTCAAAAAGGTTACTTCGACATATCATTTTGACTAAAAATGGCGCCTTACGAAAACTTCTCAGAGCTTTTTTGCATTCACCAGAGGTTAGAGTAATCAATGGGCTGTAAAAACTATAATCTTATTTTGCTATCATTAGAAAAATTTCTCCTCCCATGGACTACAACCTTGACGTGGTGGAAGGGCTTGTGCGTTCCGATGACTCCTCGAGCTGTGCTGGCGGGAGTAATAATAATTGCTCCAGGTGGGGTCACCCATGCCAAATAGGTCGAAGGTTAGGAGCCAGACGAAAGGTAGTCCACTCAGCGTCTGTTCCTCAGTGAGGCGGCTGCAAAGGCGTCTGATCCCAGTGGGGCGGCCATTAAGTGACGTTAAAAACACTATTGAGGAAAGCAACGGGAAACCACCTCAATTATCATTCCCAAGAATGTAATGATGGGCACTCTCGAGAATATGAGTCCTGGAACTACGGGACTCGGCCCAAGCGGCCGTGTGTCGTGCCCGGCAGCAAGGGAGGCAAGGCTTCCGCGGTCGTCATCCCACGAAACCCTTGCGGGGAAGAAAGGATAGCAACAGAACAGAAGACGCAGAAGAAGACGAAAATAGTTAGAATAGGAACATGGAACGTCAGGACAATGTTGAGGACAGGCAAATAAGAGAATATTAAGCGAGAAATGGAAAGAGATAATATAGATGGTTTAATTTCAAGAAACTGTAATAGTAACTTTAACGGAGTCACCCGCTATGTGTGCATTATAATGCAACCATTTCAGAGAGTAAAAATCATTCGCCTTGACCGGGATTCGAACCCGGATCCCTCGATATCCGGCCGAGTGCTTTAACCACTTAAGCTACCGAGACGTCCTCTTACACTCTGAAATTTTGGGGGCTTTAAAGTAGTTCGGTAGCTTAAGTGGTTAAAGCACTCGGCCGGATATCGAGGGATCCGGGTTCGAATCCCGGTCAAGGCGAATGATTTTTACTCTCTGAAATGGTTGCATTATAGATGGTTTAGGTAAATGCGAGGTGAGATGGAAGGATTGCGGGGATTACTGGAGTGATAATTATAGAATCATGTACAGCGGCGGCGGGTCGCGGTGGTCTAGCGGGTAGAGCGTTGGACTGCTGACCGGAGGGTCCCGGGTTCGATTCCCGGGCAAGGCACTTTGGGCACCTGCAGCTCCACCCAAGCTAGTTGATTTTTCGGGTACCAGATATTCCTGGGAAACCACAACCGGCACAGGGAAAGGAACTGGCCCCCCTACCCTGATGTGTGAATATTCACACTCCGTCGGGCTTGGTACATGGGTGAGCTCTACCATCACCTACTAAACCGACCTTCGGGTTGATTACTGTGTTTATGGTACAGCGGCGGGGACAAGAGCCGACGAGGGTTTGCCGTAATATTAAATAAAGGGGTAGTAAGACACGTAATCAACATAGAGCAAGCAACGGATAGAATATTACTCGTAGAGATTAAAGCAGAACAAACGAACTTGTTGACGACGAACGGACAGAACAGACGAACGAGGTCATTGTTCAGTTATACATGCCACCGAGCAACCACAAGGAGGAAGAAGTCGATAGGATTTGCTACGAATTAGAGGATATAATCGCGTTTGTTCCTGCAGGGAAACCTTTGATAGCGATGGGGGATTGGAATGCGACGGTAGGTGAAGGAAAAGATGGTGATGACGTGGGGGACTAGATGGGTAGGCATACTTGGAAAATGCCAGGTGACTCTGAAAGGTATCAGTTGGATTATATTATGTTAGGCACTGGTTTAGGAACAGTGTGATAAATTCGCACAATTTCCTGGGAATGGGTGCGGACTCTTAGCACAATTTATTTGTTATGAAATAAAACGTCCACTTCAAAAAGATAAGGCAGGGGCGGCGGTTTAGGAAATGGAATGTAGAAACATTAAATGATTTGACAAGGGAGGAGTATTAGTAGGCTGTAGAGAAAATCATGGATGACGGTAAAGAGCTGAGTACTATCGAAGAAAAATGGGAATGTATCAAGAAAGTGATATCGAAAGCCGCAAAAGACACTATAGGAACCGTTAAAGGGGAAAGGATACGGAAACCATGGGTAACGAATGAGATGATTGCAACGATGGATGAGAGAAGAAGATGGAAGAACGTAAACACAGAGTTCGGTAAAATGAAGTACAAAGAGTTAAACAATAAATTGAGAAGGGCCACAAATAAAGCAAAAGAAGAATGGTAGAAAACCCAATGCGAGGATATGGAAGGTGAAATTGAAAGTGAAGTGAAAGTGAAGGGTGAAATTGGTGCGCTATACAGCAAGGTTAAGTTATTATCGGAAAGTAAGAAGGCAAGATCTGTGCTAACAGTTAAAGATAAGCGGGGTAAGATAATAGTTGAACCAGAAAAAATCCAAGAGAGATGGCAGGAATATATTGAAACACATTGTGGTGGAGAACTCAGAAAAACAAGGTTAGACATAGAAAAGAAACATGACGTAGAAGAAGATAGCTTAGGCCCAGGCATACTCGACGATGAAATAGAAAGGGCATTAAGGGAGAAGAAACCAAATAAGGCCCTGGGGGTAGACAACATTCCTGTGGAACTATGGAAAAGTTTTGGAAAATGTGGGAAGAAGACTATGGACTGATTCGTAGTATGTACGAGGAAGGAATCTGGCCGGATAGAGCATTTGATAAAGTAAATTGGGAAAAACTAACACGTGTATTGCAGAAATTAGGAATGGATTGGTGAGGCTGGTCCGCAGCCTGTACATGTCACTCAGGTGCGAGTGGATATCGGAGAGTCCGGATGGGCAGTGTCAGGAAGGGGTGTAAAGCAGGGTTGCCCATTGTCACCGGTGCTGTTCAACGTAATGTGGAGGAATTGATTAAAGAGACATGGGAAGAACTGGAGGTAGGAATGAAAAGCGGACGGGAATTGGTAAAATCGGTAAGGTTTGCTGATGACCAAGTATTAGTTGCTCAATCAGCCAAGGGATTGCAAGCATTGCTGAGGAATTGGAAATTCAGTGGAATAGATTATTATTAGGTAATCTACCGGTTAAGGTAGGTTTTTGATAGACACAACTATCAAATAAACATTTTGTAACTCCAAACAAAACCAAATCCAGCCACCTAATTTACATCTGGTCCCTATTCATCTCTGTGTGCTTCTTTCCTCCCTTCATCCTGTCCAACATCCATATCCTGTTCATGCTCTTTCCTCGCTTGCCCAACATTCTTCCCTCTATTACCTTCTTCAACATTCCACTACCGCTCAATACGCCTTTCATCCATTTATCCTGCCTCCATAGGATATATCCCAACATACCCCTCTCCTCACCCACCATCGCTAGTATTTTCTCATTTATTCTCCTTTCAGTCCATTTCACCTTCTCCATTCTTCTTCACACCCACATTTCAAAAGCCCCCAATCTACGTCTATCCGCCCGCTTCAGGGACCATGTTTCCGCATCAAACATAACCACGCTCCATATCAATTTTTGAACGTGTCTTTTCAAAACATCCTTACTCTAAGTCCCTGTCATCAACCACCTCATCCTGGTGAAAGTCTCTTTGCCTAGTGCAGTTTTTCTCCTTACCCCCTACTTCTTTGACCGCATTTGTCCAAAACACTTCCGGTGCACACAGAGATGAATAGGGACCAGGTGTAGCTCTTTCAGCTCTTATGTAACACAATGTATCTTCCGCTCTATCCAGCTAATAGTTTTCATCAACCCTTATTCCCACACCTATGAAGCCTCCGATGTACACTCTTGCGTCAAAAATAATCTCATTAAAAAATAAATTAACCGAGTTGTATATTTTAATGTGGACCAATATTTATTTTATCTTCCCTATAAATTTTCTTACTCCTTGCAAATTATAAGAATTTTTTTGGCAACTCCGTTTTACTCCTGATACTTTGTCAATCGCTATGAACGCTTTCGTCTTAAATATTGCCCAAGAAGATGAGTTGTTTCAACTGATGCAATTTGCGACGAAGTATTTAAAAACTGCAGAGTTTGTCCACAGACTTAAAAGTAGTAAGTGCATCTCAGGAAATTTTGTTAAAAAACTGAAAGTCACCAACTACAACTAAACTATTGCGAAATGTTGGTAGTTTGTAAGTGTAACAGGGAAAGTCTTGAGGTACGGTAGCAATTCATTGGATTAAATATTAAAATGCTATATCTTCAACAAAAGTGAGGAATAAGCACTGGCAGTAATAGACCAGGGACGTTTAAATGTAGTGGAATTACGGTGTGATGGAAAAATAGTGAATATCAAATCAATACGACGTCATCGTCGGTGAAATTCAGCGAAGGGTATGAATTTGAAAGAAAAACGCTACGAAGAAGAGACTCTGATTGAACGTCCGTTCCGTCCGAAATGCATGTCTATCAAAGACGATAATAAAGGGGAGAAAGGATGGAATGCCATAACGAAGAAAATAATGGCTTATTTCGAGCAGATAATTAGATAAAAAAATTAGGGAGCTTTTGCTCAAGAGGTTGGCTGAGAAAATCATGGAGTTGAGAGTCACACCTAATCAATATTATCATCCATAATTGCTGATGATGATATCATTTACGTCCTTTGCATTAATATGCAACGATAATCATTGCAACTTGTACTCGTATACAATTATGTTTTATATCTACCATCTTACTCTGTCTATATAACGCGTTCTGACATCCCAACGCTTTATAACGCGTTCTGATATCCCAACGCTTTATTAAATTCTTTATCATCCGCAGATCCCTCTGGAGCAATTAGATCCTTGCGTGCTAAAATCTAAGCAGCCAGCCCATTTCACACCTCTCTTAATCACCCTCGGATATTTATTTCGCAAAATACAATGATGGATAATATTATCTTACCCCTTGCCTTACTCTGGCATTATTATTTTTCATTTTGTGCCTTCGTTTGAGCAATCTGATCCAGCTAGTGGTTTCAAATAAAATACTTAAATTTTACATGCATCTCTTTTATTACATTATCAACCAGAGGAAACTCAATATTTGCCGAACAAAGAAGGTGTATTAGTAGTATTTCAAGTCTATATGCTTTTGTGCTTTCATTGCCCCAATGGTGTGTTGCGTTTCCTTCCCACTTATCAACCCTGTTGCCCAAGTTTGCCTATTTCCCCAAATTTTGGAGTATGCCAGTGATTCTTGTCACCCGTCGTTAAATCGCGTTCTGGATTTCAACTACTTATTTTGGGATGCAATAAAAGCGATCGATATTTTATGGTCAAACTTTTACCTCGGGCCAGTTAAAAAATAAATCCTGGTTCTTTCTGATTACCCCTGCTGTTTTTTCCTCTAATTTATCGTTTCAAAAAGGCCTAAACTTTTCAATTTATTTTAATTTAAATAAAATAAAATGAATAAATAGATTAATTGAATCCCTTTTTGGTTCCGTAAAACTATTTTTTTTCATTATTGGAATCATTTTTTCTGAATGAGTGTTTTTGCATATAACGTGTGTCATTTACCCATTTTCCAGCCTCTGAAATATTCTCATCTCTTTGATTGTTCTCTTCCCTGCAATATTTGCGCCCAAAACGCCTGTCGCCTTCGCTAAGCTAAGTTATCTGTATATTTCTCGAGGCATCCTTTTCTTTAGTTACGTAACTGTTTTCTTCCCTTTATTCCCTTTTCTCTTCCGTCTTCATAATCAATCTTTTAATCCATGATTTACTAATTTATTTCGTACTTATTACACCTGAAGTTTCTCTAATAGGCTTCATGTTAGTTCGAAAAACTCTTCTTCTTTGCTGTTTTTCTATCCATATTACCAATTAAATATCCATTATACCAATTAAAATGTTACCTCGTGATTACTCTTAATGTACCTTCCTTTTTATTACATTTATAGCTTAAACTTAATAATTTATCGCCATTCTTCTTCTGACCTTAAGAAATGTGTATAGTATATTGCATGCATGCAATATATCTGCGTGCATTACCAGTAAACTATTATCTGAACATAATTCCCAAGTATGATTCTTATCACAATTTTATTTAATTCGTTTGGACCTTCTCTTGTCCAACGGCGAATATCACGGTGTCCAACCTCCTGTGATGTTTGTATCAGTGTCTGTTTCTAAAAGCTTAAAGCCGGTTTTCAAGGTCTTTTGGATAGTTCATAGTACAAGTCACTGTGATTAAAATACACCTCTTACAACGTGTATCGCTTCTCAACGCTTGACATTACGTGATTTAGAGAGGTTTTTATCTTAACGACTGTTTTATAAGAGCTAGTAGTTTGGTTTTAGCTTTGAGACAGGGACAACAACTTTTAACATTGGATGGTTTTTCTTGAAAGCCTCTATTTTATTTTTTCCATGCTCATTCCTTATTCCCAAGCTTTTCCTTCCTTCTTTCCTTCCTCTATTTAGAGTGTTTCAATTTATGTGTATTCCTTTCTACCAAGTTACACGTACTCTCTAGCTATTATTTTATTGATTATTAATAGTCACACGAATTGAGGAATTCGATTCATATTTAATTGAGGTAAAACTAAGTAACCAAATGCATTTCTTCCTAGAGAGAGGAGAATTGATTGAAATTACCTAAAGGAAGATTAAAAACTTAAATATAAGCGCAAACATTAGAGCCTTTGAAACAATAACGTCAGTATGTGCATTATGTCCTCATTTGAAATGAACATACAATATGTTAAGTAATTAATTATGTCAACTGTTTTTTAAAAAGAAGGTAACCGAGATTTGCCTTTGAAGTCAATATAGAGTGATCTCTCTTGTTCCACTTCTTTAATGATTGCCTTGTCATGATACGTGATTCTGTTAAAGGCAAAGTTCTTAATCGGTAGCGAGTCGATAGTTGTAATACATGTGTATTAAAACGCCCGGAGCTCATCAATGAATTATCCGGGAGATTATTTTATCTAGGGTGTACATTAATTTCATGGGAATAGTTTCTTTATCTTATGTTCCTTCCGGGAAAGGCATTCTTATGGGAATGAGGACCATATAAAATATAAAAATGTGTGACGAAAATGAAAAAATCAGGTAAGACAGTAAAAATATTTCCATTTGAATGAGAAAATAAAATGATGGTACGTTTTCATTTCGGCAGGAGAAAATTTTGAGTTTGGTTTTCCTTTTATTATCACAGTAATTAGGATTTCATTAGCTCTTATTGTTAAGGTCGTATCACAAATTAAACATTATAAAGGAATAAGTAGGTACAATGCGACCATGTCACCCGGAATTCGAACCGGTGAATAACCGGTCAGACAGAAAATTCCTCTGCCTTTGAGCCAACCAAGTGGCAACATAGTAGATTCGAATCCAACAGTCCGTCTTCGTCGGGATTTTTGACGTGTTTAACTTTTCATAGTGAAACGTAGGGAATTTTCCACTTTCAGTCCAGTTTTTCTATCAATAGGAAATTTCCTAGACTACTCTGAAGCTGAATTTGATTTTCAGGGTTGAAAATAAAAATAAAAGACATTTTCGCAAACAAACTGAGGGAATGGGTACGTCATAACTATCACTTGGCCACAAAATATTTAGTAACCCATTTCCAGTGCAGAACTGTCTTTGTTTTCGTGTTCTTCTTAATCGACATGCATGATTGATTATCTTACTATGGATCTAGGGAAGCAGTGAAAATGACTTTTGGGAAAGAGAGAAGTGTCAACGAACCTTTTAGGTGAAGGACCAGAGTGGGTGTTTCGATAAGGCCCGAGGAACTAATGGCGACTGTCGTAAAAAACGTGGACATTATGCGGGAAACCGTTTGAATGATTCACGAATTTCTCGTGATCCCGTGGCTTGCCATTCGCTTCGCGCGGGCACGTGAACGCTTTGCATTTCTCACTTGGACATTCGGGAAGTGGGGGTGGCAGAAAGAGCTGGGGGGATTCGTGAAAGAGGGCGATGAAGTGAGGGTCAGGGCAAATAGCGTGGGAAGATTTAAGATACACGTATGTTAAGTACGATATAGTGCTTTCCTGGCGTATCAGTTAATGGATTTAAAAAAAATACACAAATGTCGTGACGGCGCAAAATAAAGATTTAATTATATACTTTTTTTCAGATGGAAATATGTTGATGCGATTCAAATATCAAAACAGTCGCGTTTTCATATTCATTATTTATCCGTCTGTATTTTTGGGTTTCGAACCGATGAGCTCGAAGACAACTAATAACAAATTGAGATTTAAGAAATTTGCAAAGCTTGCATAATGAATCAGAGTCTTTTTTCGGACTTGAAATTGTAAAATACTCCTGCCGGGAGTAAATATACATTTTTAAAGTTGTTAATTTCAATAGCAAAGACTTTTATCCCCCTTTTTTTATCTGGGTTCCAACATTTTTAATAAATTTTCTTATGCTATTACATCAATTTCCATTAGCATATATACGCTGGTGCAAAAAAGATTGTAAAAATTGGAATTTTAAAGTTATTTCAAACGTATTTCTTTAAGGTTTTGTTTGTACTCCCTAAGCAATGAATGCAGATTGCATCGTAAAATGCCACTTTTTTAAATATTTTAGATTTTCCAGTTCCCTATCTCTGCCCGTCATAGGAGTTTTCCTGATTATATTTCTTGAAAGAGCGGTTTAATTTGTAGCATGCACTCGTTGGTATACTTTGTTTTGCCGTGGTGTTACAGCGTTTCCAGTGCATAAAATGCAATGTAAAGCCAATTTGAAAGTAAAATATGTTGTTTTTTAACGGATTCCTGTAATGTTTAACAATTCAGCCAGGAATTAGTTACACAGTGAGTGGTATGATCACATGAAATTTAGAATTACTCTATATTAAAAAAACTGATACATGATAATATAATACCTTAACAAAATCGGCCGCGGCCTGGGAACCCTAACGCTAAGAGTGCCGCGTCGGACAGGGATGTTGTTTTCGTAGTAGATTAATTCGTATACAGCTAAATAATACCTCGAAAGCCAACGAGAGTGCGAGTGGCGGATGGTGTAATGGCACTATGCAAGATTAATGCACAATTATGAAGTCACAAATGTATAAGTATTTATTTATGTTAGTACTTATAAATACAAAGTCACTCGTATGCATTAACGTACAGGCACATATTCAAATACATACCTATACTTGTCATACAATAATGGGTGTTCTTGAGCAAATGTTAAAATTTTTCATATTAAATAGAAATAAAAACTGTCAATTAGGTCGCAGGATAACCTAAATCGTTAGAATAACTAGCAAAGGTATACTGCAATACAAATGCTTTAAATAATAAAATAAGAGATGAATTTATTTGGGTGCACCGACTACGAAGGTTATTTAGCACCTTTCACGACCCGATAATTTTATGAGAAAGTTATGAAACTAAAAAGGATTGAGTGTATTATGCATATTAAAATAACGTAAGTGGTAAGAAGTGATTTGTGAAATGCATCATTCATGTGTCGCAAGAGACGTAAGAGTCCAGATTCCTTTAAACAGCAATTTCTCGGCTAAGGGCATCTGGGTTATCGCCTAGCATTGAATCTAGGTCTCTCTCGATGTTTAGCCTGCCACGCGCCGCCCGATATTTCTCGCATTCCTCCAGTAGATATCTGATCATACTTGTCGAGAAGTCGCATTCTTCACAGGGAGGTGGAGGTTTCCTTTCAGTGAAGAAACTAGAGTGAGCCAGAGCAATGTACCCTATTCTCAACTGGGTGATGGCGACACCCTCCCTCCGCGTACTTCTGACGGAAGATTACCACCCTGGAGCCAAGGATTTCACGGAGCGAAGCTAGTTCCTGCTAAACATCCGCCAAGTCTTTCCTCTGCCTTTGGAATACCATCTTCAACTTCACTTTCAGATTCTCATCCGGTACTGTCAAAGATTCTTGATCAGAAACAGTCAGTAACATCCTCTTAAGTCACCGAATCGGCCACCTGGCCATAGGCACTGCACAGCATACTGAGCTTTGAATAAACGGTTCTATGATAGGAGGTTGTCATGACACAATCTCAAGCGGAATCCGACAAAGTAAGCAGGTCGAAATCACGTATCCTGGCCCTAAAAAACCAGTGAGTTTCAATATTCTGAGCTAAACTGGGTAAAATTTTCCTAAATTCCATCTGTGTTACGTGCTTCAATTTAATATCGCTAAACTCTGTCGTAGGGCTTTTCTGTATTGAAAAAGACGGCTATGACATGTTGGCACATGAGAAAGTCTTCCTGTCATAGTTATCCGTGCGGGAAAAATGGTCGAAAACCACATTGAACGTGAGAAAGAGGGTAAAATTCAATTATCCAGTAAAACCCAACTATTCGAGTACACCAGGTACGAAATGAGCGGGCGATTCACCGTCCTCTCTCCATGTTCTCTTGGAATTACTATTGTAATCCATTTCAATATTTATTTATTTCTTGGCATTTTTCCAGATCTTAGCCTGTAAAAGAATGTATAATTATTTTGCACATTCCTCAAAGAAATTGCGCGATAACTCACCTAAACATTATTCATCTCCCATCGTCCCACCTTCGTTTGTACAGGACGGAGACTTCCGATGCACCAAACACTGGATGCTTCAACATGGAGACCCGAGTTGTGTGCTATCCAACCTTTTCTAGAAATAAAAGTAGTACGATGCATATTTTTTGAAGGAATAGGCCCATAGAAAAAGTTCGTAGAAATATAAATAAGACACCATTTTGTGCTACAAACATTAATAGGCTGGAGTGGAACCGACCAAAAAATCCTGGCGTCAAGATGAAACGTAAAGAAGATCGAGTTTATATTGAATATTATTCTCTCATCAAAATATCGATACCATCAATGATCTGTGTTTCTAGACGGGTCCGAGAAGAGGCAGAGAGAAAGGGGGTGGATAAGGGGGGGAGGATGTAAGAGCTGGGTGGGGGGGGACGTTGCCGAGAGGAGGAAGTGAAATAAGGGGAAGCGAGGGATGGGGGAGAGGGAAAGAAGGAAGAGGGTTCTTCTATGCCCCTACCCCTCCCCTCTCTTCTCACGTTTTTCTCGTGAAACTTCTTCTCACCTCCGACTTGAACGGTCTGCAGAAACGGCAGTGAACACGTCGCAACCCGGCTGTGTCTAGCACCTTCACTACCACGACGAGGTGACTACGAAAGAGTGTGCGGTTGCTCCGACGGACTACGCGGAGAAATCGTCACTTCATGCGAGCAGCGTCGGTCGCTTACATTGGAAATCACGACGCTATTTGTGAGATGTTCCAATGAAATTCAACGTAGGGCAGTGATGAATGCATGACGTCACCAGGAGAGCAGTGATTTCCACGGTACGCTATGGTTTTGAAACCAATACCATTCAAAACTCTCAGGAATTCTAGCTTATGAGCCTAATATATCCAATTAAATGTATTCCATTGGGTTGAGTGTTATTACAACTGTCTCATATATTGTCTTTATTCAACAATATTTAAGACTCCGAAGAAAGCCAATTCGATCTAAATGCATGACCAGAGGTGACTTCAGTGATGCATGCATAAGAACAAGAATCAACACTTATTGTTTTAATTTTTTGTAAATCTTCAAACCATAACCTTAGCCAAACTGCAATATTCAACCCCGCGATTGGTACTAGTATCTGTGTCTGAGAAATATCTAGGTTTATTGCCGTAGGCAACAACCCCTGTTTAAAAGTTTAAAAAAGAATTTTTTATAAATATTGTCATTTAATAATGAGCAATTTAGGTTAAATAGTATAATATATGAATTTGTCTAATAGCATTAAGAATTGCTAATGCATGTTTTTTATAAGAGAAGTGGTTTACTGAAGCTTCTGTCTGATAAAATTGAAAGCGTATTAAGAGATTAATTTGTGCGGAGAGATACCCTAGATTTCGACAACCTAGGGTCCTTTCCAGGGTTAATCTGACCTTATTGAATCCGTATTATTAAAATAGATGGTCTCTCAATTGCGAATGAGTATATCGTCCACGATAACTATTTCACGTAATTGTCTACATATTAGGCGTTTCTACGAAATGTTTGGGACTTTCATGAAAGTTTTGAGAGGAAGGTCTTGAGAGAGAAAGAAGGTCTTGACAGAGGAAACTATTGGTCAATGCAAATGAAGAGTATCTTCATTCAAGAAATAATAGTATGAGTCTCAGGAATAGAAGAACATGGAATAAACGTAGTCTGAATGTGACAAAGGAGAAGAAATATGAAATAATGTAGTATCGTACAATCAAATGACATGGCGTGGGATTATTTTCCTCCATAAACCACCGAGTTGCCTGTGACCTGAGAATGGCTCTCTCTCTAGGCAACTAAACTCTACCAAAGAGAACCGCTAACAGGTAGCCTGTATCCTGCTGTTTGTCCCTGGATAGAGACTAATGTTTCAGCAAATACCGACAGATCGTGTGTGTACCTTGTAGTGTTTCCCGCTCACGGTGCCACTAAATTTTCCCGGAGAAATTCCACGAAAAGGTTGACTGTTTGTATCCTGTGGTTGCTACCGAAGAGAGATTAATTTTTCCCCAAACAAGCATCCGGCAGTTCCAGTGTGTAGCGTCAATGCCTTTTCAACCACCTCTGAACCCCTTGACTTACGTGAGTTAGTCCCTGGCGTGGGATTGATCTCCCGGAAAATGTCTCCATAGGAATTTCTCCTTCCCTATATTATTTTTGAAATCTTATTCGTCTACTAACTCGATTGGTTTATTTTTTATGGCTACACATGATTTGCCGCTTTTGTATCATAATCAAGCCTTTATTGCAATTGCAATAACATTGCATTTGCTTTACTATTAAATTCTCGACTTTGCTAATGCTGGAATGGAGTTGCGAGGAGGGTTTTCCAAAAATAATTATATCATTCCACACCAGTTTCCTATTCAGCTTCTAATTCTTGTAATTCATTTTATGCTGTACAAATTTCTCTTTCCTTTCCTCGCCACTCCTCGTTTGCTAATAATATACTTTTATATGTAACTACACTCTTCAACATTCATTTACCTCTCAAAATTGCCAATTTTTTCCCCTCATATTTGAATTTTCTGAATCTAAATTAGAATATACCAAATATTTCTTGCGATAACTTCTTCGTTTGCTTTAATATATGTTCAGATTATTCTCTCCTTCCTTTCTCATACTTAATACAAAAATATATCCAGTATTCGCTCATCGTCTATACTAAAAGATTACATGTGGGTTCAGTGCAGTCCTACGATCAATAACAAAGTGTATGCTAATGAATACTTTAGGTGCAAATAAGGCTGTGGGGAGAATTTAGGGGAAGACAGGCAACGTGACTAGAGGATATATTTTCAAGTAGTGAAATATTGATGATTGATAAATAGAAAAAATGTTGGTAAGTGAGATGAAGTGAGGAAAAAAGAGACATTTTGAACTCCATGAAAGGAGAAGGAACGCGTGTGGAGCTGAAAAATGATTTATTGTGATGCCGAATGTTAAGATGTATCGTATAGCGCAGTAAGGCGTACGAGTCCCTGGAATACAGAAATGAATAGTCAACATTAAAGTTGACCTAAAACTGGCAAGAATCACTCAAGAAGACATCCAAAAGAGAGAATTAATGGGATCTTTAATTCAAACATACAAATTGGTCTAGAGGAAATATCAAAGAAAGAGATCTGAACAACTTCATTTAAAGAGAGAAAAGCAGCTTGAAAGGTAAATAAATGCTTTGAAGAACTTGGCGCAATCATTACGAGATTTTTCAATTCTATTTAAATATAATGTCTCTACGGCTTGGGATAGTAGCTTTTTTGGCTCCATCAAAAAACTATACGTTGATAACTGCTAATTGCATGGTTATGATAATATGCAGTAGTGCACATGCCAATATTTAAACGGATGAATTCGATAATTGTATTAATTAATGAAGACAAGCGACTGCCGTGCGGCCGGCTCAAGCTGCTACGATCCCCGCCGCGTCCGACCCCTCTCCTTCGCCCAGTCATCTTACGCCACGCCACGCCACGCTCAAGAAGTCTACCAACCCCTCCACCCAACCCCCTCCTGCCGCCAACCCCTTCCCACTCACTCCGGCCAACCCTCCCGCTAACCCTCACGGCCCCCCTCTCCACTCTCTTTCTCCTCTTCTCTTTTATTGACTCCCCTTCTTAGCCTCTCTGCCCTCCATCCTTACCGAGCTTCTCCTCTCCCTCAACCCCCCCTCGCACCCTCGCCCACCTCCTCCTTGCTTCTTCGTCTTCTTCTTGTATGTATTTTCCTGCGTCGTCATCACTCTGCTGGCCCCTTCCCCGCCCTCACCCTCGCCCATCTCCTTCTCCCCCTCTAGCCTTTCAACCCCCCCTCTCTCGATATCCCAATGCCCCCCTCTAACCTTCCTCGCTCTTCCTTCCACTTGGCTTGCTGCTTACCTGAGCCCTCTTGCTCCTCCTTGTCCTTGAGGACACCGAGTTTGTGTTCGTCTGTGTGTGTCTATGTGCCTGGGATGGGGGAAGATTGGTCGGTAGTGCAGAGGGGGATGTTGGGAGGAAGGGGTTGGAGAGGGAAGACGGGAGAGCGGCGGGGTGGAGGGTGAAGAGGCTTATATAGCCGCCGGTCCGATGCCTCGTGCGACAGCGTCTTTGACTTGGATGTAATTCGGCTGTTCTCAAGATTGGGAAAATATTTCGACTTGTTACGAGGGATATAGAAGCACACGAGATTGCTCTGATTATGATTAGAACTCTATGAACGCTTATCATTGAACTATGTGCACACTATACGAAAAATTCATGTAAAATATTTTAGACGATGCATTACCTGATGCTTTCCCGGAGTATCAGCAAGATGAAGTTTTTCCACCGGGTCAGGGGTTCCATGATGGCCAACATCAGCCAACAGGGAACCCCTTGCCCGGTGGAAGAACGGAGAACTCTTGATAAATATTTTAGACAATTTATTGCATAGGTCTCTTAAATTTTTACTTGTATCCCCGAGAATGCGTTCAAAGATGAGATGGTGAATAATTATTGCAGGATTATGTGGCCTTGCCTTTTTCTAAGGAAACTGTCAGGGCTTGCTGGAAAATGTACGAGAATAGCGTAAAATTTAGCGCATTCGATGTTGTCATTATGTTTAGAAATTAAGTAGGAAAAGAGTTGTGAGCGTAGTAACCCAAAGATGACAATTCACGATTTATTTAATTAATAAAAGCAAAGCATTACGATTTCCATAGTGGTTATTTAACATCCTCCGTTAATATAGTTTCCAAACGATAAGACCAAGCTAAATCACTGTCTCACGCCCAAAATCATACTATAAATTACCCAATGAGAAAAAATTATGAACAGCTATTCACTAAGAATTCCGAAAAAGACGGCAAACGGCAGACGTTTTGGAATCAACACTAATCACAAAATGAACCTCACCACATTATTTTTGGAATTGTTTATTATGGTTACAAATTGGATTTTTAGAATTTTTTTAAATTGGAGTTACAAAAGGCTCCACACTCCGTAGATGTTGAATGAAATGTTCAATCGAAAGTATCCCTCTCCTATGCTCATTGCACCTTCATTTCACTCCAATGCTCCCTTATCTAGTTAAATACTGAGCAGTGGCATTGGTATATTCGTGATTTACCACCCCTCATTCGTCGATGTACCACATCTTCATCTTATTTGACCATTCGTGGTATCCAATCTCAGAAACATCACCACCTATTTTCCTTCTTTCGAGTAAGAAAAATTCACCTTCACCATTTCCTGCGCCACATCCGGTTGCCCCTTCCTCCCTATTTTTTCTGAAATTGTTTAGGGGTTTCCCTCAAACAAATGTTGCACTCAATATCGCATTGCATTCAGCCCTTGAAACTGCTTCCGGAGGTCAATAATAACGTAAAAAGTACAGCGGCTTTTGTTCCCCCTCGGCATATTAAGGGCTTAAAATTTTATAGTTTGCGGAAATAGCATGAGAAACAAAAACCAGGATTATTGTAGATGTAAACGAAATCCCGGCCAAGGCGAATAATTTTTTACACTCTGAAATTGTTGTATTGAGATGCATATTAGCAGATGACTCCGTTAAAAGTTACTGTTGCGGCATCTCCCGCAGTTTCTTGGACTATTTTTCTTAATTATTCTTCTTTCTCTCCCGTCTGTCCCTATATTTTTCATTAATTTAATGATACAACCCCACCATTTAGAAACGATTTTTACCCTGTCTGTGGAAAATATACATATATCTCTCTTATTTTCCGATTGCATTTCTTTTCTGTTTTCATACTGCCATATTTCTCAAATGACCGATTGCGATTCTTGTTTCTCTTCCTCATTTAATACCGAAATAATTTGGTATGAATTGTTCATATTTTTTTCTATGGATCATCTTTATTATTATTCTGGCCATAGCTTTGTGAATTGTGTTAAATCGACAATTGTTCAGAAATCTCTGGCACTCTTTATCATTGTTCTTCTTTGGGAACGACGCCATTACTACCTTAAGGAAATCATTAAGCCATTTTCCTGTTTTATGTATTTTTAAAACTATATCTCAAAGCCCTTATTACCTATGCTAAAATGCCATTGCATTCATTAAGAATATTTAAACTCTTAAATCTCCATACTTCTGCCGAGGAGCTTGAAAATAATGAAGACTTCAACACCAAGATACGTTTCGAGTAGAGAACTTACGCGTAGCCTACAAGTTACTCTTCAAAGACGAAACTCTTCTGAAAGGTACATACCCAATGCTTTAATCATTGCACAATTTCCACACCAGCTTCGAAGCTGAATGACTCAACCGTGTGAGCGCAGACCGCTGGCAGACTCATGACGCGGAATTACCCACGGCTCCGGATTGATGTATCAATGCCCAGATGTTCTGTACGCCAGTCCACACTCATCCTTAGTACTTCAGTCTTTAGTGTGATTCATTGCAGTCCTACATTCTTCCCTATTCAGTGTTTAATCTCCCATCCCCTGATAATTCCTCTGTTTCATATCCTTCTTAATTTGTCCTATTTACTTGTCTTTTGGTTCTCCTTGCGAGATATTCCCTTTGATTTTCTCTTCTGTTATATTTCTAACTAATCCATTGTGCCTCAATATGTTTCCATTAAATCTAGTTCTTTTTTGCAATAAAATTCTTCATAACGGCCTTTCTATTCTTCTATATACTTCCGCGTTCCTCACTTATCTTGTCCATTTAATTTTCGGCATTCTCCGTCAGCACCATGTTTCAAATGCTTCTATTCTTCACTGATCTACTTCTAATGTTCCATGTGCCTGATCCGTGGAGTTCCATACTCCATACCAACTGCTTACTTGTTTGCAACCTCAGGTTCTCGGAACATAGTAGTTGCCTCTTCTTCGCCTCCTTAGCACCTCAGCTATTCTTTGCTTGACCTCGGGTGAACTTCTTCCATCCCGAGGCATACTGCTACCCAGGTAGACGAAGGATTCCTCTTGCTCTAGTTTCAGTAGTCGAATTGTGTTATCCACCTTCTGCTTCTATCTTGTACACACAAGGAGTTTAGTTTTATTCTTTTTGATACTCATATTATATTCCTCAAATACTTGGCCCATACCCTTCAGAGTTGCTTACCGGCCCTCTCGCGTTACCGCAATCACTGCGATGCCATCTGCCAACCGGAGCATGCTAATTTCTTCTCCATCCGCCTTGACTCCTTTGATGTCAGGTTGTTGTACTTCTTTTATTACCTCTTACAGATATGCGTTGAATAGTATTAGCACCCTTTTCTATCTCCTTTGTTCATTTAGACTTAAATTTTCCTTCCACTTTTATCTGACATGGTTGTAACCTAATTCCTACAGATATGATGGATCACTCTTCTGTCCTTGTAGTGCATTCCAAGCACTCCTAGCACGAGATTCCAGTCCCAGCTGACTAATCGAAAATTCCTCTTGGCTAACGCCCTCCATCATACCCTTGGATCCTGCATTAACCCTGTCCAATTCCCAGAACGAATCTCCAATATCCAAAAACCCAGCCGGTGTATTGCAGAGGGCATAGCCGCAGATATATGCTGAATAGCATGGTGTGCAGGGTACTGGGCAGTGCTCCGACCCATTCACAGTAGCCTGTCTACTCACACCATGAACCTACAACCTTTCTTTCAATCATCCATCATTCATCGCAGCAACTATGACCTCTTAGAAAATTGGTCGACTGATATTATTTAACTAAGGGCAATGCTTAAAATTCCCACCATCCGCGGATCGAAAGTATTAGGATACCTGGTATGTCTTTTAAAGTAAACCTGTTATCCTGACGAGTAGGTTTGAGCGAATTCGTAGGATCCAGAGGTAATTCTTGTTAAAATTGCATCATTGTGAAAGGGAACTTAATTTTTGCCAAATGTAAGAGGTAGATTACCAATAATATTGATCTAATCCTCACTTAATCACTAAAGGTATTATACATGCGCAAAAAAGCATTTATATCTTTAATAGGGGGACGGCATTAAAATATTTCACTACATGTAAGTGATTTTACATTAATATTTAACAAAAAAAGATGTCGAATCCATTTGATAGATATTGAAGAATCATTGAAGTTATTCCATTATTCCTTACGTGCTATTAACCGTTAAAATCTGAGTTAATGAATTAAAGAACTGTGGGAAACAGAGATTTTAGCGGGGTCATACGCTGATGTACACCGAAATGCGAGTGTTTCACAATGTAGAAATCACTCGCATGGACCGGAATTTCAGTAACGGCGAAAAATTATTGTTTTGTAAAATTCCTGCACTACAAAGATAATGACTAATGGCAGCAAATTATTAGTTTGAAAAGAGTTACTGACACTTATGTTACGAATTTCCACAAAAAAGATCCAGGATTATACTGAGACCACTGATATTGATTACCTAATTGATAACGACTAATCGGTATAATATTTTTATTGAGTGAATTTAGCATTAATATTTGTCTCAAACCATCAACAAAATAAAATAAAACCGATTTCAAGAACTTGGGGATTCAATCTCGGATTTTAATGGAATTTATTCAGATTCGCATTCTATTTTTATATTTTTCCTTTGACTGATTATTTAATTAATATCTTGTGTTTTTTACGTGTACTTATTTGTTTCCGTTAATAAATATGGCACGTTATAACATTATAGTACAGTTAAAAACGGATTTCGTATTGAAATTGGGGCAAACAATACTTGTCGACGTCCGTAATTCGTGGGGCATATTATGCTTGTGGGCACGCCAAGACTAGGGGTGCGTATTGACGGACGGGAGAAAAATGGAAGAAGTAATGCACTTTTTTATCCTTCAGATGTGATTAGCAAACATTGGGAAGCATAAAAAGTATAATCAGATACATAAATGCTTATTTTAAAAATGCTTCAGCCGATTTGAAGATATATTATTAGAAAGATATCAATTAGTTATAAAATAAAATATTAATTTTAAGTAGATCCTATAAAGTTAAAAATACTTAATACAGAAGTTGAATATTGATAGATAGTTCATAGCTTCGAAGGCTGTCAAGAAAGTAGCCTACGTTTCGGCCTAGCGTGGCGGTGGGTATGGCTAGAGCCACCATCTTGGAGTCAGGACTTCCCTTAATTGTGGTTGCTGTGCAGATTGAGGTTCTTTAACTTTGTTTACTGAGCATTGTTTAAATGTGCGCTGCAATAGAAAATCCTGCAAGTTATCCAGAAAGTAACTTAAGTTTTGAAATAAAATATGAACCAAGTAACAAGACAAATTTTTATGATATAAATTTGAAAGGCACATTCTTAAAATGATTTTCTAAATAGTCGCCATTCAAATCGAGGCATTTATCAGGACGATGCACAAGCTTTTCAATTCCGTCTATGAAGAAATCTGCCGCATTACATTTTAACCACTTGTTTATATCAGCTTGTAATTCTCTGTCACTGTCAAAGCGCTGTGTTGAAAGCCACGCATAGCGAGAGATCCCTAATCGTAATTCGGTGATTTTCACGAATTTTTTCGTTGATTTTTACCGTCAGTTCATCTGTCACAAGGCCAGGCACTGTGGTCCTCGTCGTGAACATTGGTGCGCCCATTTTCAAACTGAACGCAACACTGCCTCACTCCGCCTTCAATCATTATTCCGTCTCTGTGCATTTCACAAAGTTGCCCATGAATTTCAATTGGCTTGTGGTTTTTTGCCAGTAAAAACCTATTCACAGATCGCGTTTCACAACTCGCGGAAATTTCTATTGCAGAGCACGTTTTAGCAGTTCGCTGTCAGTAAAGTAGAAGACTCATAATCTGCACACTACAACAGCAGGGTGCGTACTGAGTGTAGGGATATTTGGTCTCCAAGATGGTGGCTCTGGCCCTACCAACCACCGCGCTAGGTCAAAGCGTAAGTTACTTTCTGGACAGCTCTCGTATAATGCATGGCATTCATGGGATCATATTTTTTTGATGTAGCGATTTCCACCACATCGGAGAATATCTAAAAGAGCACCACTTAATCAGAAAAACGTATTTTCACGAAATGGTTTTACGGTGCAAAGTTGATGTACGTACAAGTTTTGGAGGGTTAATCGTTTGTTGACTTGCAATAACCTTATGGATGTTTCGTAATTGGCCTTGATGTGTTATTATAATTAGTTAATAGGGGAAGCGACCGACAGCTAAGGCCATTTTCACCACTAATGCTCAATATGTCTAGATAATTTCAAAAGTATTAACCTGTAGTGCAGAAATTAACCTGGGTTTGATCGGGAGAGAGGCTTTTGGGGGTAATAAGCAGAGGTGGAGGTCGACGGGAAAGAGAAGGACGAGTAGTAGGCTCTCTAGTAAGCAAGATTCAATCAGGGATCCAAGCAAGCTTCCAGAAGCCAAATGCATGCCGCATCTAAGTTTTAAGTATTAACGGTGTGTCTGAAGCGGGGAAGGGAGACAATAGTTGATGCATTAAAACAATCGTTTAAAGACGCATTGTTGAGGGAAGCATGTAGTAAAGAGGTTAATGTGGGAGCAGGTTTACACGAGGTGCGGTAATTATTAGTGCGGATGATGAGGGGTGTGTTGCACTGCCCAGCGTTGGAGGAGGGACAGGGTTTGCAGTTTAGCTGGTAGACTTCATTGAGGGATGTTCATGAAGGAGTACCATGGGATGGGAGAGAATTGGTAAATTGAGAGGGGAGACAAGAAGTGGTGAAGATGTAAAATGTTTTACGCTTGGTTTTTACAAGGTATCAGTGCGTCTTTGTGGACAAAAATATTTGGAACAGGGCTTGGTGGCTTTCAATTTGTAAGATGAACTGACGAGTCGTTTAAATGTCTTTTGGTGTATATACGGTTATATTTCCTCCGTTCAAGGCATTGATCTCATTCAGTGTTCAAAGGATCTATGCTTTTGCACGAACATGCCCATTCACACAAAAAAATTACTGTATGATATTATCCTCTGATTAATCAAAGACATGTTTAATTTCCCTCTAAATGTAGTACATATGAAAGTAATGGAGAAATTGATATCTGCTGTGCATGTGATCATTTTAATCAGAAAAATCAGAACGGCTCTGTTTAATGCGTCAGGCCCGAATGCTTTGCTTATTTTCAAAAAACAACGCTCCCTTGCGAGCGGTAATCTTCTTTTTCAATCTTGATACGCATGCTACAGTAGAACATGGAGCGAGTCTGTATATAAATTAATAGAGTAACGCATATTGGGGAAAACTCCTCAGGGACAATCTCGAAGGAATAAGGTACCAATATAACATTCTTCGAGGAGTGAATGACGGTACTATTTAGGGTCATTTTTTGAATAAATCTAAGGATTTTTTGTCGGCCGTCACTATTTTTTTCATGGCCTATCAGTGAACGGGTTCGACTTATATTTTAATTTATTAATGTAATTATGTATCATTTTTATTTGTGGCAACCATATGCCATTTATGGAGATAACAACAGAAATATTCATTTCTCTCTCATGGAGAGTTGCGTGTAATGACATACCGTGGGAGATGAGTATTTTTCGGTGCCACGACGACTGAGGTCATTTGCAGTTTGTTTTCTTTCCGTTCATGTCACGTGTTCCATTCTTCTCGAAACCCACTCTTCAAAGGCGTCAAATCTAATCCCACAATCTTGCTTCAATGACTAAGTTTCCACGACATCAAGGGGTAACGCCCTACCTGGTTGAAGTCCCTTCCATTAACTACTCATTCACTTGTATCTCAAAATACGACTCGGAATACTGTCGAAAAAAATTCCTGTGATTTCAGAGATCTCTCGGTCGATTGGGAGACCGAAAAGCGCAAGCGATTGATCCCATCAAAAGTAAGCCTGCGGCAAGTAATCGCGAGCGTGTTCTCTAGAGAAAATCAAGCGTTAAGGGATGCTGATGAGCCTGAGATAGAATCGAAATTTCGTTGGAACCACGGAATGACATTGCAAACCTGATAATTCCGCAGGAGAAACATCCAACCAGAATGATTCGGGCTCGAAACTTTCCTTGGGAAAAATGCCAAGTTTTTTCGATTCAGATAACCTTGTGTAGAATTTATGGAGTGAAAAGAATCCAGCAGTCGGAGTGACTTAAAAAAATCATTATTAGAGATAGTTCAGGATTGGCTTGTGTTTTGAGCAATTCTACTGAGCTTTAACTCAGTTCTTTTTTTCCGCAGTGATGATCACTGAAAGAG
Organism: Hetaerina titia; assembly: GCA_037158775.1. NCBI lineage: Eukaryota > Metazoa > Arthropoda > Insecta > Odonata > Calopterygidae > Hetaerina > Hetaerina titia. Next base: position 61,512,253 of record CM073773.1, read on the forward strand.
ACACGTACCCCGCATGAGAGTTTACGACTTGATTATTGCAAATGATATCTTAACGTTGGGTTGTTTTATATCCCTCCTCAATGTATAATTTATGGCTTTATTTCTGATTTTATTGATCGTTAATCATTTTATTACGCATCTGTTAAATGTTCGTTTAATGAGTATCTAAGTATCACATTCTTGGGAATCTTTAGATTATTTCAGGTGAGTTCAGATCTATTGTACTCATTTATGACTTCTATTTCCGCTTGTGTACGTGGCTACAAGGTAGTGGTATATTGTGAGGATATTTTTGGTCTTTCGTCGATTTCTGTAGTGCCATACGTGTAGGGTGAGTTTTATGGGGCAGTAACATCATTCCTTACCGCGGTCTGGCATTCATGTCAACGAAATAATTGACGTAAATGCATGTTCTAATATCATAATATCCATGAATGTTGCTTAGTATGACTTTATGAAAGCGTATATTTTTTCCTCATTTTTTGAATAATTACAGCTAATAAAATGCGATGATAATGCAGAATAATTTATTTACTTAGTATTGCAAGTTCTGTCCCAAAAGTAGTAGGACTGGGTCGATTAAAAATCATTTATTCCCTGAATTGATACATTCACTCAAAAGTCTTAGAATTAGAACCCTTGTGCAAATTTAGAATTTTCCACACCTCCGACGCCTTCTGGAAGGTGGCGCCCGCAATGCTGCTAAGCTCCCGGGCCTGTTGTAACTTTTCCACCGTGCCGTGGTGACGCCCTTTCAGCGCAGATTTGACACGGGGGAAGAGGAAGAAGTCTGGTCATTGTCTAAAAAGATCCTAACTAACATGGTCGAAAAGTTTCCTTTTGTTCGCCTGAGAGTACTCGCGGCACCAAATTTAAAAACGCCTTTCTCACGCCCATGTTTTCGATCACAAGTCGACTGACATCACTTTTAGGGATGCCATGTTCATCAAAAACCATAGTGAACACTTAACCTGTGGTTCCTAAACAACAAAGCTTTCACTCTTGCAAGATTTTTGTCACTTTTTGAGGTCGAAGGGCGTCCTGAACGCTCAGCGTCTTCAACATCTTCTCTACCCTCTCGGAAAAACCTGTGTCACGTAAAAACACCCGATCTACCCATGACGTTATCACTGTAAGCTCCATTAAGCATGCCTTGAGTCTCTTTCCAGGTTTTACCCAGTTTCAGGCAAAAGTTGACGGCATAGCGCTGTTTCAGACACCAGTTTATGGCGAATCGTAACGAGGTCACGTTAAGGGGTTTCGCAAACAAATGGTCCGCCCTCCACAAAGGTTGAGAGCCAAATACCAATAGCCTCCAACCTTTCCTGAGACTCCCCACCCTCGAACAAAGCCAGAGAAACCGCTGCCCATCCGTCCAACCGGGAAAAAAATAAGTCATACTACTTTTAGGACATACTTTGTATCTAGGTACTTGGTATGATGGCGTATGAATTGTTTTTTCATTATTTTCTGTAATCGATATATTCAGTTTCTTTAATCTGAGAACCATACCAAATAGAGACGATGATTTAAATTAAAGGACAATGAGAGGTTATATAAATAATTGAAAACAGCCACGTTGAAGTTAGTGATAATCCGAGACAATCCTGTCACATGGTTTACGGCTCAATGGCGTCAATGTTTAGTGGTAACAGCATTTCCCTAACAATGGCAACGCTAACATCTTCAGCAATAACACCGCTGAAGACCTTTTGAAGATCTTTACGCATGCAGAACTTCACTATCATAAAAGCAAAGTAATATACTTTTTTACCGCGATGATATCCGATCATGTCTTCTAGTGAAGTTTATCGCCCCTGATACATTCTACATATATTAGCGAGAGTTGATATTTTGAGTATTAGCGCCATATAGAGCATTTTGTATCGAACGATTCCAGTCAGAAGGAAGAATGAAATAGTTAGTCTTAGCTAATCCATTTAATACCATTTGTTCATATTATTCCTTAAAATTCCATTGAGTCAGAAAGTAAATGAGAAAACGAATATAAGCTGAAATACATGCGCTTCATCGTAGCCAATAGCTAAAGTCTAGGCCAATACCTAAAAATATATGCAATATCAAAGAGACATGCGCCTATGCTCCAGCGTGACCGATGTGCTTTATTGCATCAGTGTTTTCGTTCTCGTAGTCTCACACTTAAGGCACTTATACACTTGTACATTGCGTTCGCTCTTAGGTAACAGAAACGAACGCCGGGGAGATTTACAGCGCGACTCGCGGCATTACGAAACCTCCTGTCGCCAAGCGAACATGGATTTCCTCTCGTCAAGAACCAGTTATTGGGAAAATAGAGATCCCCGCGTCATTCGCCGCGCTCAGCGAGACGGGCCAGCAGATTTGACGGACGCTGAAAACTTCCGCGTCGCTGGCGTCAAGGAATTCGACCGTACCCCCCCTTCCCCCTGCCGGTCCCTCGAATGCTCTTTCGCTCCGTTCATCCCACCTCTCGGGAGTCATGTCCTTCTTCTGTTGTTATTGATTGGAGACTGTCTTTAGCAGTGCCAACTCCGTGTTCCCAACTTAAGCAAATACATTCAAATTTGTAGACGTGTTACTTGCGCAGAGCGTTGAAGAAATTGGAGACAGCATCGAAAATTCGGCTGGCTTGTCATGCGTCTGAATTGGGTGAATGACGCGGTGGAATTCTTCTATCTTCCCAACGATTCTTCCTTCTCAGCGACATCAGATCTGGACGATTTGTTCTCGACCTTCGGGTAGTAAAAGAGTATAAATGGAGAATACCAATTGTAACGTACATTGATGTAAACACGAGCCTATATTAGATCAATGCATACGTACACCCAATAATATATTTTTCAGATAATTTGAAACAATAAAATGGCGTAGAATTTGAGACTGCTTTCTCAAGCACTTATGAGTGATGCCACAAAATTAGGTATGTTGTCGCCTGTACGCCATGTCGTATTATCCTGCGCCTTTATTCCTCATTTTCAGTATTTTTTTGTTTTTAAATATGTAGTTTGATGCACTATCCTACGACGAGGGGGTATCCGAGTGACAACTTTAAATGCGCTAAAAATTTGTAGCATCACGCCTCTGCCGTATTAGTGATGATAGTAATAGTTTCACGAGTGGCTCATAGTTGGCACCATGATGCCATAACCAGACAATACGGCGCAACAAATATACTATATAAACATGGAAGTTCTACATGCTTCATGCAACATGTATTACAGAGGAACAGCGTTCTGTCATTAGTTTTTTGAATAATGAATGGGTGAAAGCTATCGAAATTCATTGAAGAATGAAAGCTCAGTATGGTGATGCACATCTGTCACCCCAGGAGTGATTTGTGGTATCATACTTGTATAGTAAGTTCCTAAAAAAGGTTATTACGCCCACGGAATCCCCTCGATCAGTTCAGGCGAATCGAGTACTGACGCGTGAGGCCACTTGGCCATTGTAGGACGCCTTTTAAGGACATGGCTCCAGTATCCATCCACATTTGAAGCGCTGAAATGCATTGATCTATTGAGGCTGCATATGGAAATAATAAACGCATGTAAGTGCCTTTTGTATTGAAGACATTAAATAATATATTTAGGTTTTACAGTTTTCATATGAATCTCCCTCGTATTAAAAATGTTCCCTAAGTAGCATCACGCCTCGATATAGAGCCATTGATGCAAATTTTACCCCCGTATTCATTCTTTTCAACCGACGGTTCTTAATTTTCTCAAAATTTTCATTCATACTTTGAGTAACTTGAATTTGGTACAATTGCAAATCCTTGTTTTAATATTTTTATTTTTATATTGCTATGAAATAAATGAAAGTTTCAATGGTCCATTTAAGTATTTTCTCAATGATTCCGGTTATTGGTATATTAGTCCGATGAAAAATATAGTTATACTATATTTTTCATCGGAAAGTATGTATTTTAAAGGCTGGCGCTTTTTGAATAGAAGAAATAACGAAATCTCTTCAGTTGTTAATTTATGGTGAGAGTCTGTTTTTAATTCAATTCATAGATAGTAAAAAATATGCTCTTTGGGGAGTCTTGGATGCCTAGGAAACAGCAACCTGTCATTGCGCAGCAGAATAGGAATTAAGTTACCGATTGTCCTTGATTGTGTTATTGTAAAAGTCACCTCTATGAATGGAACTTACAGAAAATTGAACATTAAGATAAAGGTGTGGTTAACCTACCCTGAATCAACAAAATGTTTTTGCCTTCCATAATACCATGCTCTTTTTTCAAAATACATGGACGCGTAAATCTAAATGGCATCGTGAGATCTCAAGATGGCGTCTCTGAAAGTTGATTCCCTCGCCATGAGATGGATGATAGCCCTATGGTGCACTAAGGCTAATATTGAGCAATGTCTATTTGTTCCATTAAAGCCGTATCGTTTATTTTACTGTTTCCCTATGATAACGACTGCTATGACAAATCAATTTCAAATTTCCTTCTCGATGAAACGTCTCCCTAACGTAAAAGCTTGAACTTACTCTTTGTTTGGAATCGTGTGGCCGTTAATAACCCTTCTCGACACACTGGAACGTAGCCAAGACGCATTTGGACTCGTGCAAAGGGCTTCCATCTTGAGCAACTGTAGCCGCATACGCAATCACATGCATCATGCTTACCTCTCTCTACAACTTGAGGAAGGACTCGCCAAGTGGCGGAATGAGATAGGGCGAATGATTTTTGTCTCATGAGAAGTGATGAAAATACTATCTCAATTACCTTTTCCCAATGGACTGTAGACGAATACACATAGATACGTGTGTTTTCGATTTCCTGAACGGCGAATTCTTTTTTCTCTGATATTGGCTTTCAAAATCCTATGGAAATAAGACATTTTTCTCTCATCCATTCTCATTGTCGAAAATTCATGATTTTTTCACAGAAATCTTTGACATTTCTCTCAACCTATACCAGATACAGTCTGCATATACGTGCAGTTCATGGTTCTAAGGAAATTAAATACTTAGTAAATGCTGCGCATATCATAAAATGCCTAATCGATAGGGTAATTAGTAAAGTTTGGTCTCATACTAACATCCTCTGGACCTGCACTAATTATTCGTTTCATTACCTTCGCCTTATGCTCTTAAATCATGTAGGGTGGGAGGTGAATTAGAAGAATTCAGGAATCCTCCCAGAAGGAAAGATGAATGAATAATTGAATAAGTTCACATAAATGGGATGGAGGTGGAGATAGATGAAAGACGGCAGGAAGTGAAATGAGAACGGGAAGCGAGGCGCGGTCGAGAGGGGTCGAAAGGAGGACGAATGGAAGAAGTAGCGTCGATTACTCTTAGTCCATCATAACGGCGTATCTGTCATTAATTGAATCCGAATTATTTACGTTCGCAGATTGTCCCCCGAGGCGAGTGCGAATTATTCCATCCAGGGAATTCATCTGCTTCGCAGTCCATTTGCCCGGTGTATTTTATCGACCATCATCGTGAGAGCTAGCGAGAATGGCAACAATCGTTTTTGTTGACGGAGGCGACTGGATGGGGGGACGCCTGGAAGTGGAAGGAGTATTGGGAGGGAAGGAAGATTGGAAGCAGGGCGGAAGGGGGAGGGAGAGGAAATGAGCGGAGAACAGTTCCGAAAGAGAAGAAAAGAAAAATGGCCGAGGGGTGAGGACGGTGCGGGGGGGAGGAGAAAATGAAGGGCACCGACTTCCGGTCCTCCACCCCCTCCCCGTTCCCTACACTCACACTCCCGCCCTCCCGCAGGCCCCCTTCCTCCTTCTCGCCTCAGAGGGCGCTCCGAAAGCATGCGAAGCGTATTGCAGTCGACGACGCCGCAAAAGGACACCTCTAGGGGACGCCGTGCAATGGGGTGTGTAGTTTCCGGAGGACTCCGGGCTCCCCCACGGTCATCGTAAGGTGCCCCCTCTCGCCCCCATTTTAGCTGTCCCCTCCCCCATTCTTGACGCTTTTAAGCCCTCCTCCACCCATCACCCGCTTACTTTGGGGCCGAGTCACCACCGCTCCTCTTCCCCCATTCCCTACCCAGTTTCTACCTCGAGCAACTCAATTAGACTCGAATTTATCAAGGAAGACGGCCGCACATCTGCGGGAGTTAATTTCATGAGGGGAATGCGAGGGAGGGAGCGCACATTCACGGGCAATCAATGTCGGCGCCGCCGACGAAGCCGATTAAAGAAAAAAGAGCAGGACGGAGGTTAGGCTTGCCTTCGGTGCGACCCTGGGTGGAGTGGCGAGGAAGTGACGAGGGTCGGGGTGGAGGCGGGAAACCGGAAGGAGGGACGGTGGGAGTCAGTCGCCAAGTTTGGAAATAAAACGAATACTTCCTATGCAGTCTGTCGTGAAAATGGCCCTATTCACGAATATTAAGCAGGTTGAACGCGCCAAACTTTAAGCACCTAATAACGATTCGAGGAAGTTTCCGTCCATCGTGGTCGTCACGTCTTTTGATAAAAGATTGTCAGAACTTGGACGGTAAAAGTTTCATATTGTATACAATTGCACCTTGTTACATTTATCGCCACCCAGTAGAGGAGGAAAGACTCAACGGCTAACGTAGCAGATGGTGTTTCATAAAAACTTTTTCGTTCTGAAGACTGTTGGAGAGCATCCTCAATCCTTTCCTGATTGAATGCAAGTCCATTTCGCCACGATGCCTCTTTTCTCGTAAATCCCATTTTATTTGGCCTACGAATTTGCCCGACAAAATGAAAAATTTAGAGAAAGCAGTAAATGTGGAAGTACATCTAATTGAGTGCCATTAGAATGCTTAAAGCTGGCGATGGAATAATAGTGGTTAAGCGAGGTAGAGGCAGGAAAGGATTGGGTATGTCGGACGGAGTGAAGGATGTAGAAAGTTTAAAGGGTGGAAGAATGGTTTTTAATGTACTGCATGATGAATGCTAGGTTGTTCAGTGCGTGTCAGTCGATAAGTGTAACAGTGATTTGTCCCCGTAGAAATTAAAAATCTACATTAATCGGCGGGTTAACGTTAAGAATACATCCATCTCTGTGCTAATCTATACTGACTTGTCTCACCTATTCGTTAACTTGATTCATATTTATTTATCTCTCTCACCCTCCTCTAAACTTCTTCGCTCTACAATTTTCCTGTAAATTTGACCTTTACTATCACTTCCAAAACCAGGTTTTGAACACTCTTGTTTCTCTTTTTCTGGACCGGTGTTTCAATATTCCATTTCCTCTCGGACATCCGTTAATACTCGTATTTATTAGGTAATCTACTGGTTAAGGTAAGTTTTAGATGGACACAACTACCAAATAAATATTTTCTCTCTCCTAACAAAACACAACTCAATATATATAACACATTAATAAACAATATCGAAAGTAAAGGGTAAAAGGTTTGTTTGTGAGAAGTAATTGTGGATAAATAATATATATAACCATTTATCGATTCGAAGGCCAATTTTTTTCAATTGAATCCCTGTAATATATATTTCACGTGTGAATTTAACAGACTCATCTTATTACCGGGTTACCCGCGTAATATGTTACTCATGAACAGTTGAAATCTCAAAGATTGTAGCTATGCAACGCATCACTCAATTGTCTTTTTAGGATCCCGCCTAATGAAGAATTCTTTATGGTTTCAAACATTTGAACAGTCATTATGCCTTCTCATTTTCCTCCATTCTTTTCCGTTCTCTGTTGTTCTTTTCACTCAGTTTTAATTCGTGTTATTTTTCACGTCTTTATGACCTATTTCCTTAATTTCTCAACGAATCTCCGAAAATTTGGAGATTTTAAGACTTGGTTCCTGAATATATTTTCGTTATTTTTATTTTCGTATGTATCTCTAATTGATAATCAATGACCATTTTTGGAGAAATAGAAAACATTTATATAATCAAACAGCAATATAAGTAATGCACAAAACTCAATTATGTATATATATATATATATATACATATATACATCATATCTTGTCGTGGTGGAAGGGCTTGTGTGTTCCGATGACCCCTAGAGCTGTGCTGGCGGGAGTAATAATAATTACTCCTGGAAGGGTCACCCATGCCAGATAGATCGAAGGTTAGGAGCCAGACGAAAGGTAGTCCACGCAGCGTCTGTTCCTCAGTGAGGCGGCTGCAATGGCGTCTGACCCCAGTGGGGCGGCCATTAAGTGATGGTGTCACGTTAAAAACACTATTGAGGAAGGCAACGGGAAACCACCTCAATTATCATTCCCAAGAAAATATGATGGACGCAAAACAGAAATTGAGTCCTGGCAACTGCGGGACTCGGCCCAAGGGGCCGTGTGTCGTGCCCGGCAGCGGGGGAGGCAAGGCTTCCGCGGTCGTCATCCCACGAAATCCTTGCGGGGGAGAAATAACAGCAGCAGGACAGAAGATGCAGAAGAAGACGAAAGTAGTTAGAATAGGAACCTGGAACGTCAGGACAATGTTGAGGAGAGGCAAATTAGAAAATATTAAGCGAGAGATGGAAAGAGGTAACATAGATGTTTTAGGCCTCTGCGAGGTGAGATGGAAGGATAGCGGGGATTACTGGAGTGACAATTATAGAGTAATATACAGCGGCGGGGACGAGAGCCAACGAGGGGTTGCCGTAATTTTAAATAAAGGGGTAGGAAGAAGCGTAGTCAACATAGAGCAAGCGACAGATAGAATTTTACTCGTAGAGATTAAAGCAGTGCCGACGAACTTGGTCATTATTCAGGTATACATGCCACCGAGCAACCACAAGGAGGAAGAAGTCGATAGGATGTATGATGAGTTAGAGGATATCATCGCGAGTGTTCCTGCAGGGAAACATTTGATAGTGATGGGGGATTGGAATGCGACGGTAGGCGAAGGAAGAGATGGTGGTGAGGTGGGGGACTATGGGTTAGGCACGAGGAATGAACGCGGGGAGAAAGCAATTGAATTCTGCAGGAGACAGGGGTTAGTCATCACTAACACATGGTTTAGACACCACAAAAGGCGTTGGTATACATGGAAAATGCCAGGTGACTCAGAAAGGTATCAGTTAGATTATATTATGGTTAGGCACAGGTTTAGGAACAGTGTGATAAATTCGCACAGTTTCCCAGGAGCGGATGCGGACTCTGACCACAATTTAGTTGTTATGAAATGTAATGTTCGTTTCAAGAAGATAAGGCAAGGGCGGCGGGCTAAAAAATGGAATTTAGAAGCAGTAAATGAATTAACGAGGAAGGAGTATCAGGAGGCTGTAGAGAAAATGATGGATGACGGTAAAGAACTGAGTACTATCGAAGAAAAATGGGAATGTATCAAGAAAGGGATATTGGAAGCCGCTAAAGACACTATAGGAACCGTTAACGGGAAAAGGATAAGGAAACCATGGGTAACGGATGAGATGATTGCAAAGATGGATGAGAGAAGAAGATGGAAAAATGTAAACACAGAGTTAGGCAAAATGAAGTACAAAGAGTTAAACAATAAATTGAGAAGGGCCACAAATAAAGCAAAAGAAGAATGGTGGAAAACGCAATGCGAGGATATGGAAAGTTTACAGAAGAAGGGTGAAATTGGTGCTCTATACAGCAAGGTTAAGTTATTATCGGGAAGTAAGAAGGCAAGATGTGTGCTAACAGTTAAAGATAAATGGGGTAAGATAATAGTTGAACCAGGAAAAATCCAAGAGAGATGGAAGGAATATATAGAAACACTGTATGGTAAAGAACTTAGGCCGACAAGGTTAGACATAGAAAAGGAACAAGACGTAGAAGAAGATAGCTTAGGTCCAGGCATACTCGACGATGAAATAGAAAGGGCATTAAAGGAGATGAAAGCAAATAAGGCTGTGGGGCTGGACAATATTCCTGTAGAAATGTTGAAATGGTTAGGGAAAGGTGGGAAGAAGGCCATATATGGACTGATTCGTAGTATCTATGAGGAAGGAATCTGGCCGGAAGATTTTGTGAGATCGGTGTTAGTTCCTATTCCAAAAAAGGCAAAGGCTTCGTCATGTGAGGATTACAGAACAATAAGTTTGATATCCCACGCAGCTAAAGTTATTCTCAGGATCATCAACAAAAGGATAGAGAGTAAGGCAAATGATTACTTAGGGGATGATCAGTTTGGGTTCAGGAAAGGAAGAGGTACGCGTGATGCCATTGCAGTAATGAGATCACTAGTCGAGAGGAATATAGAATACAATCAGGACGTTTTTGCCTGTTTTGTAGATTTCGAAAAAGCGTTTGATAGAGTGAATTGGGAAAAATTAATGCGTGTATTGCAGAAAATAGGAATGGATTGGAGGGACAGGAGACTGATCCGCAACCTGTACATGTCTCAGACTGCTCAGGTGCGAGTGGGGAACGGAGAGTCCGGATGGGCAGTGTTAGGAAGAGGTGTAAGGCAGGGTTGCCCATTGTCACCGGTACTGTTAAACGTATATGTAGAGGAAATGATTAAAGAGGCATGGGAAGAACTGGAGGTAGGAATGAAAGTCGGAGGGGAATTCGTAAAATCGGTTAGGTTTGCTGATGACCAAGCATTAGTTGCTCAGTCAGCCAAGGGGTTGCAAGCATTGTTGAGTGAATTGGAGGTTCAGTGCGATAAATATGGGATGAGAATAAATATTAATAAAACAAAGGTTATGCGATTTTCCAGAAAGATAAAGGCTAAGCTAAATATTAAAATAGGCGGGGAAAAAATAGAGCAGGTAGAACAGTTTACATATCTCGGAAGTGTTTTGGACCAACACGGTCAAAGTGGTAGGGACGTAAGGAGAAGAATTGCGCTAGGCAAGGAGGCTTTCTCAAGGAGGAGGGAGTTGATGACGGGGACGTTGAGTAGGGATGTTAAGACAAGACTCGTAAAAACTCTCATATGGAGCGCAGCTATGTACGGCGCGGAAACGTGGTCGCTGAAGCAGGAGGATAGACGTAGATTGGAGGCTTTTGAAATGTGGGTGTGGAGAAGAATGGAAAAGGTGAAATGGACCGAAAGGAAAACAAATGAGGAAGTACTAGAAATGGTGGGGGAGGAGAGGGGTTTGTTGAGAGAAATCCTATGGAGGCAGGAAAAATGGATGAAGGGCGTATTGAGCGGTAGTGGAATGTTGAAGAGGGTAATAGAGGGAAGAATGTTGGGCAAGCGAGGTAAGGGTAGGAACAGGATAGGGATGTTGGACGAGATGAAGGGAGGAAAGAAGTACACCGAGATGAAGAGGGACCTGATATAGATTAGTTTGCTAGGTGGGGAGCCACAAAATGTTTATTTGATAGTTGGGTCCATCCAAAAACCTACCTTAACCGGTAGATTACCTAAAAAAAAATACATCATATACATTTATATTTTTATATGTGTATAATTATATATATATTTATTTATATATATGAATTATATAATATTATTTTTCGCACATAGAAATAGACATATAAGGAAAGGGGATAGGAAAACACATAAAAGACCGGATAAGGAGATATTTTAACAATTATGATCTGCTCAAAACCACCTTCCCCACCTTTCCTGTGTTGGTCTTTTATGTGTTTTCCTATCCCCTTTCCTTATATGTCTATTTCTATGTGCGAAAAATAATATTTGTTCGCCGTGTGGCGGGATTTTCGAGTTTGAATATGTATTATATAATATATACATATATTATAATATCTAATGAATTATGGTGTTTGAAATGTTATTTAAAAGAAATATTTTGAACACCATTCATAACGCATTCCAACTATATTTCGATGTACTTATCGCCTCTAGAAAGGAAAACAAATGAGTAAGTACTGGAGATGATGGGTGAGGAGGGGGGTTTGTTGAGAGAAATCCTATGGAGGCAGGAAAAATGGATGAAAGGCGTATTGAGCGGTAGTGGAATATTGAAGGCGGTAATAGAGGGGAGAATATAAGGCAAGCGAGGAAAGGGCAGGAACAGGATAGGGATGTTGGACGGGATGAAGGGAGGAAAGAAGTACACAGAGATGAAGAGGGACCTGATGTAGATTAGGTTGCTGGATTGGGTTTTGTTTGGAGTTACAAAATGTTTATTTGATAGTTGTGTCCATCCAAAAACCTACCTTAACCGGTAGATTACCTAATAATAATATCGCCTCTATTCGCCATCTGGTTAAGTGAGCAGACGGTCATTCTCAACAAACAAAATGGCGGAAGTGATTGACGCTAAAATTTGAGTCGAATTCGGGGGCCTGATTGATCTGTGTATTTTTTACCGAGAAAATTGCTTCCAAGGGGTTTTATTGGGCGAAGGAGAAGGCTTCGAAACGTCAGGGCTCTCGAAAAGGGAAAGAGTGGCCTTTAGTGTTCGTTTGGACGAGTAAAGAGACCGGGCCCTGACAGGAGGGTCGCGGGAATGGAGAAGAGGAGAGGGATGCGTGTTGCCTGGACTGATCCAAGATTGATGGCGCCCAAATATTGGCTTTGTTGCGGATCGCCGATAGCGAGGGGCGGAATCGGATGTCATTGAGGGGACGCCGGGGGAAGGCTGCGGTCAGCGGAGGAAGCAGAATCCCATATTAACATTCCCATTCTCACTAGAAATAGTACACAAGGTTCAACCTCTGCGAACCATTGATGCCGCCACCTTTATGGCAGTTCACGAAAAAATCGATTCTTGTGGTCGAGCGAGCGTATTTTTTTATTATGTGCTCGTAAAAGAGCGTTTGCGTAATTTTTTTTACGCTTCATCGTACTAACTTTGAAATTTTTTTGGTTGGAGTACTAAAAGCTTTTTTTCGCTTTGTTTTTCTTAATTTGCATTTTCACAATATGTAGAAAAAAATTTGTCATGATCGTATTTTTTAATGCAGTACCGACACAGAGAGCGATGACCAGATAACAGCAGTTATAAGTCAGAATTTGTTTGCTAGCTTAAAGGCGGAAAATATTAGCATTAGTAGGAGGAAGACATCGGCGAAAGATTGAATTGATAAATTATTTTAACAATGAAAAAATCTTTTAACTGCTAGTCCGTAAAATAAATAAAAGGTTTGACGTTTTTCTCAAATTCTCTAAAATCGAATTCAAAACTCTAGAAGGAAGCCAAATTATTGCATTGCAAATTTTTTGTTCATATTTATAGAAATATAGATAACTTCTGAATATTGGGCAGTATGGAAACAATAATGAGCTGCGGAAAATAAAAATATATAATTGTAAATAAATAAAATATTGCATAAAATAAATTTCAAAGAAATCGCAAAAATTGCAAAATATTATTCATAAAAGAGAAAGTGTATATTTAGTTTTTGTAAACTCTATCTTAACTATTTGAGACTAACTCTTTTGAAATGAAAATATATGCATAAGATAGTCATTGAAATAGAGCAATTCCGTCATTGTTCTACTTATTATATATTGCAATGACCCCGAAGCATTTCATTGTGTAATGGAGAAATTACTATTTAATAAATTGAATTACTATTACTTGAATGATACCCGAGGGTTACGATGGTAACAAGGAAAATTAAAATGACGATCCCTCATTAATCGATCGCGGAAAGTATAGTCTTATAGTGTTAATTATCCGAGTTATTTATTTAATATTAACCTAATTTAATTCCTGGAGGATACATTATATTACAATAAAAATTTGAATTAGCAAAATGAACATAAGTGATATATCAAGATAGAATTGAATTAAAGACACTTACGAGCATGAGTTCATAAGGTATTTCAAAAGTTCTAGTGTATGCAAGGGTCACAATCGTAATAAGGAAATGAAAAAAGCGGTTCGTCCCACAGAAGTCAATACTCGCATTTTAACGCGATGTTTCTCCTTGAATGATGCCTCTGGAATGGCCCAGGCACTAGCTGATACTTAGAAACGGTTCAAATACAAACACATTGCGTGTTAATAGCAGGTTGCAGGGAAAGATACCCATTGTCGACTAGAAGTAAGATGCCAGGGCACCTAAATAGGGACTCATGCGTCATGCGCTTAGACTGACATACTAAAAGATAATTCTATCAAAAAAGTGCATATTATTGCCATATGACGGCACAGAGTTGTACGGTAAATCCATCCGAACTGGTGGTCGATATTTTTTACAATTTATTTTCATCACAGTAAGTCATGCCACATACTTGTGACACAATCGTAACATATTCCTTGCCTGACCTCCTTGTCTAAAAAATATTAAGCAGATATTCCTAAAAATGTTTTGGAAAATACGAGTGATAATATTGTCAAATAAGAATCTTGTGCCATGAAGTAAGAAATATTTGTGAACTGCATATCTTATCTGTCACTTATATAAAGAATTAAAACAGAGATGAAGAGGGACCTGATGTAGAGTAGGTTGCTGAATTGGGTTTTGTTTGGAGTTACAAAATATTCATTTGATAGTTGTGTCCATCCAAAAACCTACCTTAGCCGGTAGATTACCTAATAATAATAAAGAATTAGAGCTATCCATATTCCGTTTATGAAAAATCGTTATCCATTCAAAATGAATAAAAATATGCTACATAACAGGGAAACCGCATAACATACGATTTATATTATCCGTCCATCAACTTTTGTTAGCATGTTGGCTGTATCATTTAGATAATTTCTACTAAACGGTTTCATTTAAGTCTTTCGTAACTTACTTGACTTAATAATTGGAATACTCCTCCATTTCATTCTTTTGACGGGCGGGAATTTAGAATCTTTCAATTCGAATCGTGAAATTAGGTCGACCCTCAGATATTTTAAATGTTTGGACGTTTTCTAGAAAAGTTTTCTCCGCGTATTCCATTCTCGTGGAAAAGTCGTCGGCGTTGGAACTCGTCTGTCGGCGCGGCCAGGAATGCCATTTTTAAATTGTTTGACTTCCTGTGAGACAACCCGAGGAGCTGTGGGAATATTAATCTTTTTTTTATCGAAATAAATGATCTCGACAGGCGCTCACGGACACACATGAGCCCAAGGAGATAAGACGGAAAGGTCACGCATCGCGTTGCGTTCACCGCTGGGCGACTTTCACGGCGAGCGGCGCGAGGGGTAGGGTGGCATAGCGCCGTGAGGGAGCGAGAGGTGGCGGCCAGGAGCCTGGCGGCGCCCACGAATTAATAATTGCTGGGAATGGAGGGCGGAGGAGGTGATTGGTTGGTGCTCCCTCTCCTCCACGCAAACAGATC
Organism: Hetaerina titia; assembly: GCA_037158775.1. Lineage (NCBI taxonomy): Eukaryota > Metazoa > Arthropoda > Insecta > Odonata > Calopterygidae > Hetaerina > Hetaerina titia. Next base: position 61,527,342 of record CM073773.1, read on the forward strand.
TCCTGGACACTTGGGAGGGAACCAAAGAGCGAGAGAGAGAGAGAGAAGGAAGGCAGGGATGGTGGGTGAACAAATGCCACTCTGGTGCCCGTAAATTAGTGGTGGCAAAGAGCTCGTTATCTGATGCATTAAATCATGAGCTTAATGGTCTCAAGGCTGGTGCCACACTCAGTAGGAATCCAAGGAGGGCTTCGAAGGCAGGAAATTGGACCATTAAGTAGACGTGCCAAATTGTTAGAGTGCTTGCATGGTAACGGGTGGGGCTCGGATGTGCATTCACCTTATCGTAATCATCCACCTATCCAGTTCTGAGGCACTATCTTAGATGACCATTACGTGCGAGGACTATCATCGTTTACGAATACACATTGGATACCAAATATTCTATTACAGTTTTTCAAGTTTAGCGTTACAAAACACGGTATAAAATGATTTGTGGAGCCAAGAAGAAGTATTGAAACTGGAACCCCACAGAGAAATGAGCCTTGTGAATAACGATGGTGGTCAAGCCTAGTTTACGATTGTGATCAACGCCGAAGTTAAACCTTTTTTCATTATACACGCTTATATTGCGGAAAGGCGTCAACGGTGGAAGACAACCGTCAAAATCAGAATTGAAATGGTCCCAACTTTCATGATCACTGTTGACACCAGCGCACGATCATAACATGTCGCGATTATCGTACTAAAGGTCAAATAATCGAGCATCAACAAAGATGGTCGATGATATTGTTAATGTTGCCGATCCACGTGACGAATCAACCATGAACGTGAATCTTAAGTGAAGGTTGAACTTCCAAGTTGATGCCAGTCGTAACCAGACGTAAAGTTTATAAAATATCCCCAATATCGTCCAGGGATGCTTCAGCACAACCTGAGAACTGTTCCAGCATAGGAACAATTTTGCAATGTTCCTTCAACCCCTTCTAGGCCTACGCCGAGCCATATATGTATTAATTTTGTGGATAACGATCCAAAGGACGAATGACGGCAAGAAATTCGGTCCTTTCGGGCAATAAAGCCAGAAACTCAGCATAAAGTAACTGAGAAAATACTTGTAAGTAAATTAGCCTTATATTCCTTGTCACCCTCATCCTCTGGATTCAGTCTCATACATTACCCTCTTACTATGAGTCATTGTTTACCTTTTTTTTGGAGAAAATTCGGCATTTGGAAGCGATCCAATGTGACAAAGATCCAACAGAGAAGGAATTTATGAGTTAAGCAAAGTTCATAGAATATCTTTTAATTTCGTGAAACATTGTCACAAGGAGAAAATGTGGGGCACTTCCAAGATTATTTCTGGTACTCCGGGGATTCATAGAACTCTATCAGAAGGTTAGATCCTTCAGTAAAATTTCTAGAAATATGCAAAATAAAAGAAATGGCTACTGAAATAAAGATAATGGTAACAAAAGAGAAGCCTGCAGAGCTGATAGGTTAAACTGTCCCCTTCCTCGGACGTTTTGCGATAACACCAAGAACAATTAATGTTAAAAGAAATATATTTTTTGTCATTAGTCATGGCTCTTTGTTCACCAAAATATATATGCCTAATGAGAGGCTGATTCTCTGCCATCCTCAGAATTTTAGTTTAGTTTGCATTTTAGACAATTTTGGGAACTTAAGTACATTTCGCAGCATATCGATTGGCTGTTGCTTTACATACAAATTAGCGACGTGTACATCAACGTCTATATTTTTTCTCTGCAAGCCGCCACTAGCAAGATTACCAGCCATAATCGTAATTGGTGACAAGTAATTAATTTTATTGGTAACCTATAGTTAAATCGGAACAGAAATTGTTACTTCAAAATATAATTTTTTTCCATTCTTTGACAATTTACTCTGTTGTAGAATACGCTTGGACAAGGTGAATGAGTGAAACGATTAATTATGTTTTAAATAATCTATGGCTTTATCTAACTTCTTTTTAATGCATATTTCGTTGTATAATTTTTCCCATATGAAAGCGAATGATTACTTTTGTGTATCTATGAATTCGTATTAACCTACCATTCATTTTGTTTTATTGAAGAAGGTCGTTGATAGATATATCCTCCAGATCTCCTTTATTATAAAGCCACTCGATGTATATGCATGTACGAGGTCTGTCAATTAAGTAATGAAACTGGTGAATTATATTTTCAACTTGGGATGTATATATAGTCTAATTTATAGTTATGTACGGTTATTTGAAAATTATATCGATATAAAAATGAAGAGGAAATGCTGTTTTTCACTATAAGGGGTTCATATTAAATATAAACACTATAAGCGCTTAGAATCCACCCCAGATTAAATTAAATAGGGGCAAAACCACAGGGAAAATTTGCACGGCTGCTCCATGTTCATTCACTGGTGAAAAATGTTAGCATCTCTTCTCCCATATCCTTCATTTCAGTTTTTTATTTTTCTTCTTTCGCTCCTACCCCATTATTATTTTTTCCCTATGAGTCTTCAACATTCCTCTACCTCTCATCCATCCAGTTAATCTCTCTTCTAATTTCTCAAAACAGCATTCGCTCTTTCCCCAACAATTTCAACGCAAAATCATTTATTTTCACCTTATGTTTATCACTATCCTCCACACCTACATGTCAAAGGCCTCTCAGTTAATCTTAGTCACTTTCCTCGACTAGTAGAGCGCATCCATAGATTTTTTCTCGCTGCCACTATAAATAACGCGATTTTCCTCTGTAGTAAAATTAGAGACATGTATCCGGCCACTCAAACCCATTGGTTCCTGGTAGCGTCGTAAATTGCGTGATAAGCGTAGTGCCACGGAATTTGAATGACAACGAGAAAATATTCGCTATTCATTACGTAAATAACGATAGTATTCTTATGTCGTTAACTTTCATTACGTGAGAGCTCTGCGAATTTGCTTTACTTCTATTTACATACCTCCACCTTCATATTTTCCGAAATATTAAATTTTTACGGGCATCATTGATTTCAGGCGCGATATCCATGCTATTACAGCCGATTTCTTCTGAAATATCTCACTGATGCAAACAATTTACTGATCTATTAACTTGACCATACATTGACGTTACTTCTTACTTCATGAAATTATCTTTACTTTCATTTTCTTCTAGACTATTTAAACGCGCGTATACAATTTTTTAAGGGTCTTTTTGGTCCATGGTTAGAGCGTAGTATTATTGATCGGAGGGCCCCGGTTCGATTCTCGGGCCCTCCGGTCAGACCTTTCTGCGCACCCACAGCTCCACCTAAGCTGTGTGATTTTTCGGATGCCAGATCTTCCTGGAAAACCATAATTGGCATAAGGAAAGGAACTTCCCCCTTACCCTGATGTGTGAATTTCACACATCCTATTACGTCCCTATATAAAATGTGCGCTTGGGCGTACTGGGTGGATTTACATATCGTACATAAACTTGTCACTCATAAACTCTGTCATACAAATAAATCATCGTTACATTTTGATATATATATAATATATTTTATATATACATATAAATATATATATATTATATTATATATATAATATATTATATATATAATATATATATATATATATAAACACAGTAATCAACCCGAAGATCGGTTTAGTAGGTGATGGTAGAGCTCACCCATGTACCAAGCCCGACGGCATGTGAATAATCACACATCAGGGTAGGGGGGCCAGTTCCTTTCCCTGTGCCGGTTATGGTTTCCCAGGAAGATCTGGTACCCGAAAAATCAACTAGCTTGGGTGGAGCTGCAGGTGCCCAAAGTGCCTTGCCCGGGAATCGAACCTGGGACCCTCCGGTCAGTAGTCCAACGCTCTACCCACTGGACCACCGCGACCCATATATATATATATATATATATATATATATATATATATATATATATATAAACACACAAACACTAACACAACAAACACTACACACATAGAAACATAAAAGAAGGACACTTACATTGGATATTTACGTTTCGACGGCACGGCCGTCGTCATCAGAATCAGACGGCCGTGCCGTCGAAACGTAAATATCCAATGTAAGTGTCCTTCTTTTATGTTTCTATGTGTGTAGTGTTTGTTGTGTTAGTGTTTGTGTGTTTGTGCGTCGCCGGAGAGCGTCTTTTCCAAGTTTATACATATATATATATATATATATATATATATATATATATATATATGTATATAACCTTTGGACGGCACAATAGAACACAGAATAAAACAGATAACACGTAAAAGGCCTGAGTCTGACCTGAAGAAGGCCTCGGAGTAGGCCGAAAGCTTAAATCATCTACAGTGTGAGTGTCCTTTTACGTGTTATCTGTTTTATTCTGTGTTCTATTGTGCCGTCCAAAAGTTATATTGCTCTCGTGAGTACTTCCGCATCATCGAGATATATATACATATATATATATATATATATATAATCACATTTATTTCTATCTTTCACTTTATTTCATAAATAGCGAAAAATATAAAATTAAAGACTCTTCGAGAAAACCTATTTCTACCAAAAAATTCCAAGAAAATTCACTTTCTCCTCTCAGAAATACCCTACCGCAATATTTGAGCTGTAAGTTAGGTCTTTGGGGATTTTTCAGTTACACAGATGGTTCCGAACCAAGTAATCACTCATCTATGAACGTAATCGCCACGCCTGAATCTTTGGTCATTTTAATAATTTTCGCGTGAAAATATTTTAGGTTATCCAATACACTATGAATCTCCATATCTGTAGGTAACTTTTACTGGTGTGCGTTTATATAAATCTTATGTTTCCGTATGAAATAAAGACATTAATATTTAATTTCTAATGTTGACTATTACAGTACCGAAAAGAATATTATTTTTCCATTTTAAGACTTTTCAAGATATTTCCCATTTCTAGCTATCTGCAATTTAAGGATCAGTGTTATTTAATAGGTGCCTATTTACTAAAATATTTTTGAGAATAGAAAAATTGATTCCCACTCTTATGAATCCATTGTTCTGAGAAAACCTTTCAAGTTCGAGAGATAGGATTTGTTTTATTCATGAAGATGTTCGTTGGTGGGTAGCTCTAAACGGGCACTTCTATAAAAGGTAGTGCCCCTTCCGGCCTTCGGGGATTTATTGTACCCATGAACGCTCTCCTTATTAGTGTAACTAATTCTGATGCCACAAAAAATGGGTCAATGAAATCTGGTTAGTATGGGAGCCTGTTGATATTTTCCATACAGTAAATGCCGCACGTATGCCACAGGGTATCCCTGTCGGCACTATTGTTATTTCAGTTTTTAACCAATGTGAAATAATATTTGCTGCTCGTGCGCGTTACCTGGTTCGATTGAGCTTCATCTCATAAATCTTCACAGTAACGACTTAAGAATACAATCATCATACATTATGGCGCTTATTTACCATATTATGTTACCTGAGTGAAGGTCTGATTTAATAGAGAATCTGATTAAATACTTGATTGTAAACTTAAATTAAATCAACTCACTAGATACTGGACATCGATAATTGAGTTCCGCTTTGGATAACTTTGTTTTAAAATGAAATGCTAAAATTTTCGGAATCATATTAACATTTTGCCAGTATAATTGAATCAAACAGCTTTGAAAAAATAGGTTAAGCTCTATATAGTAAAGATGGCATGTTCAAAACACATTAAAAATAGAAATTACTGTTTTGACAGATTTATTCACTTGATTAGCTGAGATATTGATCATTTGAGAACGTGATTTGAATGTATGAACTTTTTAATCGATGTCATAAGCTTCAGAAAACTCTAAAAAAGCGACAGAATTGTTTGATAAAATGAAAGAAATCTTTGATAAAAATCAGATTATATCTCCATGAGAAACTCTTATTTGTCTGTGTGAGGCGTTCATCGATTGCGATCATAAATATTTACCTAAACTCCACCATTGATCAAAAATACAGCTACCGACGAAAGGGATTAAATCTGAATTATGAAGACAAGGGAACGTTGGAGAAAAGGAATCATACTAAATATTTGCTCAAAATTTGTTGAATTTAGGTCATAAATTATATGATTACACCAAATATTTTATGGATAGACTATCATTATATGAAGGTGAGAAATAGGAAGTGGTAACTTGAGACATGACAAGAATCAGTGGAAATTTCTGGGAACAGAGGTATATATTGGCTAAAAGGATGGAGCGAATCGCCAATGAAGAAACCCAATGGAGGCCAGTGAAAGGAAGTTTTTTGAAAAGGTTAAAGAAGAAACAAACTTACTCGACATTGTGTTAAAGTAGTCACCTCTCGAAGTCAATAGTGACATGGCGGAACCTCAGGTAAAGACCATTAATGAACGCTTTCATTTGATAAAAGAGCTAAGATATTAAGGATCATTTGTGGAGGGGCGAAGTTGCGGATCGAGAGAGGTATGCAGTTAAGTTCGACGGTAAGGGGCATAAAGTAATGACTACTGATATTCTCACTATGTACTACGATATCTATGGGGGAAGGGATTTGATCCTACGATAATCACTGGAGTTCAGTGGCAAAGCAATGCCAATCACCCAAGCCAGCCAGATAATATAAGAATAGGAGCGAAGCGAAAGATAGCTGACAAGAGTGTTCTTTCTTCATTGGGGCGGCCGCGTAGACATCTGAGCCCAGTGTGGCGGAAGTATGAGAGATCGCTTCACTTTGAAAACATTATTGAGGAAAGCAGCGGGAATCCTCAGCTATTTTTCCATGTCTATAAAATGAACTAGATTCTACTCCTGGAATCCTGGAAACTAGACTGAGTCTACTGGAACGGGCTTCATTGGCGAGAATTCATAGATATTATGTTAGGTCAATCGGAATACGAAGACATAAAGGAAACATTAAATTGATGAGAATAGGCTGGATGCAGTCATGATTTTAGTAAGTTAGAATAATGATAAAGAAAAACGAAGACTTCTTCCAGAACTACTCTAGTGTTTACGAAAAAGTTCAAGGAAGAGTTTTTGTGGACATATACGCAGAAATTAAGAGGCAGGAGTATAGACTGAAGAGCTCGTTAGGTAAGATTTTATTTCCAACCCAGTAAAGGATAAACAGCAGTATGTGAGGATTTAAGAGTTACAATGGTAGTACTAAGAATCATCAACCAAAGTAGAAAATGATTACTTAGGGGATATTAGAGTGACTTTGTAAACGGAAGGAGCACGTATGATGCCGTATCAGGAATGAGTCATTGGTAGAAATAAACGTAGGTTGAAACGGGGTGTACTTTTTGGTATATTTTTACAAGAACTCCATTGGAGTGGAATTAAATTTTAAAGTAGATAAAGTGGAACTTAATGAACGTATCACAAAATATTCAAGTACATTTAAGGGACAGGCGTTACTCGTAGTGAGGAAAAAATAATTTTTTGTAAAGCTTTAACCTAATGGAGAGAATTGATGTCAAGGACCCAAGTAAGGGCGTGAAATATGAATATAAGTGAAAACTTTGGCAAGTAACCTAGCAACTTTCGAAACTTGTTCGTTGAGCTGAAAGGATAACCGTATAACTGAGTCATTTGAGATGTTAGTGTGGAGAACTTATCGAATAAAATGGACGGGAAGGAAAATGAATAAAGGTGTGCTAGAAATAATATGGGATTGAGTTTTAGCATATATTCGAACAAGACTAAGTAGTGACGGCAGGCATGAGGGTATTTTTAAGAAATCGAGCGTTAAAACCTCTAGAAGGGAGATTCCTGGGGAAGTGGGGTAGAGGAAGAAAATATTATATAGCATGGTACATAGAACATATGTGGAGCTAAAAAAAGAGTTAGTGATGATTCTTGGTTATAGTGTTAGGCAGGTTTTGCAATGCTTAATGTTAGGGTCTACCAAATAATTACCTTTGAACGAAGTCATACTCCGTTCAATGATTAAATAAACCCCTGTTGATAATTATGATTATAATAAGCCAGGAATGTTGACATTGATGGCAAATCTTCCTCGGAGAAACTGCAAAGGCGATTACGCTGTAATTAAAATTAAATTGACGGTAGAGTTAAACAGAGGAACGAAGTATGAGGAATACTCGGTGTCATTGGTATTAATATAAAATTATTTGGAATTGATAACTGCTATGATGTCTTAAAGTTTTCAATTCCATTTGTAAAAACCCTAATATTTAGTGTTTTGAGAGAAATTTATTGCTAAAATCATCGATGGTGTCATCATTTTAAAGAATTAACCATTTTATTGCGATAAAACAGGTCAAATTATGATCAGCTTTGTTATATGGAGAAGCAAATCCTCTAATTTTCCCGGTAAAGACTAATTATAACGATCTAGGTTTCGAGACATAATTTAATTTTCAGGTTTCAAATACATATTAACTTTTACTTGCATTGGGTACATAATTCTTCATATAAATTTACACATCATCTCGTAATACCCCTTACTTACATTAGAATTAGTTAATATTTTTTAAAATTATTTTTAAAATTTGATTGAACTTTCCCTTGCCTCCTTAAGGCTACTCTGACTACTCTGTCCAACCAAATTGTTTCTTTATTGTCGTATTTACATTCGAACGGAATAAACTTCTCAATATTGTCAGTTATTGTCAGGGGTATGCTTAGTATTATTTAAAAACATATTCAATTTTTTTCTTTGTCAGCGCTCTGTGTTTTTTACTTGAATAGTTGCAGGTTGTGTTTTAATTTTTCCCAAAAACCATCAAAATTCCTTTTGTTGAATCCTTGATCTCTTTTGCTCATTTAGGTTTACTATCTACTAGTAAAGCTTTGTGGTTGATAATTCACTCAGTTATGTCCTCATTTGTATAAATCTCTTGGGTGTTTATCCCAATTATGTCGCGTAAGCTGTTACCACGTATTGGTAATTTAATTTGAAAATTTAAAAGAATTTGGCGAATATACTCCGCAAATTTTGACATAGATCGCAATATTTTGCTAGTTTTCTTAAGTTTTTGTTGTTCCAAATGATTGTGAATATATTTAAATACTCTGCAAAAATAATTATAATTTGCTGTACTTCAAGCTGAGGGCTGATACGTTCGGCATCGAGAAACCGAAGGACCAACATCGGCGTTAGAATGTCCATAGAACGAACACGTTAGCATGTTTCTTTGCCTCAGCCCTTTAATTTTGCAACATAAGGTTCTTCTATAAATGTCGTCCTCGATAAAACCGTGGCTTTAGAGGTTCAAACATACTCCAGAAATATTCATATGCTTATTTCAATATCCTGACAAATTTCAAGAAACTGCGGGAATGCCGCAACAGTAACTTTTAACGGAGTCATCCGCTACGTGTGCATTACAATGCAACAATTTCAGAGCGGTCAAGGCGAATGATTTTTACGCTCTGAAATTGCTGCATTGCAATTCCTAACCTGCCTATGTACTCCATACACTTTTGGAAAATGCTTTACTTTCTGTAATATCTTTGACAAGCCAACTTTCTTTACCTATGACTACGTCAGATGTTGTGGGTTGAAAAATGTTGTTATTTTTGAAAGCGCGACAATTTGTTGTTATTATATTAAAGAGGTTTAATTTCTCTTATTGATTGGCCAGTAAAATATTTTCTTTTAATATTGGACTCTTGAATACCTGGTGTCAGACGTGGATATCTAGCGAGAATGCTTCTAGGAGATTTCTTTTCTCATTATTCTAAAATCCTAAAAATGTGCATACCGTCTGGCCTATCATATATGCTAAAAACTCATAACGTGTTCGTGTATCCTTCGCGTTGTTACAACGAACCTGGAGCAATTAAGAGTTTCCGACGCAATGAGAAAATAGGCCTCAATTTAAAAAGTCTCCTCTATTTTCCCGACAGGAACCCCACATTCTTGAATTAATATTATCAGACTAGTCCTCAGCAGTCGTAGCGCAGCATAGCGCTGCAGATGGATAATTTAACGGGGACTTTCAACTCTGCCTTGTTCCATTTTACCCACGAGTGCAGCTTCTTCAAGCAGCGATTTAGCTTTTCAGTTCCTTATGCGAGGCGTCGTTTGTCCCCGCATGGGCCACAATTAGTAGTTTGGAGAAACTTGTATCCCTGATTGCCGCCTTTAACACGTGCCCCGCCTGAGGGATCACAGCCTCTGGTATACGAGTATACCAAGACGACATGAATTCAGCATCACCATTGAGCTCATTGGGATGGTGGTAGGAGTGATGAGTGGGATGGAACGGAGGGTGATGGTGCAGTGGTCTATTACAAGACTGCAACGCTCTACTGAAAAATATTAAAATTCTTACCTACTAGAATCTAATTTCTTGAAGCGTTATTTCATCTAGCATAAGGTCATTGAACATAAATACTTTGGTAAAAATTTTATCCAACAGATGCGACTTAATTTGGAGCTGAGGATATGAGTGGAATGGATCCGTTTACATTGTATCTCAAGAGCATAATGTAACGCAACAGATAAATAGATAGATAAGATAGATTCTTGGTCATCTTTTAAGTCAAAGGAATGAATTAAAAATTGCAGTCAATCCACGATGAAATTATGGTTGTTTTTGGAAATAATTGGCCGTCATAAAACAGTTGTGAGATGGGAAAGGAATTTTCAAACTGGGCACACTTTCTTAACAGAAGATCCAAGATGTGGAATACTCACGGGCATGCTGTCACAGTAAAGAAAGTGGGCTTTATCCTAATAGACCGGGAGTAACCATCCAAACGATCATGAATGAGACTAATATTAGCTACGGCAGTGTATGGAAAATTATTCACGAAAGACTGCATATATCATAGATGCTCGCACGCTGGGTTCCATGACTCCTTCCAGAAGAATACACCTGCAATCGCGACCATGGTTCGACCAGCATTCAAGCGTTGTGGTTTCAAATTGTTGCCACATCCGTCCGATTCTCTCGATCTCTCCCCAAGCGACTTTTCCTTATTCCCAGAACTCGACAAAACCATTGCTTGGTCGGAGATTTGACAACTCAAATGACATCATTTTAGAGGTGGAATAATGATTTTCGGGGCAATCTGCTGAGTTCTACAACGATGGCCTCCGGAAGGTTAAGAACAGCTGGAAGAAATGTGTAACTCTAGATGGTGCCTATGTAGAGACGTCTTAAGTGTAACAAATAAAAATTAAGTTTCTATACCGATAATTATTTAGCAATTATCAAAAGTTTACGCTCCCCCTCGTAGTAAAAGTAGTTTCATGAGAAACATGAAACATGAGGGAAGAATAAAACTTTTAAATCCATTCCGTCCCTTGAAAGAGTGACATTGTTTTAAATTTCCAATTATTTAACGTGAACCCACGGCCACAGAGGTGACTGGTCCAAGTGCGAGAAGAATAATTCTTACTGATAGGCTGAAGATGTGGGTCATTTTGAACAAAGCGCTGAAATTTGAGATTCTAGACTAAAATGACTTCTTGAATTGTCACACTTGCATTCAATACGAACCGCTCAGAACCTATAAACGCGCGAGATTTCCGCTAAATCTATCACTAGTCAATGATACGTCCGCCAGCAGTGAGGCTCGCGAAACGGAAAAGATAGTACTCCATTGTCGCCGAAAACTGCGGTTTAATTTGTGGTTTGAGTCGGATACCAATAGGAGTAAAATAAAATCGACAAAATACCTCCGACACCGAGAAATTCTTGTCACGTAGGACGGAAACCTTTTCTTCTTCCAATTATTTGTCAATGGATCCGCTTACTATTGGAGGTGCTCCAAGGTATTTTTCTAAATTGGCTCCAAATCGCCGCCATTCTTATCGTGTTTTTTACTCGAAACGGGTTTTTCTTTCGTTCATTTTTTTCTGCTACTCCGCAGGCAGGCATAGTCTCCCCATGGTAAGCATTCTCGCCCGCGCCGTGCGATGTGCCGTGAATCGGAAAAATCATAATCAAAGAGTGAAAAAAGACGTTTATCGTGGATTTTGGAGCCGCAAATGTAATAGCCATACCAGTTAGCCCGAAATAAGATCCCGAACAAGAACAAGCTTTTGTTATTCCTCAGACGTCTCCTGTGATTGATATTTGATGGGTTCTCGGAACGCGTCATGAAATACGAGTATTCTAACAAATAGCCATTTTACGATTATATTTGTAGATGAAATTTTGCCAATCCTTGAAAACCTATTACGTCTTCCCCTCTTCTTCCTTCCTTCTTTGAAATCCTTAAACATTCCACAATATTCAATAGCTCTTCCACTTTTTCTGCCATCCTCGGATTTGCTCTTGAAGCAACTCTTTCAACGATATTTTGAAGATCATGGCATTGATTTTCAGTTGATACTATGGGGAATCAATTCGTTCAATGATAGTTTCGACCGTATTATCGTGAACGTTTTTGAAGTCTGTCGTAGTTCAGCCGTTTACAAAACGTTTGGAGAAATCGAAAATTATAAATTCCACTTTCTCTCTTTAAAATACATTAATTATTTCGTCCTGTCCCCCCTTTTGACCAGCTTAAAATTTATCTACGCCTATATATTAAGAATCTCCGATTTAAGTTTTTCCCGAATTCGCGCCACGATCCACTCACTCCATACTAGTTTAACTAATATCGTAGTTCCTTGTTTACTTCGAATCCAAGTCACCAGTTCCACCACCTTTGCCAATGCTTCCTCTATTAATCAATAACTTAATATCCTTACAGTCTATATAATTCCCAAATGCCTGAAATCTCTACCTGCTTTAATTTGTCCTATTTTAACCACGTAAGCAAAAGCAGTGGCAGGATAAGGATTGGTTTAGCTTGAAAAATACTTAGTACTACGCTTCCCTCTTCTACCGTTTTGTCAACGCGAACAATTAATCCGAGATTAGTCTCGAACAGAGAAATAAATACGTATACACGGGAACGGTGTTTTTTTTTAAAAGAACACTCATGGCTTCTTTGATGATACAATACATACTAATTTTCGAGCTGCTTGTAATGATTATTAATCGAAAAAAAATTTTATTTCCTGTATATCAATGAATATGAATCTGCGTGAGAACATGACGAATAATACTTGATACTCGCAGCAGCATTCAGCGATATATCAACCGGGATTTTATCTGAACTGTTTGCTCTGAGTGGAGACGTAAAGAGAAGGTTAATGAAAACTTTAACGGGGAACGAAGCGCTATATGGATCTCAAACCTGACTATCAGCATGATCATACCTTTTGAGTTGTGTGTACGAAGAAGAATTGAGTAAGTAAGTTAGACAGAGAGGAAGACAAATGACGAAGTTGCTTGCAACAGATGCAATTGTTAACTTCGGAGGTCAAATATATAATGGGTAAGGATAAATGTGGCTTTCAAAGAATTTAGTGTCAATATGAGCAAGCATTTTTCCCTGTAATGTCCCCTTTTGCAATACTTGCCCTAGGGAGCATTTTTCCCAAGATAGGTCCCAGGTAGGAATCATATCCACGAGCGGGGAACGAGGGGGTGGCTTGAATATCCTGGTTGGTTCGATCCTTAGTAAGCCGATAGCCGGATTGAACATTTCATAGCCGTCGTTCGATATTCTGAACGTGAACTCAATCTCCTAATTTATTCCAAAGGGCATCGCGCTAATATTTTATTAGGGTCGCCCAAATGGAAAAAGCAAGCGGGCATGCGACGTGCCCACGTCTCTTATTCAGCAAACCATGAAAGGGTCGTTAATATGCATTTGGCGTGTGACGATGCACGTTCGCTTGACCGACTGCAATGACAGAATGACAATCGACTATAATAATGAAACAACGTCGTTCGGCGCGCAGTTTTTACCGCCCTCACGCTCGGCCATGACCGTCGCATCAAACGCCACCAGAGGCGCGCGGGGAATCCTGTGGCGTGAAATCACAGCGCCTCATTTCGCGCATGGTTTCCGGGGATCGTCGACCGAGGAGACCAAATGACACCAGTAAACGATTCCCCACATTTTGCGGTTGCCTCATTGATCGATCTCTTTCCCTCCCACCCGCGGGACTGGATACGTGCAGGGGTGTCGTTTTTTTGTGACAGCAATAATCCATTGCCCATATCAACAAATCCTGGTGCAAAAGTGTCCACTCAGTAGCATAATAAGCCCTCGTCCTTACATGTGGTTGAGGACCATTCCGCGCCAGCTATGCACTCTCCGCAGCGTACTATATACTGGTCTCATTATAAAGTTAAGAACACTACTTGCTAGTAGAGAAGTTAGGTGGAATTGCAATAACTGAATGTCACTCATATTACTAGATCATGCATTCACCAATCTGTTAAATTAAAATAAGCTCTGTTCTTTCCAGACGAACTATAATAACTATTGGCGATTCAGTAAAAGAATTTCACAATACTTGTTCTTAAGTAAATAGTTCCAAATGCCTATTTAGACTAATTATACAACAAAAACCTTTCTATTCAACAAGTATTTTATCGATACAAAAATATGATGCGTTATCGTAAATCTTTCGTTATGCTACCTCTATCGCTCTGAAATAATTACGATCGATTAGTATGATGGGATCGTTATATGAGATGTAAATTCAAATTAGTTTTCCATAAAGTTTCATTATCTACCACCTGGCATTATCAACGCACATCAGCACAAACTTTGAAGTAAACACAAGACCAACTTAATGTCCAGGGAAAAAGTTCAGAAAAACGGAAAATTTGGGTCTTCATCAAGGAAGGACAGGATGGATTTATTAATGAAGAATGAAGAGCTTCAAACAAAGGTCTATAAGGTCAAGTAAAATGCAAGCTAAGCATTTGAATTATATTTCTGAAAGGGAAAGGCGGATTGGAAGAGGAAGAAAGTCTCGAAAGAGGAGATTATTGGTGGATTCTTAAAATTGGTGTTGTCAATTAATAGAGCTATGTATGGAGATTCATGTGTTGTTTATACTTAAAACACGCTTTAAATCTTATTTTAGAATTGAATATTCCGAATAGAAATTAAGGACGTAAGAGGAAAGCAATTTTTTTATTGGTTTCGAGTGCTATTCTCTGAAGAAAGAACTTTAGTTTAGTAGTTTTTTTGGGGTGGCAACCAACAGCTAAGTTCATTTGCGCCATTAGAGATGAATGGGAAATGGAGGGTGGAGAAAAACCCAGCGTCGGCATTAGCTTACTCTTGTCGAAAGGCGCCGCAGGGGCAAAGGGATCCGCAGCTTAACGTCCCATCCAACGGCCTCGTACTCACTCAAAGTGCTCTCCACAAAGCACCTCAAGGAGAGATCGGGATGCCGCTGCAAAATATTTGTTGTCTTCAGGATTTGAACACGGGTCTTCTCGGTGGGAAGCCTGTATGTTAGCCTCAGCACCATCCCGATCCCGAGAAAGTTTCCCAATCTAATTGCCATTAAATTCTTTTATTCGTGCTTGGACTGGCACATGTTAGTTGTACCGTAGGACAAAGTAATTACTCTTTGCAAACAATCGTATGTGGCTCGAAAGTTAATTTCTCTTTGAGAATCAAAATGCAAATGACGTTTTGTAAATAACCCGCGCAAGATACGTTACATGGAACAGAATAATTCAAGCCCTAAGTTAAAAACTAAATTCTTTCATATACTTCTATTTGTGATCAAAATAAAGATGTTTAACTGAAATATGTGACAGTTTTTTAACATGGCTGTCGTATCTTCTGCTCTATCGGAATGCTATACAGTGTCACACGTTTAACATTGGCGGAAGTGTTGATTGATTTTGGCAAAATTCTGACCACTTCATCTATTTGTAATAAGAATGTTAAATGCAAGTGCAACTTCATACTGCTCGGATTAATAGCCCTTGAGTTATCTCGCCCACGAAAAATATGTCGCATGCACACAGACAACTACTATTCCAAAAATGGCCGAAACATGTTTAGGAGACCTCTAAACGTATATCCGTTGAAATCCCGAGGTTAATTTTATTCACGAGAACATTACTTTTGTAGTAGTTATTAGGGAGGGCGACGACTGCTAAGCGTTGGGATTGAGCTACTCTTAACGATAGGCGCCAAGGTGCACACAACGTTTCTCCTAATTAACTGCGAACTTCACTTGGAATGCTCTCCGCATAGCACAGCAAATAGGGAACGGTTTACCACGGAAAAAATCTTCCCACGTCCGACTTTCGAACCGGAACCTCCGGGATGGGAAGACGGGGAGGCATTCACAGTATCAGATCTTCCGAGGAGGATGTTATTAATGTGTGCGGATTTGAATTATTGGGAATACGAGTACTCGAAACAGTGGGAACTGCGAGTGGGAAACCGGGCACGCGTGGACGGTGCTGCCTCCCTCCCCGCGGCGGTGGCGGTTACAGTTAACGCAGCTGGGGGTGGTCATTTCAGCCGAATTCCTACGCTTCGGCAACTCAAGTGTGGGGCGAGGGACGGTCACAAATCGATTCACACATGCCAATGCTTCCATATTTTTGGAACCGGAGAGCGCAATATTTGAAAAGGACTTACTTTAATCAATAATTGATACCCGCGTGGTACCCTGGCAGTCGTCAATATAGATACAAAGAGTGCTTACGCATCAGGTGTGTATCATCTAGATATTAATTATTAACCAATGGAGAAGTTCTCTATTTTAATAGATGGGGATAATTTTTTCAAACAGCTCTGCATCCACAATGTAAGCTTGAATTCCGGCGTAGTCATCGATAAAAAACCCATATTCAACATATATTAATTGAAATTTCAATCCTTTTTCATCATAACCTATTTTGTTAATATTGTTTCGCGTGAAATTTTAACTTCAGAGTTGATTCAGAAGTAGTATTGTTGAATGGTTGCGGGAATATGAGATGTGCTGACATTTACTTAACTAGCTTCAATTATTATTTCCTTCTTCTCAATTCAGTTTTTAGAAACATCCTTAGAGGCTACTCCGAGGGTTTCCTTACTAAATTATCGCACTCAAATGAGAAAATAAATGGTGCCAAAATAATTACCATGATGATCATCAATCATTGATGTTAACCGCTAAACTTTTATGGCATTACTGACATTTCCATTCTCATAATTCATCCTTGGCCCCCTCTGTCATTCTGTCCTGTATTTTCTACTGCTATGGTCTTCAATAAGCGATCGTCTCTCAGGATGTGCCCAATTAGTTTCCTCCTAGTTTATATCCTCCATAGGTTTCTCTCTTAAACTACTTCATTCGTTACTCTTGTGATTCATTTTATTTTCATCATTTTTTGGCAGCCTTTCATTTTCATTACCTCCAATCTTCTTTTTTCTACTACGTACTCATATCCTCAACGTTTCACCTCCGTAGAGAAGTAAACCCAGTATGTATGCACTGAATTATGGTTCCACAATCTCCAAGTTTATTCATATCTTTTTAGGTTACATAAATAGCTCATGATATTAAATCATAAAACCTCATCGCACAAATAACAAAGCAAAGGTTCATAAGTAATCTCGATTTTTTTAAACGTTCTTCTTCCAAATTTGAAAAAAAGTGGCGGATATGTCTTTCGTATTTGCTGACTAGTGGCTCCATTCCTGGAATTCTTAGAACAGTTCTGATTAGCTTTCCGTGTTCAGCAGACTTAATGAGATGAAAGATGCTCATCTTTTGCGTACATGTAGGTATCCATGTGTACGTTGGACCTGCCCCCCCCCCTTAACTTTCCTGGTAGTTGTCTTGTCATGTTTCCCGTTCACGTATCTCGACACGCGCTCCACGTTGATTTTTTGGAACCGGCTCCATATTCCGAGCACTCAACTGCATGAAAGGGTTTTGCTGCTGTTGAGTGAAAATTAAAGGGAATCGATTGGTATAGTTCAGTGATCGGCAAACTAATTAGTCGACAGAGCCGAATATCAAGAGTATAATGATCGAAGTTTCTTTGAGAACCTATTTCTTAATCTTGAACTATATAGGTACATAATTATAACTTAATTGAGGTACTTCTAATTTGGCCGTTGCTAAAATCGTCCTCGATTTAGTTGACGAACATTTGCTGAGGTTGAGCCCTTTCAACTCTCTCATGCACACTCGTCTTATGTACTTGTTTCGTTTATCCCATTTCAATCATCCTCTCTATATTTCTGAACCATCTAAACATTTCTTTCACAATCCTCGACATAACATCTTCTTGCACTCAAGAACTCTCCCAAAAATTAACTTAATAAGCTTTACTAAAAGTTTTAAGGCTTAGTTAAACAATAGGTACATTAAATAAAACTTGATATCATCCTTAATAACAATTATTTGATAAAATCAGATTGTAATGTTACAATGAAATTAAATCATGACATTGACTGAAAAACATCAATGTTAACAATAGCCTTGCATCTTCCTGAAAAGTTTGGTTTAGTCAATTTTTTACGTTGTTTTTAATTTTAGGGACGATTCCAGGTTCTCGTCAATGAGAGACGACTTCTCGATTTACTCTTTATAAGGTTCATCCTTGAAAAAGAGACTGTTTGCATCGATATGTAGACCCGGATAAGAATAGAACAGCAAATATTAGTTTTTTCAGCTGTGATCCAGCATATGAGTTAGGAATACTACTTCAGGTATTGAAAAATGATCTTCCTTCTCCAGGTCTTTCAAAGCAATGCTTTGCAATCACTTGCAATGTCAATTAGGTTCACGTTTTTTTCTCCAATGTTTCTATATCAGCACAAAGCTGTTTATTTCCAGCTCCTCAATTCTTTTTTTTATTCCAAAATTTAATTTCAAAGTTGCCAGTCTCAATATTAAATGGAGAAAATTATAATTCGAACATTAAGAGGTTTTTTTTAGCACAGGCCAACGTCGTTTAGCTGTTTTTGAAGTCCTGAAACCTGTGAGGTATAGCTTCCCTCAAATTTAAAAGTGTTGAAATAGACTCACCGAGCCCGAAAACTTATACACATGGGCCACGAAGTTTCAATTGCGCCCGCGCGTTGTATTTTGTGGAAGAGCCTCACTCAAGGGGTCAAAGACCCTCAAGTGCCTCTTTGGCCTTCTACTCTTTTCATTTAGTCCAAAAATCCCAGTAAGGTAATTTCTACGTGATCAGTTTCCTTGTGACTTTCTCTCTGCGAAATCATGCTCGCGGGTTCCCTGGACAATCTTTTTTAGACGCTTGAAATCATTTTTTTTAAATCAGTTATTTATCTTCCTTTCAAGATAAATACCTCGTTGAATTTATTTTGGGGATTTGTACTAAGAGTGTGACGGGTTTTGTAGAGGAATTAGGCTGAGAGCAGCTTGAGATGCGAAGAGAACAGGCGATATTTGGAATTTTAGCGAGGATCAGAATACACGAGTTTAACTACACGTATGACACAAAGGGAATTATTATGGACTCGCTATATTTGGGTAGGTTAGACCACAAAGATAATAAGTTAAGGGAGATTGACTACAATACAGATAGACATAAATATTCGTTCCATCCTCGGTTAATCAAGAATCCTAATTGTAAAAAAATCAAATTCATAGTTAAAATGTTAAAAAATCGAATGACGAGTGGAGACACGATTAAATGCTGTACAGACATCTAATGGATTCGTAGATACTTGTGCTTATGTATATTAGTTGTTTTTTATGTAGTTAGATGTTTGTAAGTTGAAATAATTGTTTAATGAATATATTATACTATAAATTATAGTATTATGAATATATATTCCTCAATGTAGGTTTGCATTAGCATGTTTATTGTTTGTTTTGTATGTAGTCGCCTTCTATTTTACGAATGGTATTCTAACACCCCCCGTCACACTCCCTTGCGGAGGCTTGAGGGGTATTGTGTAAATGTAGGTAGATGTATGATCACTGGTGAAGGACCGTAGTATGAGGTGGGAAAGATGTTTAGAATAAATCTCTACTTCTTACACTGGGCGTTCATGTAGTGTTATTAGTGCACAGATGTAAACCCTACTTTTACATGCAATGTTTAAATTAATCTTGATAATTATCCGCAATTGTGTGGCTATTAGATATCGTAAAAATTTTGCCGAAGAAAAACATTAGAGTTTATCACAGAGTTGTACTACTTTTCCTACTAGCATATTAGGATCCTCACTTTGCATGAAGATCAGGGTTCCGTTTTTCAAAGCTGTAAGGCAATATAAACATTTCTAAAAATAGTTTAAAAAGTTCTCGTCTATTTGATGTTCATGGCCATATAATTACAAAACCCCTCCAATATTGCGAAATGCATGGAGGTGGTAAGTTCCGCACCAATTATAATTTTCAACTGGCACCTTTTGCGCAAATTGCGAGTACTTGTACACTGACATGTAGCTTTGAGAAACGGGCCCCAGGTATAAAATGAGTTCCTATGGCAGCACAGCCTTCTGACGAAAAAGAGAGGCAAGTTTTGCTAATTGTTCGCCTAACTTTTTCATCACGTACCCTAAAGGCAGAAAATAATTAGACTGCGGACCATTAATCGTCTGTATGGCTATTTCAATGATGACTTAAAGATTTGTTCTTAATCTGTTTGATGTTCATGGCCGTTTAATTTAAATATTTCAGTCAATATTTTTCATATCTAATTATTTATCATATTTATTCTGCCACTTAGGGTGCTCAAAAGTAACAATTCATGTACCCCACTTTGGAAACCACTGGCCTAGACTACGGTCGAAAAACAAAAGATTAGCGATAAAACTAAAGAAACTATGACTAGTTATTACTGAGGCCCATCAGGAGACTCCATACTGAAGACCCAAAGATATTGTTTCAGGCAGACTTCCTTCGCCCTCCCATTATCTTCCTTTAATCCCCAGACACGTTCCTTTCACTGCCTCGGCGCAGGTTTGGTCCCGCCCCACTTCCTTCAATCCTTTCTCCCCCTTCCCATCCCTCAACACCCTCTCCATTTCCACTGGCGAGGGCATTTTTGATCCCCTGCCACACGGCTTTGGGGCGGCTTGCAGGGTCACTTAGGGGATGAGAAGATGATGCGTCGCGATAGAGAAAAGGGAGTGGAGCGATAGGATTATCGAAGGAAAATTGAACACGAGAGTGACGGTGAGCCAAATCTGATTGATTTCATCCGAGAGAACTCGTAGGAATTTTCTCAACAGTCGATTGAAATGGGGATAGTAAGAATTAAATTCTATTCGCCTCAAAGTTAAGTATGCATACCAATGCATTTTACATTGTATGCTACAAGCAAATGTTAAAGCTAAGTACTTTTAAAAGCAAGTGTAATCCCGTCAAATCATGAAATTAGAGTATAATCGTTACTTATCGACTGTTTACTCTGAGGTAATCATTTTAATGTTATGTGCGATGCATCTATTACTAAAAGGGAAATAATATTCACATACAGGTACATACGTACCTGTACGTCTACCGAGATGAGGATAAAAATCTCTCACGAATACTTCTGTTGGAGGTATTACGTTCTGTCTGTACGGCAAGCATGGTTATTAACATTGGGTACCATTTTATTTCCGAGAATTTCAAATTTTATAATGTTTACCTCTCGTATTGGTGTAGCCGGTCATTGTAATGCGTCTCAGCGTCTTTGTTAAAGTGAAATATATTGTATTTTTATAGCTAAAAGTTAAGGTCGTGCATATCATATTTGTGCTTCCAGTTTCTTCCAACTCATGTCATCCAATAATAATGTATTTGTTTATTACTATTCTTCACGAAACGGACAGCTTTAATTTGAATTCTCCTATATTTTGAAATAGTGTCCTAAAAACGTATTCCAGACAATCTCTTATCAATATGAAATAACAAGCTTTAATATATTATTTCGAATATTTTCCTGCTAGTTTTTAATAGTCCCTAATTTTCTTAATGTACCTCTGAAGATTCATCATAACTGCCTATTCATAAAGTGTGACTATTAGCTATTTTACTTGGTCTAATAACCTTATGTCTATAGGTATGAGGGCGTTACGATGTTTAACCCAGAAACTCATCGGTGAGCGTAATTTCAGATTTAATTGAAGACTCCACTCCTTGTACTCATATACTAACATTGACGAGATTACGAGGAAGAAAATCGCAGCTATTTAAATTGGTAATATTGGTTTGATATTCAATTTGTACGATTTATGGCATTTTTAGGGATTCACGTAGATTCCCGGATGCAAATGCGAAGGTGATAGGAATCGATTCCTATAACATGCAATTTAATTGAATTTCTTCTGGTGAGAAACTTGCAAATCTAATTGAAGTAATAACCCAATGCACGTGTATTACGTAAATATCGTCCGAATCAAATATGTGGAGCTTCCTATCATAACTTTTGCTACCAAGTCCAGAGCTATAACTTCTATCCGCATAAGGAATGCTTTAAAGGATCGAAACCGTGAAATTGAGCTTTGAAATGCCCACTGTACTGGTTCAATGTACATTAATGCAAACCATTTTATGCATAATCTCAAAGAAAGCGAGAAGTAAAAATCAATATAAGAAACGTAGATATCAATCAGTATGTGTCAATCAATATTTCAATGACAAGGGATTAACACCCATTCATGTTAATTTTATAAACATATATTATGGTAATATACAATTTTAAGCACTTTAAATGTTATTATTAATTCATGAAACGTACTCTTAACCTCATTTTATACTAGTCCTGAGGCGCAAAGTTTTTAAACTATGATATTTACGCTGCTTTCTTCCACAAAAATAAACTAATATCATTTAAACATAGGCGGGTGTATATAGTATGTTCACAATATTTCAGAGTACAGAGAGTACAGAGGAAATTTGAGCAAAATGATATATTCTTGGCATCTCGATACAACCTTAACTGTGCAGAACAGAATGATGAGATGAAGTATGTGACATTTTGCCGTGAGTCATATCGGTGAAAGTAAAAATATTTTGCCAACAATCTTTGGAAAAAAAGAGTTTATTGCAGGTGCAAATGTAGTAAGTGTAGGGAATGGCTTCATGACAGTACTTCCTGTTGAATTTATAATAAATTTAAAGATCTTATGTTTGAGTTCCTAAATATCGAATGCGAGTAGATATACGAATATAAAAACACAGTAATCAACCCAAAGGTCGGTTTGGTAGGTGATGGTAGAGTTCAGTCAGTACCAAGCCCTCTACGGCGTGTGAATATTCACACATCAGGGTAGGGGGGCCAGTTCCTTTCCCTGTACCGGTTATAGTTTCCCAGGAAGATCTGGTATCCGAAAAATCATACGAATATAGTGTCATTAAATAAAATATGACTTGGTATTGACTTTTTCGAGGATTTACTTGATTTTAAGCCCAACCAGGCAATTGGAAACCAACCCAGCGAATGGAAGCTCATCGGGAAAAATGAAAATGACTGAAAGAAAATACACGCCCATTATTATATCTCTTGAAATTGATCATAATTCTCATCTCACAAAACATACAAGACAGCAACTCACGTTCCATTTGCGATCTTCAGCTTAGTGTACTTCATTGGAGGTCTCTAACTTTTGTACTCATTAAACCATCTCCTTCATCTAGTGGATTAATTTTTCGTTTGGATGGAAATTTACGAAGAATATGGCTCGTTAATCAGTTTTCCTAAACTGATTAAGGAGCCATATTCTGATAAACATTCCCATTTCCAACGACGAGAATCTGAAGAAGCATTTGGAAATCGTCGCTGTGAGCCGTTCCTTACTTACGGATGTAAAAGTTCGAAAAGTGAACTAACTGCATAGAGAAATCCATTATGATGGAGTACGAAATCCGTTAAAAACTGTGAATTACAGATAACTTGTCATCTCGGTTATTTTTGTACATTATCGGAACCTCTATATTGCATAATTAAAAAACGTTTAAATATGTGTATGTTTCGTAATAATACTGACCCACTCAAATGCTAAATGGTGTCATTTTAAGACAACAAGTAACGGAATGCAAAAACGGTCGTTTTCGGTTGTACTACTATCTTCAGCGACCCAAAAAAAACAGGAAAGGACCCCATGTACCTGTTTTTGTGACAAATTGGCTTTTTCAGGAATCCGGGCACCATATTGGAAAATAGTCCCCACCCTAACCCCTAAACAATGAAAATTACAGTCAAGTGAGTAAAATCGTTTGAAATAATTATTTTCATCGATTGTGCTTAGTGCTAAATTCTTTGCTGCGTAAAGGACACTGTAATCACGATTTTTAGACGTTATTGCTGTGTGCGTCTAGAGTAGGTTCTCGACTTTGGCTACGTAGTGGGCAGATTTTGACCGCACGCTCCTCTCGCGTTGCAAAGAATGTCTGGAGTAAAAGAAGAAAACTTAACTCCTGAAGTCTTTCCTTAGCTTTCCGAACATAGTCGCATCTACACGTAAACCTAAGGTCATCGATGAGATAACGTAGGACCTTGCCGCCACCGTCTGTCTGCGAAGCACCGACTACCAACCGCAGCCTCAGCTACTGTGACATGAAAATATGAATGCTGTTTTCTTTCGTCTTTCGATAAAACCTTTTGTTCATAACGTTTGCGTGATGTTCAAGTTTCAAATAATACAAAAATTTATGTTTATTGTTTTCACCTGGTTACTCCGCAGCCCTGGTAAAATGTTAATAAGTTGTGGAACGGCGGAGGGCGGATGAGGAATGGACGTAAAGTCACCCGCATGCTCATCAGCCGTGCTGGTCAGAGAAGGAGGAATCGCCACTTCGTTGTGGTTCGTATGTACGCGTACTTTCCGTTCGGCGTGCAAGACACATGGGCGATTCGAAGGCACGTGGCGGAGGAAGGTGGCGCGTTTGGTATGAGTCCACTGTGACTAGAGCCTTAGGTGCGAGATATCCCGTCGCCCCAGACAGGCCGGAATGACTGAAGACCTCTCTCCCAATCCCCCTGTGCCCGCCCACTCTGTGAGGCGGCGGGGGTTATCGGGGGATGGGGCAACGGGTTTGGCCTTTGTCTGTGAGCAAGAGAGGACACCCACGCCGACACACCCCAAGGGCCTCCGCGCCCCCTCAAGTTTTCCCCCTCGCCGACGACGCCGCCACTTAGCATCCTCCCCCTTCCACCACCTCCACGAAACCGCCCTCCGCGTAGGGCATGGCATCCATTCATCTATCCATCGACGGGACGGGCCATTCACAGGATGCATCCATTAACGCCCAACGCTGCCGCAGGGTAAGCAATCCCTCGCTCCTCCAGCCTCCGCCTTCCCCTCTCTAACACTGAAATTCTTTCCCCTCGCCATCCCTAACGCACGCTTTTCCAGCGGTTTGGCCGCTTCTACATCTCCCCGCTATCCACCACGAGGGCATGTGGCAGGGGGCTTCGCTCACCACCCATTAATGTACATAATTGGCGAATACGTATTAACGCTGGGTGTCCTTGTATTTCCGGGATATTCAAGTTGTCCAATGTGAAATTTCCAACGGATGGTATCGAAGTAACACCGTTCTCTCAAATGTGTTTGAATCTGGTTAGCACTTGTGTATCTACGTGTGGGTTGTGGACTATTATTTGGATTTACAGCGAAATCAGAGTCTAAAAAAACCTAAAAGTTTCACCAATGAACACCAAAGGATCTATCGTTTATTACCCGTGCATGGGTGGATGCCAATAGGGTTCAAATGAGTAGATAATTAACTAAGCCAACTAATTTCCGAACAATTAGCTACTCTTTAACTATTTTCTACCGGATTGAGGCGATAAACTTAAACGATGTAACAAATTGAGCAACGGGAAATAGTTCATTAGAACAAATAATACAAATATAAAATAACCTTGCCGATATTTCATGCAAGTTTTATTGTCTCAGTTGGTATTTAATCGTGATTATATCTTTCAATGTTTGAAATTATTCGAGTAAGCAATGCACGATGAATTTTTCTACACTTAAATTGGAGATCCTTTTAAGAATGAATACTTGAATAGACTCTTTCATCATTATTTATTCATTCAATAACTTCTAGTAAGTATCGTGGAAATTTTTTTTCTCTACCCTGAATTATTTGTGTCTACATTTCTTCGATTTAATTAATTGATTAATGAACTAATTTAGAGAAATATCAACCAACGTGTACCATGAAAATCAATCGAAGGCAAATCGCAAATCGTGCTTTCACTGTGAGACGGTTGCAAATGCTTCCGACCGCAGTGGGGCGTCCATTTACAATGATGGTATCACTTTATAAAGCTATCAAGGAAGACAACGGGAAACCACCACATTTATGTATATATAGTACATGTATTACCTACGAAATCATGATGGACACAAAAATGGAAGTGAATCCTCACCACCAAGGGGGCCAGCCCACCAGGGCGGGTTCCTGCCGAGGGGGAGGCAAGATCTGCGCGGTCGTTATCACACCCGAAAGCCCTGTACTTCTGAATTCATAGTATGCAGAAACATACACGAAATAATACATACATTATTATAAAAGCTTTTGGAAGAGGGTTTTGGAATTCAATGGTGATGTAAGGACATAAGATTGAAAATATCAAGTAGGATAAGGAGAGAAGAAATACGATAATTTGGAATTATGTGAAGTGTTACAAAGAGATGGCAAAGATAGATTTTAAACGACAGTCAAGAAATAACAAACAGCGGAGATAAAATAGCCAGGGATAACAGTAGTATTTATTGAGTAGGCGTTTAGGAGAGAAAGTAGAACGCAGATAGCAAGGGAATGATTATGTTTAGAGGTTCAATCAGACTCGAAGAACATGTTCAAATTCATATTCGTCTGTCAAAATATGGTCATCAATATTTGTAAGTTAATTACTATTAGCCACTTTGTCCAAAGTTTTTTCAAAGCGTAAAAAACCGCGATTATTTCTTCTAGACCCAATATATTATGAGCACAATGCTCGAATTGTGACTCGCAGGATCTGGGAGTAATCTTCCGGGATCTGTACCGAAGTTTTAACCAATAAATCAGACTATCAAGATGTCACATTATCTAGATAACAATTTTATGTTTCACGACAGTGGTTGCTGTGGATGTGAGGGAGATAAGTCTGTAATAACTCGGCTCCTACCAGCCGATTCTTTAAAATAAAACTGTTATATTATTTATTTACCAGTCAGAGGGTGCTAGGTGTTATTCTAGCGACTTCATAAATATAACGCCCAGACGGGGTGCTATTTTGGCTGATTTGACACTGGTAACTTTTTATTTCCTAATTCGACCTATTTTTGTACTCACCAATCCTTCATAGTACGTGACTAGGGGTCATCGGAACGCCCAAGCGCTGCCACCACGTCAAAGATTTTGGAGTGGGGCTACAACGATGAAATGGGGAGACATCAAACATGGAAACATGGCACTATGAAATTATATCGTTCTAAGATTATTTTAAAGAATGAAAAGATTTGCCAGCATAAGTGGAAAGGCCGGATAACGCGGCGGATTCGGCATTAAATTATTGCAGAAGTCGCCGAGGGCGATCAAGTATTCGGATAATAATTCGTAGACTATGAAATGTAACTTTAAAATAAAAAATTAAAAAAAAAATTAATTGGTAAAGTGAACCTAGTGCGGAATTTAAAATTTTTTACAACACGAAAAACTCAAAGAATAACATCAATCAGAGTATAATAACTGAAACTGAGAATAAGGAGAAGGTTTTCGGGGAATATAGTTAAGGAATTAAAAAAAACGGGACCGTCTTAGTTGTTGAGAGGAACATAGCAATGAAAATACTAAATGGGAAGCCGTTGTTTGCCGAAAAGATAAATAAGATGGAAGAGGGAATGAAATGGAAGACCAAAATATAGACGTGGAGGAGTATTTGCAAAGAATTAAAGGCTGAGTAACTGAAGGAGAGAAGGAAAAAAGTCAAAGGAAATTGGGGGAAAGAGCAGAGAGGGGATATTGGGAAACTTCCAAGGCTGGAAAAGGTGGATGCGTGAGAGAAAAGAAAATAAACTACCGGAGAAGTCATTATTGCTCTCGAAAACGAAAAGCGAAATCATATTAATAAAGAAGTTTGAGTATTGATCACATTAAAGAAAGTCAGGGATGGACAAGAGAACGCGTAGAATATCTTAATGGCAAAGATATTTTGCTAGTTGAATTAGAAAAGACAAACGCGAGAATTGTTTAGGTCGAGAAATTCTAGAAAACAAGAAGAAAAAAGAAAACAGGAAATTTAGGCGATCAAGGAAGTTGGGATACCCAGATATTATTTTGTCAAAGATATTTCAGAGGTTTGGAGAACCGTAAGGGTGTTTTTTGTGTAACATAATCGCTTTTTGCCAAAAGAGATAGACAAGAAGTTAAGTTTGGAATATTCAATTTTAAACTACAAAAATATCACAATAGCAGCCATCTACAACGACCACTGTATTATCGTCATCATAAGAAGCTGCATAAAAAATCGGAACAAAAGGATTTTAGATTATTTAATTTCATCAAAATGTTTCTTTTGATTAAAGTGCCACTATAGACGTGAAACTCAGTTCGCCGAGTTTTATTTTACAGATAGAGTGAGAACGTTAAATTTACTGAAAATTAATATCAATTTTATCTATTAATTTCCTTAAAATGTATTTAATACAGTTTAAACATCTTAAAATTATTCGCTTATTTGCAAAATTCTACTTATGGGGAATTTCGCATTCTTCATTCTCTTGGCTTGGACTTATAGGTTGTGAAAAGTGTAAAGTCGTTATAATTTGTGTGCGATAAATTTTGCGGACGATAGAAATGAGAGCAAGCTTTTAAATAAAAAAACCAGTGAAACAAAACTTGAAAAATTCAATATTTATTGCCCTAATACGTCTTCAACACTTTCTGCACGCATAGAAACGCAGAACAACTAATTTTTACTTTGATAATTTTTTTATTCCATTTTATGATGAAAATGTATCAAACGAACAAATGTTAGAACTTCTGCCTGTTCTACAAGATTTACATTGTATTAATACACTTTTTATTGCATCGGATGGTATAAAAAAATTAAATATGCCTAGAAGTGACTTTTAAAATAGTGAAAAACGTTTTTTATAAGAGCTCAACCTCAGACCTCCACAGAAAAAGTTATCTTAATGGTCGAGACCATAGATGCTGACGGTAAATCCTTTACCTAATTAAATATTTTAAGAATATTTTGTGTCACGATAGTTGGTGATTAGGAAAAAGTAGTGTCTAGCGCCTGGGTCCGCTATAAATCGACCCTAACTCTGTGGACTGCAGCTAATAAATACACGTATATATACTAATTACATAAGATTTTCCGGTAATTCCCAGAATGCATTACGTACCGTCGTAAGGCATTATTCTGGAGCTATGGAGGACATCAATGATGAGAACGCGCTTCTTGTTCATTTGAACTTCTTTTCCAGCGAACACAATTCGCCGCATCTCAACCCTCTTCGCCTTATCAGGCCTTATCATTTTAATGGTGGCGCATCCCATTTAATGAGCACGGATTATTTTTTGTAATGAGATTCTCTGATGATATTCATTTACGAAAAATTGATAAGTATCAACTTAAAGGGAAAAATATCTTCATATTTGAGTATATCAATCTATGGGTCGATTCTCTACCCTCTTCTAAAAACCTGATATTCCCCGCTAGCGGTGAAATTGCCCTCCCGGTTGAGAACCTGTTTTGACTGATGGCACCTGTGTCACGCGCGAATCTCGCAACCCGCCTTCTTTCGTCGTGCTCATCAGCCTACTCCTTTCCTCACCAACCGTCTCCATTGCTTTCATCTTCCCTAGCCTCTCATCCACGTCCGACGTCCAGTTTCACAATCAATGCATAATTGCCGATAACTTCCAGGTTTGACTTTCGTCTACATTCCATAAATGAAGTATAAGAGCAATCCGTTATCATCTCCACAAGTTGATGGCCAGAAAAATGGTCACCAAAACGAAAATTGATAGCCTCGGTCGATTATAATGACTGGCTATTAATAATGTAGAATTGATGATAGGAAATCATTGCCGATCAAGTGGTTGAGGATCTAGGAAAGGTTGGGGATACCAGGTCTCCCCAACATCTCTCACCCTCTTCTTGGGGCGGATGGAGGGGAGGGGGCATAGGTAGGGGGACGGAATGTGGGCGGGGGTGGGGCGGCGCACCGTGGGGCGCAAGGCGCAACCAGCCGAGAGAAGGGGAAGTTAGAGGGGGCGTGGGAGGAAGTTGCCCGGGGGCGGCTGAGAGTAGGGTTGGAGCGGTGGAGGGGGGATATTGGGAATTCGAGTGCGGTTTCTGTGCGGCTCACAAGTGACGATGAATAATGGAAATCCCATTGTCAGGGATGTAAGGGGGTTGTTTGGGAGTGGGGCTGTTGCATTGGCGCATTTGGTGAGGGACGAACGGCTGAAGGAGGGGCGTGCCTGATGAAGGAGGAAGGGTGCAAGAGGTGGGAGTGCGGTAGAGCCTGTGAGAAGGGGATGCTGCCTTTTGCCTCTTCACACATCTTCTTCCCCGCATTCAAGTGAGGACGGTGGGACTCTCATGCTTGAGAGTTCGGCGAGTCGAGTAGAGTCTAAGGTTTTTCTGTTCCTCCGTCAAGCCTCTGGCACCAGCCGCTGCGCATCTCTCTCTAGTTGGTCCCTCATGCCACACACTGCTGTAAATTATGGGTAAATGTGAGCGAAACCTTTATCGCATAGTATAAATAGTAGAACCGCTGTAATCTGGGTGTTCCTAGGTGAATTTTAGACTAGTTGTGACTAACCGCGCATAGGTTTGGCAAGATTACCAGAAATATCGTAAGACTCTATGGTACTATTAAAAGAAACGAGAGGGAATTGAGACTTAGTTACGAGTAAAATTGGTAATAATGTGTTTAAGGTTCTATAATTTATTCTCCTTAAATTTGTTGTGGCTTTTTAACATTAGAAATTATGATGTCTTTTAGGACTTCATATTCATGACATTGATGGCTTCTTTAGAACAGAAATTATTTAAGAGAAAATGATTATTCCCAAATTATTCCGACATTCAAATCAGTGGGCGAAATCGTCACGGAAAATAATAATTCTTAGGTCCTATGCCCGGCAAGTCAAAAGATATATGGTTCAAGTTCCGATCAAAGAAACTTTTTTGTTTTTGTGATCTGCCTGATTCCACCTTCCCCAACATTCTTGTGTTGGCCCTTTATATGTGTTTTATCCCTTTCCCTTGTATCTTTCTCGTGTTTCCACGTAAATGAATATGTAGTCGCAATTTGGTAGTCAGTGAGTGATACATATTCTTTCAATGTGATAGCATTTGTAAAAACGTGAGCGTACCGTATATAAGAGTAGAGAATATAGTGTAGGTAAGTGATATAATTCTATCGATAGAGATAACAACCAACTTGGCCTACAAATATTTAATTGCTAACCATCCAGATATATACCCCAAAAAGTAGTTCCGGGAAATAAATTGGCATTTTTTCTATCAAATTGAAGATACAATTGGGAACGTGCTAGTAAAGAAGCACGCAGAGAGGATTGGAGTACAGTGAGAGACGAAGAGGTGGAAGAAAGAGACGCACAAAATGATCGTTTAGGCGTTGGAAATGGCCGCGAAGAGAAAGCATCAGCTCCTAACTTATAGCCAGTTCAAACATCATCACAGGCACAAGTACTCATGAAAGATGCCAGGAAAAACATTTAGATACTAGTTAGATTATGTAATGGTTCAACATGAATTTAGAAAGACCGTCATAAACTCACACAGCTTCCTGAGTGCGGATGCAGACTAGAACCATGCGTGTAATTTAGCTGTCATGAAATTTAATTTAAAATTCAGAGGGATTAGGATGGGTAAGAGTGGCTAAATGTAATCTTGAAGGTACAATTAGAATAGACAATAGTATTGCCAAGAAAAATGTAGTCCACGTGTAAATGGGGATAAGGAATGAAAACGATTGCTGGAAAGGTTGGTAA
The DNA here is from genome assembly GCA_037158775.1 of Hetaerina titia. Lineage (NCBI taxonomy): Eukaryota > Metazoa > Arthropoda > Insecta > Odonata > Calopterygidae > Hetaerina > Hetaerina titia. The sequence goes on from CM073773.1 coordinate 61,558,990, forward strand.
ACTTAATTAGGCGAAAGAAAGTGCAGTTTAGAAAATAATAGAAATTGTGGAGAATAAGAAACTAAAATATGATCAAAGGAGACTTGCGTAAGCTTAAACACGTAAATGGGGAGAAGAATGTACAGAGAGATGAACGATAAACTTTGGCGAGAAACTGATACGATCAAGAAAATGTTGTGGAAGGATCAGTGCAATGATATGGAGAAATTTTAGATGATGAAAAAAATGGAAGTAGGAAAAAAAATAATCAGAATGTAGTAAGGGAAAAACTATACCTAATATAAGAGATAACACAAGGTTGTTATTAATAGATTCAGAAGAAATGTAGGGACGATGGAAATAATACGTAGAAGAGCATTATCGCAAAGGTGCTGGGCAGGCCAGTTTAAATTAGAAAGGAAATGTGACGTGGACGAGGAAAGCAAGAAACCTGGAGTACCAGACAGCAGGACGGATCCCCGGTCACTAGTAATGAATTGAGTACATTCTGTTTCACATATATTGGATTCATTCTCGTGTAGCTGAGATCTTTCAATTTTAATTATGAGATAGTATAAGGAAGTTGGGGCTTTGTGCCTAAATTGTTTTTGGGTAATCTAGTATTGACAGATTTTTAGTAAACGAAATGATGTATCCGCAAATGATTTTAACCATAATACGTTTATATTTGGAATAAAATACAAATTCTTCATTTAAATGACTAAAGACAATCTTATTTATATATTATCGACCTTAATAACTATTCTTTCTGCAATAATGAAATCCTCTTTTACCCTACCCCGTCCAGAATTGAATAAAAAGAGGAGGAATTCTGATTTCTATTAGTTCAACAGCTATCCAGCAAAATGCTTTTCTCCCCCTGACTGTAGATATTGGTGATAAATTAGCCTATTAGTCTGAATTATATCTGTTTTTTGCGCTCTGATTTTTAATTTTAATTGTTTATTTATTATCTATAAGATTTTGAATCATTGATTGAAGTTTAGAACATTATAACTTCATAAAAACCTCTGGATTTACAGTTTTCACAGCTTTGAATAATGCAAGAATATTTTGGTTTATAATGTAAAACGTAGCAGTGCAATCGGTACAGTTTAAGTCCTTGGATAGATTATCTTTTAACATAAGTAGACGTGCTTGAAGTTTAGGAGCAAAATTTATTATGCATAACCTCTAATTATTAGTAAAAACCATTTGTAGTAGTCCACCAGTTGGTCCATCAGTTATTCCATTAGGTATTTCTTTAGAAAGTACCTTAGACCATGACAAATGTATGACATTGTGTCTCGAGTAACCGTTCAGTTGATCAGCATTAAACGTACATTATCTGACGGCGTTATTTCACCAGTAAAATTCGAAGAAAATCGCATTATACAACGTGGAATGACTTAATAGCTGCCATGTTTGCCGTCGTTTAGTTAGAAAGACTCCATGTATTTCCTTTTTTATGTCACTATCGCGTCTTGTTCCATATTCTCCTTATATCCGTTTTATGTATTGTCGCATCACCATCATTTCCTGCTGCCACAGTCCTTTGTTATTTTATAATTACTCATTCACATTAATCCCTTCTCTAATTGGTAGTTAAACATTACTTGAAAGGATTTGCAGTCTCTCCTCAAGATAAACTTTTTCTGGCACAGCTCCTCGCACAATTCTCAACTTCAACTGCGAGTTTTTCGGAAAATGCACTTAAAGTACGACCTCAGATATATCCCCACGTGGATATATGGAATTCGTAATCCTATTCCCAATTATGGAAAATTGAAAACAGTACCTTTGCCCTCTACATTGATATGTTTTCTTTTCATCAAGAGTAATGTGTCAACATCAGAATGGCCTAATTAGTATTAAGTTAATGTGTTAATTTGGAGTTATTCTACGATTATTTCACTATGGTGATTATTTCATGCATTAATCATGACAGAAAAGAGTAGAACTACGACAGATAGTGCAGTGAAAGCAATCGGTAAGCAGTAGTGTTAATGAAAAGTCAGTAACATGTATTTCTAGCTGCACTTCAAAGGGAGATTAACATAGGGACTTTCCCTCAAAGTTTTGACTAGAACAATCGATGAAAGTTATTAGTATTTGACATAAATTAGTTTATTTTATAATCATGTCTGGGAAAATTCTCATGATTTTGGGCTGTTATTAAATAGTAGTTTCGTGATCGTGTCTAAAATGCTTCTCAAATGGATTCCTAAAAGGTCATCTGATAACATTTTCAAATGTGTCGACTTGGCGAACTGAAGATAAGAGAATAGCATGAAGGAATAGTTGAAGACAAAATGTTATATCTATGGAAATGTGTGATTTGACAAACATGTAGAACCTTTTCAATTTTTTCATGGATGCATTTGCAAGGAATGTCACAGTTGGTGGATTGAATTTGGGGATTTTTTTTCGAATATTTGGATTTGAGCATATGCCTCTGGCAAAAGGCCTCTTTGATTCATATACATGCATTCATGGATTATATATTCATTTAATTAACGTATTTACCCACTATTATTTGGTGTGATGTGACCATGTATGTTTGTCATGTTTCTTGAACGTCTGAAATAGGCGCTATATACCCTTACTGATTGATATCTATCATGACGTTCAGAGAATGTCTAAAAACCCGCCAACATGTTGAAATAAAACGGTATTCCGCATTCTTTACCACGTATTTCCCGAAGAAAGAAATAGAGTCCGCCGATGGGAAACGTTGAGTTGAGAAAAATATTTACGGTACGAATAAGTACACTTTCATATTATGGAGAGTGGTCATCTAAGATGCTGGCAACTCGCTTCACACGTGGTCGGGTTGTTGATTGAGCGAGAGAGACCGAAGGAATGCCAGTGTCTATCGTTTGAGGGGAGGGTAGGGAGACGAAAGGGCGGGAGAGGGGTAGGGAACGGCGTGACGGAGGCGCGGCGGGGATGGGTTTCGCTCCCGGCACGCGGTTTCGCTTCCGGAGGTGTGGTCGACTTATCAGTCGCGAAGAGATTGAGATGAAGCGGGAAATTTTCTCTTTCCCTTTAGATGGCCCAATGCGTGGTGTCGCGTGTTTTTCTGCCCCATGGCTGGTTAGAGCTGTGGGATTTTGCAATTTATCGAGTGCCTCGCGACGCGCAGCCCAATGCAGTGCAATGCATTGCGGTTTAAATCCGGTGTTGGTAAATACATGAGGCACTGATAAATGAATTAGACTTGATTGATTGATAACGAGTGAATTGCATTGCGATATCCTGCCCATGGCCTGTTAAGTGGCGCTCACTATTCCCTAAATCCTGCGCACGAGAATTCTCGTAAAATCTGTTTAAGTTAACAAAGTAATACTTTTCTTCCAGACCCATTTACTTAGGGTAATGTGTGGCCTTCGTACATAATAGCACAGCTACCTATTCACATTTTGTGATCAACTGAATCAATTGGAAAATAAAAAAACCTCATTGATGAGAAAATTCAAGAGAGAATACATTTTACCTCTTTTCAATTTGTTTAAAAATTGATAATCCACCGGCTAATTTAGGTTTTGGATGGACAGTACTACAATACCCTTAACCCTCCTATCAAAACGCAACCTGATATCCGACGATATAATAAGCCCTCTTCCATTCTGCCTACTTCATACCTCCTTTCATTTCTCCCAGCATTCCTATAAAATTCCTTCCCCTTCCTCGCTTGCCCAACGTTTGTCACTCTATCAGTCTTCAATATATCACTGTCAATCAAAATGCTCGGCATCCATATTTCCTGCCGCCTTTGGATTTATCCCGACAGTCCCCTCTCCTACCCCACCATGCCCAGTACGTACTTACTCGGTTGTTTTTCTTCCTGTTTATTTCATCTTCTCCATTCTTTTTCACAACCACATTTTAAAAGCCTCCAATCCACGCCTATCTTCCTGCTTAAATGACCATGCTTCCGCGCCGTACATAACAACGCTCCATGTCAAAGTTTCGATCAACCTTTTGTTAACATCTTTACTCAACGTCCCTGTCATCAATTCTTTCCTCCAAGTCATGAAAGCTTCTTTGCCCAACGCAATTTTTCTCCTTATGCGCTTGATACTTTGACCATTTCGATGCAAAACACTTCCGAGATACTTGAACTATTACACCTGCTCTAGTTTTTGCCCTGCTAATTTAACGTTAATTAGCTTTTCTCTTTCTGGAAAACCGCATAACCTTTGTTTTATTTACATTTATTCTCATCCCATACCTATCGCACTGAATTTCCAATTCTCGCAGCAATGCTTGTGACCTCTTGGATAACTGACTGACAAACTAAAGCCTGATCATCATCAAACCGGTCAGACCGGAGATGACAAATCTGCCGCCACAGGGTGGGGTCTTAATAGTAGTACTCTCAGCATCAAAACTAATCCCTGCAACCACGAGTTGGACAAATATGATACTTCTCAGATAACCTTAGCGAATGGAAATTCAGGATTTGCAGACTGAGAAAGGGGGAAAGACATGGCTATTCATTATCATCCGTGCTTTTCAATGTCGACGGGTAGGAAATGGCAAAAAAAGCACAGGAATAGCTGGGCATAAGGATTAAAGTCGCTGATGATTTCATTTAATCAGTTACATATGCGATTGATCAAATCGTAGCGATCCAGTCAGTTTATGGGTTACAATCGTTGCCGAGTGCATTAGAAAATCAGTATGGGATGAGAATTAATGAAACAAAGTTTATGAGACTTACGAGAAAGAGGAAGGCCTAGATAAACGACGAATTCGAGGATATAAAATAGATCCTGTGGAACAATTTGCCTATCTTGGAAGTGTCTTGGGTTAAGATGGTCACAGCGATAGGGATATACGAGCAAAGAAGCTTACAATAGGAGGAAGGCGTAGATGAGAGGGACATTGAGTAGGGATCTTAAGAAATAATTAGTGAAAACTTTGATGTGGAAATTGGTTTGTTACGGCCGGAAACTTGGTCACTGAAGCAAGATGATAGGAGTAGATGTGGATGTGGAGAAGAATAGAAAAGACACAAAGGATGAAATGTTAAACAAAGGCATAGGTACTATTCATGGTGGGGGAGGGAAGAGCGTGGTTGGGAGAAATCCAAAGCAGGTAGACAAGGTGGATGGAGGGTATTGTGAAAGGCGACGGAATGTTGAAAAAGGTGTTCAAGTGGCAAGGGAAGCGAGGTCGGGGTATCAAAAGGATTATTTTGGATAGAATGAAGGAAGAGAGAATGTAGTATGTGGAATTGAAGAAGAGTATTGTTGTGTTGAATGCATGTATCAGGTTGTATCGTGCTAGGCGAATCTAGGAAACGTGGTTTTTATTTTGTAATGAATATAAGGAGAGTTTGCACTTTTCCACAGATTTTTTTTAGCGTACGACGCGTTTCAACTCACAGAGTCATCATTAGGTACAAGACAAAATTAACAGTGAGGAGTCCATACTAGTCCATACTAGTATTTATATGTTGAGTTACGGTTGGGATGGGAAGGTGAGTAGGGGGGGAAAGGAGGGGGAAGAGGCGGTGAGGTTACTGAGAGCGAAGAGTGGAGGGTTAATGACAGGAAAAACCGTCTCCCAATTTTCGGTTTTTCCTGTCATTAACCCTCCACTCTTCGCTCTCAGTAACCTCACCGCCTCTTCCCCCTCTTTCCCCCCCCTACTCACCTTCCCTTCCCAACCGTAACTCAACATATAAATATGGACTCCTCACTGTTAATTTCATCTTGTACCTGATGATGACTCTGTGAGTTGAAACGCGTCGTACGCTATAATAAATCTGTGGAAAAGTGCAAACTTTCCTTATATTCATTATGAAGAACTTCCACGACCTTAAGCCTGAATCTGTTGAGCTTATTTTTATTTTGTGTCTAACCAAACCATCAGAGTAATCTGCATGAAGGTTGGCGTTGATAGGCGAGGGGGTAGAAATCACCTAATACTAAGCCCAATGGCGTGTGAAATTCTCACATCAGGGAAGAGAATGGACAGCTCTTATCTTTGTTCCCCAAGAAGACATGCTACCCGGAAAATCATTCAGCTTGGGTGAAGCTAAGGATGCATCACCGTGAGTCGAATCCGGATCTTTCGGGCAGTAACCCAACCCTCCCTGGTCTACCTCTCTACTCCCTGGTCTAACACAAACTGAAAATCCCTGTATCTATCTAAAACTGAAAATCTAGAGTCTCCTATTCTGTTTATTTGATTTTTTTAGCTTGTAACTCCGTGAGAAAAGATCATATCTGCCATTCGATGCTAACAGGAGTTAAACATATTTTCGTCATCCTGTCTTCCATCCCGACGTGTCGAGTTTTCTCCTTCACCTCCCATTCTTATATTTATATTTCTCCTTGCGTCCTTCTATATTACTTGTCACCCAGTCGAGAACGTGAGACAGTCGGGAATCTCTGTTGATATAAAGTATTAGAGTCGTGTCGGAATGCCTGAGTACCCTCTCCAACACGAACTGCATAATGCTTAGGCACTCAGCACTTTTATGCTGCTATTGATTAGTTAAACCCCGTGCACTCTCACGTAAAGAATTTTGGGCTTAACATGCCTTGGCACATAAATAAATTGTTACCACTACATATTTTTATCAATGCCATATGCGTTATTTTGTATTCTTCTATCCCGGGGTGCATTCCAAAAATGGTTGATCAAAAACTACTACCTCTCACCAAACATTTTTCGGCCAAGAATGAATACGGGCGGATGAATTGGGATCCACGATACTACTTTATTACAAATTAAAGTTTAACCCTAGAACGGGAACGCTAGGTGAACAAATGCCCCAGACCGGTTTAAATCTCGCGGCAAAAAGAAACGGCTTACGTTTGCGACCCCTTTCTTGGTCGATTTTCCCGGACCCTTCAAACCTTTAGCCAAAACTATTTGGCTCCCTTTATTTGATCGAAAGACGAAAAAAATGAGCCCTCATGGAAACCTCAAAGTCATACTGGGCCCGAGATACGGGGCCTTGAAAATTGTGGGTGTTTTTTCACCCCGCGATCCCCGAATATGTAACAAAAATAGCGTTGCCGTACGGGGGTTAAGAAAGAAATAGAAGTAATTGGAACTTGCGTTATTATGTATAGATTAGGCTTCCCTTGAGACGATGAGAAGAATTGGAGTGAGAAGTTTCACATGTATAATGAAGATGAATTAGACTGAGCGGGTTACTAAATGGAGAAATCTTGGGAAGTGTAGAGAGAAGAAAATACTGTGTTGGCACCGGCACGAACAAATTATCTCATTGGGTTTGTTTAATTAATACCTTCTTCTGAAAAACTGTCCATAGTGGTTCGGAGAGTTCATGGGGACTTCACATGGCAGGAATCCTAAGGCGGCATTGATTACTACTGATGCTAGTGAAACCTTAAAAAATGAATGAAAATGATTTTGATGACAATTTATATTCATTATTCAGGTATCGCACTCACGCAGGCAGGTTGATGATTTTTCACTACATCCGCGCCCTCACCCCAGTTTCTGCATTTGGCAGGGTTGAGTTCAAATTTATTTTAAAAAATTTATTTCATGTTTAATACTTTTTTTATAATGATGGCGTACTTCCTATAATTGCCCAGCTACCCTGCCAAGAAAACCGCTCTCAATATTTTCACTCATAACTCGAAATTGATATCTAACACTTGTATTGGAAGCAGATACGCCGTGATGGAGACTTTATTTGTGGACAATAAGTCAATGGTCGTTGGTCAATGCTCATTCGACGGTACAGAAAATTAGATGAACGAATTCAGTGGCCGAAAATCCATTTGTGTGTCCAAGTATTACATATTCAGTTGCTATTTATGTTCTTAATCTTGGATCTGGATCAAAATTTTTCATTTAAAGTTGCTAGAGGGGCTTATGGCGGGGAATGTTAAGTCCTCAGCCAATCGTGCGTGATAAGTGGGATTAATCGAGTTAAATCAGTTTAGCCCCATATTACCCTAAAATAGATTCACAGCGATTTGTAATTACCTATACAAGATTAAATTCCCACAAAACGCTCTCAATGTCTGGCGTCCTAACGCCCCCCACCCACGCGCCCTTGTGCTAGGTGGGATGTAAGTGAATACTTATACAGTCTATTTTATTTGTGAATTGTCAGTCCGAATTCGTAGATACTAACCGGTAATAAGTGTCTGAATTGCATGTGTACCTGCCCTATGTTAACGTATTTTCTTGTACTCTTTGTGAAGGTATAGGAATAGCTGCTAACCATGTATCACTCGTAATATATGTAGGTACGATGCATGATTGTTGTTCGGTCGCCCCTTTCCACGCGGTTTTTGGTGGATCGCGGTGTGCCAGGTACATGAAGAAATACCGGGAATATAAAGAGAATGGTTGGTGAACTGCGGGGTGTTCTGTAGATGCACCACGATAATTTATTCATTAGTTATAGCTTTGGTCTATTAGTCTAGCAAAATTGTTTGTTGTTAAAACAAGTAGTATTGGGAACTATTTCTTTTAAAATGCATTTGGTTTTCATTTCCTCCCTTTGAATATCATTTCAAGTCATTTAGTTTTGAACAATGTATTGAATTTATAAAATGTAATTTTTATTAATAAATTCATTTTCGTATAAGATCTCAAATTAAACAGTTTTCACCAAACCATTCTATCTTTGAGCCGAAAATTGATCCTTCAAGTTCAGGGTAGTGGTCCAGTCTTTCCCCTGCTACCTCTTTGAACGTGGTGATACCCAAATACTCTCCGTTCAGAGTCTCCGGTCAGTATGTGAGTGCTACCATGCCCCTGATCTATCTCTCCTCATGAATCGAGTGCAGTTTACCCGAGTTTGTCTCACTTTTCAAGAACTCAAATAACATATTTACAAGATAATCTTCGCGTCTAGTTTCTAGTCTCATGTTCCGTGACTTGATTAATTATTTCAATGCAAAACAGCGCAAAGCTTGTATGATTTACTATATAAGTAGTGTGTATTACATTATTATTCTTAACGGTCTTTAACTCTTCGAATCCCGGTTCGTTTCAGTGGTTTTGATATCGTGCAAAGATAATATTAATTGTTGGACGATTGTATGTCCTTAGAAGTGTTTCTTATTTCATTAGTAAAAACACGCAAATGCATTATGGATTAGAGAAAGAGGTTCCAGCAGTGATTACGTAACACGAATGCTCCGACGAATTGTCGCTGGAAAGGAAGCACATTCTGAAAACATGCTTCCCGCTTGGAAATAGCTGTTTAACGGTGCCAGCCGCAGTAAGGATACATATGGACCAAAGGGTGAGACAGGCCTGCCATGAATCACCGGACGTACCGCTCACCCGGGAATGGGAAGTAAGTGCGTATTTTTGGGGCTTTGGGAGTGAGGGCGGTTGAGTGTTTGGCGTGGGAGAGAAAGAAACATGAAAAGGGCGTGGAAGAAGAGGGCGGGCGGAGGTTTTGGAGAGGAAGGAAGGAAGGTGGCGGGAGAGAACAAAAGGGTGGCGCGCTCAGGGGAGGGGAGAGAGGGGGTAGAATGGTTGGCGTGGTGGTGGTGAAAAAAAGTGGGGATTTCGGGGGAGGCAGTGAGCGATATGGCGAGGTGGAGGGGAATAATGCTGTTGTGTAGGAGGAGGGCGGAGGGGCGTGGTTAACCGGCGGTGTCACACGCCACGTCTACGTGAACACCACCCCACCAACCAGATTGGTGGTAATGCGGGTGTTACCGCCGCTTAGCCGCCGGTTTATCGGCACCCTCCCCGGACATTCCTCCCTCCTGTTCAGGTGGCTGTTTCCTTACGTAACTTACCTATCCAAGATATGCCAAGTGCTTAATATATAGCCCCACTTAGGAGTGAATCTTTGGGTAGGTAAATCAATTAGACAGCCATTAACAACCTAACAACCTGTGTTGTCCGTGGGCGTCAGATCTAGGAACTTCCCTCCCCGTGGGGTACGATTAAACACGATTTACGTGCATGTATGTGGAACTTGAGTTTCAATATTTTTCCTTGGTGGATATAAGCGTCTTGATTATAGGGCGTATTACGTTTAATGCTTTCCGTCCACTTTGCTTTCGTTTTCCATTAGATTTCGTTGTAAAAAATGCAGTGATGTGCAAGCATTATTATCCTTTTCAAGCTATTAGATATTACTCCCTTGATATATAGCCTAAACGACCTTACCCACGGGCAAATTCAAGTACCATTTGCCTGAAATATATCGTCGGAAAGGGAATTATTGTGGTTGCATAAAAAAAGAGGAGGTTGGCGTGAAAAAATGTCGTTAATGTATAGAAGCTGTTGGCACAGTTCCAAAAATATAGATATATAATCTATCCACTTTTGGTGAACGATATTATAAAAAATTCAGAAGAGGTTCCTGGGCTACGTATTTAATTGTGTGCACATGCTCTCCTACATTTTCCTTTCACGATTAAACGGATACTTCAATGGGTTCGTGGATATTACGTACATCCGCCGGTGTCTACCGTGAGTTTTAACTGAAATCATTTTTTAAACCAAATTTTAAGTCCTTGTTTAAATATTGACGGAATTAATGCTGTTACAAAAGAGAAATTCTTAATATTTGTTAAAATAAACTTTTACTATCTTTCACCGCGGCGTTTAGTTTTTAAATATTACTTTAAATGTATACTAGATTATGTTTTGAAACTCTATTAAAATGAATAAAAACTCATTAATTTAAAAAATAATCCATTGTGAGTAAAAATTAGAGTGGTTAGTTTATTTTTTTTAAAAACTTTGGTACAAAGATGGTTTTATAAAATTTGCAAATATTACATTTACCTGAAAGCTAAGACAACTTCTCACTTATTTTTTGGGTATGTAAGTATATAACCAAGGCCTTACGCATAGCAACAATAATCGATTTTGAAGTCGTGAGTTGACCCTGATATCTCCTTTTCCTTATGCTATTGGTACAGTAATTTGGTGAACGGGAAATAATCACGCCGCCCACATTGCGGAAATTTTGAATTATTTAGCATCGTTAATTTGCAACTTCTACGATAAAGTGAACCGTGAAAATAAATTCCAAATTAGACTTACACAAGCTCTTTAATAATTCTTTGAAATATTAACGCATGCATGTAAAATGTTAGCTAGGTGTGTCTTTATTCCCTTGATTTATTTAAAGAGGGTTTGAGTGGTACCTTACACGATGAAACATAGTTACAGTATAATTTTGCGTTTAAGTGCGATTACTATTCATAAAATATGGAAAAGCTAGATTGTGAAATTTAAATCAACGATAGTAGTACATTAAACATAATCGCTGAGGTCCAAAGGTAGAAGCGAGTTCTGGACACAATCAACTGTGGAAGTGAAATGGCATTCAGCGTGAGTTCGAGGGGCGGTGTGTGCTTATCATTCATTACCAGGCGGTCGTTTAGTGTTCCAACACATGCTAGTATGGATGTGTCTAATAAAGGTGTCACGGCGACCACTTGCTTTCCTTCTTTCCACCAACAGTAGAGGAACGGGGTTGTCTGCTAGTTCGCGCGTCAAAATATTTAAACCCTCAGCCCTGGCACTGTGTAGCTAAGAAAATCCTAGAAATAATGTTTCTTATTCATCACACATCATAATAATCAATATTTTAATCCTAAGATTTATTTACTATAGCCCTCTATCTTCTCCATTCAGTGATAACTTCTTCACTAGCTTCTCTATTTCACTTCCTTATTAATTTGTTCTACCTGTCCCATGGTGGGATTCTACCTTCAATTTTCCATTCTACAAGTTTTATGTTTCTAACCAATCCATTTTCCTCAAGGTGTGTCCAAGACATCTAGTATTCTTTGAGGCGAAGCTTTCCATGTGGTCCTTTCCTATTCTGTTCTTCTGTATATTTCCTCTTTCCTCATTTTTCTGTACATTTGTACACTTCTCCTCCAGCCTGCATGTGTATTATTTTTCGGTCAGTATCCTCAAACTTAGTATTGCCTCTCTTGTCCTCGGCTTTCACTAAATTCGAATCGGTTTTCAATCTTTTCTTTTATTCTTATCCGAGTATTTTCTATGCGTAAGACATCAGGTTCGATTTTCTGTGTTCCTCGTATTAAGATACTCTTGCGAAGACAAAATTGCTATCATCCCACTCTTCTCGAAGCCCTCTGGTAGTTTTCCGCTGTCGTAATTATCTCTGATTATTCCAAAGAGGGTATCCTTTGCTTTGATCCCGAGTGCCTTGATATTTCTCCGCTTATTTAGTCGACTTCAGGTGCATTATTATATTTCAGACCCTGTCGAACTCAGTATTTCCGGGCCCCGTTTGTTTTCTTATTTAAAGATTTCTTCGTTGATTAAGTCATTATCGATTAGTGTGAACCCTTAGCAGAGTTTCTTCCATATCTTTCCAATATCTTCATCATCTATCTTTTCATTAGCATCTCAGGCATTGTGGGATTTCGTCTCCTCCAAATTATCTCTTCAAGAGTTCATTAGCTGTTTCACTCCTTCCAAAATTCATTTTATCAGTGAGTTCCTCGCATCAGATTACGATCCACTCTTCTCAGATATTGCACATTGGTATTACTTGGCTCTGCAACTTTTTGCAAATTATTTCCTTAGTTTCATTTATTGGATTCAGATATTTTCTTCTTGCCTCAATAAGGTTTCTTATTCGAACTGGCATCCATGAGCGCTAAGATTTCGCCGCCTTACTCATAGTACTTATCTGGTGCTTCGGTTACTATACTCTTTATTTCCTTCTACCGTCCTTCTATGCTGGGCAGGTTTAATATTCTTTCTATTTTTCTGTCGATAGTCCGTGAAATATTCTCTTGCTTGATTTTCCTCCAGTATGCTTGGGTTACATCCAGGTTCCTATGTCTTCGTATCGCAGTTGATTGTCAAGGATCACTATTATTTCGCCAGTATACGAGGAGCTCGTAGTTTGCGCTTTGCTTAACTAGATTCATGTATCTCGTTCTGACAAGAATGTAGCCAATGGGGTAGAGACAATTTGAACTCGGTATCCCGGCATCTTCCGTGAATCTTCTTCTTCGATGTCATTTGAAGAAGCCAATATCACGTTTTTCTCACATCCAAAATGTTATCAGACTTTCTCCCGCAAGCGTTTTGTTTTTAAAATCCGAAATGTCTCACGTCACATTTCTCTAAGCCCTCTCCAACCACAGGGTTACTCTCTCCCATCATGGTTAAGTCCTCCTTCCCTTTTACTGCTCCTAGAACCTCTTCTAGTTATTCATATACTTCTTCTACTTCCGAATGGCTGGCCGTGGGAATATGCACTTGCACTAGCTTTTTGTCCTTAGGTGCGCATTGTATTGCCTCTCATTGTATTGACAACAGGACGATTTCATTCTTTTTACACATTCCTCCTTGTGTATGATACCCACTCCTTTAATATTGTATTCGTCTCCTGAATATATAACCCAGTATCCGTCGCTTCAGCAGTCGTCAACCCCTCCCCACTTCATTTCGATCACTTCTATGATGTCCGTTCTTAGTTTCCCCTTCTCATTTTCCCTTAGCATTTTTAACTTTCCGCTCCTAACTAACTCCGCACTCCTAATAACCTGACATCTCACAGAAGATGGCTCATCGCACAGAAGCAAATTAAGTGGAAAGAAATTCCTTGCAAATGTTAAGGTACAAAATTCACGGGTTCATCTGCCAAGGCTTACAATCTGGAGCATTCTCCAAAACTTGAATATTGTGCGCTTTTGGCAAAATGCACGTTTTCCTACGCGGAAGAAAAGTACTTTTCTTTCACAGCTTAAATCTAAATTTGGGTGGAGGCCGCATAAAAAGGCCACGTCTTGAAGCGAAACTCCTGGAAAAATTGAGATACTTTAAATAAAGAATTGGAAAAGATTCAGAGAAAGTACGTCAGAGGATTTAATAATTGCTACGAGAAAAGAATAAGCGTGATGGGCATTTTGGAGGAACTAGGCTAAGTCTCTCTTGATTCACAAAGTGAGCATTCGAAACAGACTTTTTGAAATGAAAAGGACATCTGAGTTTTTTCACAACGCCGAAGCAATTATTGTGTCGCCAAATTCAAAAATCTAATATTGGTAGATTAGTCCACCAGAATAAAATAAGAGAGACACCGTCGGATAGAGATTCAAGTACATCTTTTTTCCTTCACTCGACACGCAATCATAACAAAATCAAACCCAAGCACCCTAATATATAATACATACCAAAATTAAACGATATACTCAAATACATAAATTACTACAGAATGTATATAGGCATGTATGTGTACGGAAGTTTGTATACACAGGCAAAATCAATCGAAGTGTAAACTAATACATGTACATCCGTGCCTGTTGTCCTAAAATACCGCGTCGCACCAATATGCGGCGACCTGTTTTGTATTATGTAGATGAAGCTACTCAGGGATCAAGAGTATTCTTTTAATATCTATTTTATGATCCAGAGTCATACTTCAATTTTACAGGAAAAATGTAAATGTGCGAAGGTGAAAATAACAAAAGCAATGCATAAAAAAAGGACTGCGTTATCATTTCACGCTTACAACGTATTTGTTTTACTAATTTACATATAAGGAAGGAAAACGCTCTGGTTGAATATTTGCTGAACCTTGTCCTAATCAAACCAGGAGAAAAGCAACTGTATGAACTGCGCCAGTCCAGTCAATTATGCGGGTTTTATATTCACAGATATTCACTCGCTTTAAATTTTCCTCTTCGAATGTAAGATATACATGATAACCCGAAAGTTGAGAGTTTAATAGAGCTAGTTGTATTTGCATTTTTGTTGCATATTTTTTTATGATGCATTGGTATACTTGGCCGTATATGCGTGATGGTTTCCAATTATTCATGGGAAAAATTAAATAAGATGTGTGCTTCTAACCAAGTGGCTAATTCTTTACGGAACCCCTTGCTTTTTTATCAGCCTCCTCGAACTAATATAGAGAAAGTGTTACCATGCTTCTCTATTTTTAAATGCGCATAGGGTGTTAGATAACAAACAAGCCATGGAACCTACCTGTACGTGTAATTGTAATTTGATTTTAGAAGATACTAATGCATTTATAAAAAAATGTTTTCACTTGTTCCAAGTAATTTTCATGCCAAGCAAACAAAAAATGTTGTCTTAGCCATAGTTGTTCGATTCTATCCGAAAAAATGCCATTGCCATTATAGAAAGTTTCATAAAATAAATGTTTGGAAAGTTCAAATGATGTGATAAAAGGAAACATTGTTAATTTTAGCTAAAATTGCGCAAGGTACCTTTAATTTTACAGATAAAAATAGTAAAAATTCCTCATTACTCCAACAGGAATGTATAAAAAATCAGCTATTAAGGGACAACGTTACCTTCGCCTAATATTTTAAGGGTTCTCCATACATGCTACTGTAATGATCGTATATGGGGAGCACAAAAATGTTTTTCTTAAAACGGGCACAAGTATCGTTTTAAATTGGCTTGTAAAAAAACTACTTGTGACAGAATTATTAACGCTCGAAGAGAAAGGTGACAGTGAATTTAATTAAAATGACAACATCTCGTTTATCAAGTAATCTGACATACAGATCACTCAATTAGTGTGTAAATGAATTTGACATAAGCCTTAAATGAATAATGGTCTCCAATAATTGCAATTGCTGTTTCGTCACTCCCAATTATCGGATTGCTGTAAATAATTTACAATTAAATAAATATAAAAATTTTGGCCCCTGGTTATTGGTTGAATGTATTTTAAATTCAAATGAATGATTCATATTATTTCGATAATGAATTGTCATAAAGATAAAAATGTCCATACATTCTACAAAAATGATAGACACTCTCAGATTATAGGTAAAACAATTATGCATTAATATTGAAATAATTTATCCAAGGTATACAATCTATATGCAAATTCCTACAGATTCCATCCGTAAGGTGCGCGCATTGATCCTTGTTATTGCTAAACAGAGAAGAACTGCCATTATAGATTTCATTTCTCCACCCTCTGCACTGAAGCCCTCCCTATAGACTACAACCTTAACTTTTTGGAGGGACTTTTGCCTTCTGATGACACCTACATCTACACAATACCCAGCAAGCCGCCAGAAGGGCGTGTGGCGGGGGTGTTAGGTCACCACCTGTAAACTAGAACAAAATCACTATTAAAACCAAACCATGCACAAATATTAATTTGTTCATGCTCTCGACAAACCTTAATAACACGAAAGAAAGTACTTACATGTAACAATATTTAATGATAGGAAACGTATATTCAAATTATGCTGTAGAACTGTTAAAAAGATGGGCCTATTAAAAAAAAAGGATTACATCTAAGAAGAAATGAACTGGCAAGTAAATACACTGCCAATTCTAATTATCTCTTACGAGATTGCCGTCATATCTATCATGATCTCTAATCGTTCAAGGAAAAAACGACATTTTAAATCTATCCGTTCTACAATAAATCTTCCCGATTTTACGTTGGTGATCCGATCTACCATTGTAGACACATACCCATAGAGCTATGCTGGTGAACACAATGATAATTGCTCCTGCTAGGGGCACCCATGCCAAAATGGTCGAAGGGTAGGTGCACGACGAAACGCAGTCTTCGCAAGCGTCTGCTTCTCGATGAGGCGGCTGCCAAAGCGTCTGGCCCCAGTCGGGTGGCCATTGAGTGATGGTGTCACGTTAAAAACGTTATTGATTAAGGCAACGGGAAATCTTCTCAATTATTCATCCCAAGAATGCCATAATGGATAATATAGGGAAAATGAGTCCTGGCAATAATAGGGTTCAGCTTAATCGGTCGAGTGTCGTGACCGGCAGGGGGGAGGTAAGACTTCCGTGGTCGTCATCTCATGATATTCTTGAGAAGATAAACCAACAGCAGCACAAGTGACGCAGAAGAAGACCGAATCAGGTAGAATAGGAACTTGAAATGTTTGGACAATTTTGAGGAGAGGAAAGTTAGAGAATATAAAGCGACAGATGGAAAGAGGAAATATAGATGTTTTAAGTCTATTTAAGGTGAGATGGAAGGATAATATATAGCTAAGAGTTTACCATCAAGGTTCTTTCGACGATGACGGAATTAAACATCTAAACATTGGTAGGAAATTGGAAGGAATTTGGCCAGAAGACTTCCTTAGATTTATTTTCCCAAAAAAGAGTAAAGTGGTTGTACATAATGATCTAATGATGACAAGTTAAATTTCTAATGCAGCAAAAATAGTTCTAAGAATAAATAATATAGCCTTACATACGTGTAATAGTGCAAAAAACTGGCTACGCGAAGATCAGTAAGGGTTTTGAAAGTGAGCAATATTTGCAGCAATGAAAACATTAATGGAAAGGAATGTACAATATATTAGGGATGTTTTTGTGTGCTTGGCGTGGGAAAAGTTAATGAAGTGTAGTCAAATATAGGAGTTTATAGATGATGATGTAGCCAGAGGAGAGATAGATGACTTATTTCAAAGCTGCATATGAATCAGGCGGTTCAGGTAAAGTTAGCAGAGGAGGAATCATGATGGGAAGTGATTGGCAGGTGGTTCATCTACATCTACACAATGGCCCATAAGCCTTGTCATATAGTTGGCGGGGGGGGGGGTGTTAGGTCACCACCAATAAAAGAGAACTAAACCACATGGAAAATCAACACATCTTACACCCAAACCTACATCCACTGTGGCTTATAAATTCATGTAAGGAATTCCTTTGAGTGGAACCTTGCAGTCATAGAGATGAGAAAAGTCATGAAAATATAAACTGCAGTCAACTACTTCATGCTGATGGTTGCTGGAGTTGAATAAATAATTCTCGTAAAAATTAATGTTACAGTAATTTATATATAACAATCCTCAATGCCTAAATGTATTTTCGTAAAACACGGAAACATTTTCTCAAGAAAAGGTTTTGTACATCGCAGGTTTTGCACGCATTGCAGGGCATATTTTCACACCAGGCATGGAACATTTATAGTTCATTGATTAGCACAAAATTTATGCGAATCAAATTTTAAATAAAAATGAACGGGTACGCATACGTAAATTCAGTCTTCCTCACCGTAACACTCGATTCAGACGAAAGCTAATTAGCCCCATGTGGCCGTTACCGAACGTATTGGCAACAGCCGTTTTTAATACCTACGTTTAACGTGCTGTCCCTGGAACTTTACAGTGTGGGAGAAGAGGAAAAAAGACTGGGAGAGAGACGGTGTAAGGGAGAGATGGGGGATGAGGCGCGCTGGAAGAGGGCAAAGTGGCGGAGGGAGGGAAGTTGAATCGACTGCTGTCACGACGGCACGGTCGTGAGGACGCCGTCCACCTTACCCCTCCCCTTCCACGGCCCCGCGGGGCTTCTCCCCCCGCACTTCATTCCACCTCCCCGTCAACGCTACCCGGGCTACACTTCTTGGCTACCTCGCATCTGCCACCTCCCCTCCCCTCCTCACACCGCTCCCCTAGATACGCCCCTACGCACCACCACCTTCTACTCTTCCCGGTTCTGTCTCTCCCACCGCCAATGCTCCCCCTCCTGCTCTTCCACATCCTCCTCCTCTCCTCCCCCTCCACCCGTAGAAACGCACACACAACGGGAGGGGTTGCGTCGGGGGAGGGTCTCCCGTCCCCCTCCGGGCTCTTTCTCAGAATCGCAATGTGAGTAAGGTGGCTTGTGGGGGTTGGGGGGTTGGGCAGGGAGTCCTAAGGGGATGGTGGGCTGGGGGCCTCGGGAGTTTGTGGGAAGGAATGCATTCCAGCAAGCCTCGGTCACTTTGCTACCCGACCCCGCTCTCGCCCTCCGCAGCTCACCCGCAGAAACGCCACCCTTTCTCTCCCTCGCCGGGAGGAGTGGGAGCGAGAGGTGTACATAACGGTGGAGGGAAGGATGGGCGGTGGGAGGGAATTGCGACTCTGTTGTGAAGCTTTGTGATTGTGAACGATAAGTCGAGAGGGTTGTGGGGAGAAAACCCCTGATGAGAGATGACGAGATGCTCGTTCTAAATTTTTCCAGTTTCCCCCGCGGGGACTATCGTTTACGGTCGCATGATGTGCCACTAAACCATTCCCAGTAATTGTTCGTATTATTCCTCCGACCGATTACGAGGGACCTCCTTACACCTTCCTCAAGACTGCCTGACAGGAATGGAAATTTTGCGGAATTAATGATTGAAACCAAAAACATCATGTAGTTATCAAATAATTGAGGAGCTTAGTTCTAAATGTATAATATGCTTACAGGTGTTTTTCAAAAATTACTTTTCATGTAATTCATTTAATACTCGTAATTAATTAATTTTTTTCAGTTGTTTTCAATAGAAATTTCAGATTTCCGTTTGGGTCAAGACTGAAGTCAGTAAGAATTGCAGGGTAAAAGGTAGTTTTGCATAAGATATATTCGGTTATGTGATAAATAAGAATATTTTATCAGAGCCGTTTTAAGAAATGCCATACAATCGAAGATGGCTGCTGGAGCCATGCCTACCAATGGTTCTTCTATCGATCTGAGCTAAATACAGATTCTTCTTCATTTGACTATGGATATAAAAATTTTAAAAAACGTTTGGGCAATCGGAGTCGAAAAATTATGGAAATAAGCTCTCATTACTTTCTCAGCCAGTTTGCAGGCATAGATCAAAGTCCTACTTCAAAGCAAACCAACATATGCCGAATAAAAGATAAGAGGGAGAACTGAAAGAAGGATTGCGACTGCGGAAAAGGTTTAGGAATGGGAAGCAGTCAACATGTGAAAAATAAAACAGTGGGTGCCATAAGGAAAGGATCAAGACGGAAGTGGGAAAGAAGCACGAGCGGGGAAGTCCAGACGTCTCGAAAGTGATCCGGGATTGGCGGAAAAGGTTGACGAGGAAGTGAGGTCGAAGGAAGTGGGGATAAAGGGATTCCGGATGAATACATAAGCGAAAAAAGAATCGTTCTTTCGAGGATATTCAAGCACACTTGTTCTCCCAAGGTTACTATTTTACCATCCAAGATTGCTGACTTTAAAAGCCGTACGATTCTGTCAATGATATACTATATTTTCGTCAATAATAATAATAAGGAAAGGTGGTGAAGGAGTTTCCCTAATCACAACTTTCCTTTTTTATTGCAGAAGCAAATACAAAAGAAATAGCACACAAAAAATATTGCATGATATGCTTAGGGGTTCCTGCTCTCACTTAATCCCCCTTTAGTATTCTGATATAATTAACATCAATTACAGAACATGAGAAAGAAATATCAAATAAGATGAAAGTATAGCATTAAATTACAAAAGTAATGCTGCACCCGAAATTAGTACAGTTAGAGATAATAATTTGTATCAGAAATTTTTTTAAATTTTATGATAACAATTCAGTTTACCAAGTCATACAAGAGTTTTTGATCGTACACTATGCAAAATATTACACGTTAACTTAAAATAGTAATTACATACAATTTTCCTTATACGATAAACAAACAATACAATTACTAATTCTATCAAGCCTTATTGTACAATTATCATATTTTATTGTACCATTTTAAATAATTGGTTGCAAATATGCGAAAGGCAAAATAGCACAATCTCACGCATCTCGCTTTTCTTATAAGTTATGCTATGCCAAATTTCATGTCTGGGTTTTTCATACTGTAGGCACTCCTCTATTTTATGCTTAGCTGTGTCTTCTGTTAGGCAGGTACTACATAGATTAGTCCTTTATTTTCCTATTTTATTGCGGTATTGTTCAAAATTTCCGTGGCCTGATAGGAGTTGTGTCGCTTTTTTAGTTAGCTTAAATTTTATCTTTAGCCTTTCAATGACGTTAGGGAAAATTTCTCTAGTGTGAATACCTTTATCGGAATTCTGTCAGTCGTTATTCCACTGATGAAATGTTTGTTCCCTGAGTATTTTTTTAAATAGTTTTTTGTTTAGGACGTGATTTCGTTCGATCTCGGAGTTGGAAGTATTTTGTGCCTTGGGCCGATTTGACTTCGATTACGCTAATTCACTCCATGACCTCGTATTTTAGAGGTGGTTGTCCGGTAATTAAACAAAGTGCGTTCGTGCTGATTGTCGAGTAACCTTTGCTAATTGCTAAGAGGCAGGGTCTTTGTGCTTCTCTAAGTTTTCTTTCGATTCTGCTGTGGTTAACCGTATGACCCCAAATGGAGCAGCCGTAGGTAACAATGGCTATTGCTATATTTTCGTCAGGTGCTCCCTAAGGAAATGCCATCGGACCTCTTTTATTACTTATCTACGTTAGTGACGTTACATCTACACCATAAACTAAGAGCCGCCGTGAGGACGTGTGGTGGGGGACACCACCCTTAAAAATGAGTGCCAATACGTGCAACGGCGACAAAAAACAGCCATACACGTATATCCATACAATTTTTAAAAATTTATACGAACGCAAATACAAATTTACATACGCATAAGAATGCATTAGGTCTCTACGAAGCGTTTAATGTGATGGCATCTTGTAACAACGCTGACTTCGATTTTGTTGCTATTACAACCCCTGATTATCCGAAGAAAAAACGAATATTTACATCCTTCTGTACTGTAGTCATTATTGTTATCTTATCTTTGTGGTAAATCCTGCAAAATACGAATTCGTAATTCCCTTTGCCCTCCCATGGACTACAACCTTGTCGTGGTGGAAGGGCTTGTGTGTTCCGATGACCCCTAGAGCTGTGCTGGTGGGAGTAATAATAATTACTCCTGGAAGGGTCACCCATGCCAGATAGGTCGAAGGTTAGGAGCCAGACGAAAGGTAGTCCACGCAGCGTCTGTTCCTCAGTGAGGCGGCTGCAATGGCGTCTGACCCCAGTGGAGCGGCCATTAAGTGATGGTGTCACGTTAAAAACACTATTGAGGAAGGCAACGGGAAACCACCTCAATTATCATTCCCAAGAAAATATGATGGACGCAAAACAGAAATTGAGTCCTGGCAACTCAGGGACTCGGCCCAAGGGGCCGTGTGTCGTGCCCGGCAGCGGGGGAGGCAAGGCTCCCGCGGTCGTCATCCCACGAAACCCTTGCGGGGAAGAAATAACTGCAGCAGGACAGAAGACTCAGAAGAAGGCGAAAGTAGTTAGAATAGGAACCTGGAACGTCAGGACAATGTTGAGGAGAGGCAAATTAGAAAATATTAAGCGAGAGATGGAAAGAGGTAATATAGATGTTTTAGGCCTCTGCGAGGTGAGATGGAAGGATAGCGGGGATTACTGGAGTGACAATTATAGTGTGATATACAGCGGCGGGGACGAGAGCCAACGAGGGGTTGCCGTAATTTTAAATAAAGGGGTAGGAAGAAGCGTAGTCAACATAGAGCAAGCGACAGATACAATTTTACTCGTAGAGATTAAAGCAGAGCCGACGAACTTGGTCATTGTTCAGGTATACATGCCACCGAGCAACCACAAGGAGGAAGAAGTCGATAGGATGAATGATGAGTTAGAGGATATCATCGCGAGTGTTCCTGCAGGGAAACATTTGATAGTGATGGGGGATTGGAAGACGACGTTAGGCGAAGGAAGAGATGGGGGTGAGGTGGGGGACTATGGATTAGGCACGAGGAATGAACGCGGGGAGAAAGCAATTGAATTCTGCTGGAGACAGGGGTTAGTCATCACCAACACATGGTTTAGACACCAGAAAAGGCGTAGGTATACATGCAAAATGCCAGGTGACTCAGAAAGGTACCAGTTAGATTATATTATGGTTAGGCACAGGTTTAGGAACAGTGTGATAAATTCGCACAGTTTCCCAGGAGCGGATGCGGACTCTGACCACAATTTAGTTGTTATGAAATGTAATGTTCGTTTCAAGAAGGTAAGGCAAGGGCGGCGGGTTAGGAAATGGAATTTAGAAGCAGTAAATGGATTTACGAGGAAGGAGTATCAGCAGGCTGTAGAGAAAATGATGGATGACGGTAAAGAACTGAGTACTATCGAAGAGAAAAGGGAATGTATCAAGAAAGGGATATTGGAAGGCGCTAAAGACACTATAGGAACCGTTAACGGGAAAAGGATAAAGGAAACCATGGGTAACAAATGAGATGATTGCAAAGATGGATGAGAGAAGAAGGTGGAAGAATGTAAACACAGCGTTCGGCAAAATGAAGTACAAAGAGTTAAACAATAAATTGAGAAGGGCCACAAATAAAGCAAAAGAAGAATGGTGGAAAACGCAATGCGAGGATATGGAAAGTTTACAGAAGAAGGGTGAAATTGGTGCTCTATACAGCAGGGTTAAGTTATTATCGGGAAGTAAGAAGGCAAGATCTGTGCTAACAGTTAAAGATAAACGGGGTAAGATAATAGTTGAACCAGGAAAACTCCAAGAGAGATGGAAGGAATATATAGAAACACTGTATGGTAAAGAACTTAGGCCGACAAGGTTAGACATAGAAAAGGAACATGACGTAGAAGAAGATAGCTTAGGTCCAGGCATACTCGACGATGAAATAGAAAGAGCATTAAAGGAGATGAAAGCAAATAAGGCAGTGGGGGTGGACAATATTCCTGTAGAAATGTTGAAATGGTTAGGGAAAGGTGGGAAGAAGGCCATATATGAACTGATTCGTAGTATCTATGAGGAAGGAATCTGGCCGGAAGATTTTGTGAGATCGGTGTTAGTTCCTATTCCAAAAAAGGCAAAGGCTTCGTCATGTGAGGATTACAGAACGATAAGTTTGATATCCCACGCAGCTAAAGTTATTCTCAGGATCGTCAACAAAAGGATAGAGAGTAAGGCAAATGATTACTTAGGGGATGATCAGTTTGGGTTCAGGAAGGGAAGAGGTACGCGTGATGCCATTGCAGTAATAAGATCACTAGTTGAGAGGAATATAGAATACAATCAGGACGTTTTTGCCTGTTTTGTAGATTTCGAAAAAGCGTTTGATAGAGTGAATTGGGAAAAATTAATGAGTGTATTGCAGAAAATAGGAATGGATTGGAGGGACAGGAGACTGATCCGCAACCTGTACATGTCTCAGACTGCTCAGGTGCGAGTGGGGAACGGAGAGTCCGGATGGGCAGTGTTAGGAAGAGGTGTAAGGCAGGGTTGCCCATTGTCACCGGTACTGTTCAACGTATACGTAGAGGAAATGATTAAAGAGGCATGGGAAGAACTGGAGGTAGGAATGAAGGTCGGAGGGGAATTCGTAAAATCGGTTAGGTTTGCTGATGACCAAGCATTAGTTGCTCAGTCAGCGAAGGGGTTGCAAGCATTGTTGAGTGAATTGGTGGTTCAATGCGATAAATATGGGATGAGAATCAATATTATTAAAACAAAGGTTATGCGATTTTCCAGAAAGAAAAAGGCTAAGCTAAATATTAAAATAGGCGGGGAAAAAATAGAGCAGGTAGAACAGTTTACATATCTCGGAAGTGTTTTGGACCAATACGGTCAAAGTGGTAGGGACGTAAGGAGAAGAATTGCGCTAGGCAAGGAGGCTTTCTCAAGGAGGAGGGAGTTGATGACGGGGACATTGAGTAGGGATGTTAAGACAAGACTCGTAAAAACTCTGATATGGAGCGTAGCTATGTACGGCGCGGAAACGTGGTCGCTGAAGCAGGAGGAAGGACGTAGATTGGAGGCTTTTGAAATGTGGGTGTGGAGAAGAATGGAGAAGGTGAAATGGACCGAAAGGAAAACAAATGAGGAAGTGCTAGAAATGGTGGGGGAGGAGAGGGGTTTGTTGAGAGAAATCCTATGGAGGCAGGAAAAATGGATGAAAGGCGTATTGAGCGGTAGTGGAATGTTGAAGAGGGTAATAGAGGGGAGAATGTTGGGCAAGCGAGGTAAGGGTAGGAACAGGATAGGGATGTTGGACGGGATGAACGGAGGAAAGAAGTACACCGAGATGAAGAGGGACCTGATATAGATTAGTTTGCTAGGTGGGGAGTCACAAAATGTTTATTTGATAGTTATGTCCATCCAAAAACCTACCTTAACAGGTAGATTACCTAATAATAATAATTCCCTTTGCGTCGTAGTTAAACTCGTGTGTCATGAACCTGGCTACGAGTAAAAGTCGCGCCTTTTCTATTTTTTTCTCAAGGGATTCCCAGCTCTTCTCCTCAAAAAGGTTAACTACTTAGGCGTTGCTCTCACTCACCTCTCTTAAGTGAAAAATATACGGGGAATACATGGATGTGATAACAATAAATTATGATTTATTTGAAGAGCATTGGGGAAATATGACAATGTTATAGATGAGCAATGTTATCTTTCGCTTGTCATGTCTCCTTTGGGACATGCTGTCAGCATATGGAATCCTCATGAAGTTGGAGGGTTTGCCGAATTAGATCACGTGCAGCGTAGAGGAGCTAGAGTTGCGAAACGTTATTATGATACACTGAGTAGCGTAACAAAGTTATTAGAGGAGCTAGGTTGGGAATCACTTACGGAGCGAAGGTTAAAATACAGATTTAATCTCTTGTATTAATCGGAAGAAAACCTCTTTAGCAGTGATATTGAAAAGTTATAATAGCTCCGTAGTACTACGATAGGGGAGATCATGTCAATGAAATTTGATGGATTAAGTATAGAGAAGATATATACGCATAAGATGTCATTTTTTCCACGAACGATATGGGACCAGAATGACGTCCGATCATGCTAGTGGAAAAAGTAATTTGTGTCAATAGTAGTCTCCTGTGTAATCACTCCCTGCAACACACTCTGGCAGTGGCTTGTAGAGTATTATGTCATGATAATAATTATAAAGGCCCTTCACACTCGCCCCCTTATCGCAAGAATTTAAATAAAAGTTCTGGTATTCCTTGAGAAAATATTTCTCCATAGGAACCCAAATACTTGCGACAAATTCCAAAAGAGACCTAACTAATGTGGAAAAACCTTTTCTATTTAATTTTGCTATACATTTCCCCACCACCCGTAAAATGGAGCCAAGTTTCTCATTTAATTGGGTGCTCATAGGTATATTATAAATATTACCTTTAAAAGGGACATGATAGTTTAGTGGGTAAAGCTACTGACGACAGAGCCCGGGTTTAATTCACGGGGACGCTTCAGCTTCACCCAAGCAATGCTTTTTTTCGAATAAGTACACCTACATGATACCCCGGAACCCATCGTAAGGGCATGTGGCGCAAGGTGATAAGTCAAGGGTACCTGATGATGACGCCTAAGCGTTGAAACTAGTTGCACAATAATGCAGAACAGTGGATTTATACATTGTGTTTTTAATAAAATACATAGCGATAAGTCACCCCCCATGGATGCACAATCAGAACATCTACATCTGCACAAATATAAGTTGGAACGTGCAATCCAAACAAAGTTAGTCACTACGCAAGAAGTTACTAACATGCCTAAATATCCAGCAACAGGGCATTATTCAAATCATACGTGAGCAATGTTATAAAAATGGGTATATTAAGGTGCATACACGGCAATGACAAAATATGTACTCTACCGATACTAATCATTCTCATCCAGGCTGTGACCATATCTAGTTTGATCTATTGTTACTAGATGTTCGTCTCCGCCGTCGTCATCACTCGAAATCCTCCACACAGGCTAGAGGATGGCAGCGGAAACTATGGCTCTGTACAGACTCGTCATTTAGGCGCCTTAACCGCCCGATTTAGGAAGGACGCCATCTTGAAGGGTGTCCAAACTCGTTAGACAGCGAGAGGGCGCAAATTTAGGCACCTATTGCGGGCACAAGAAGTGCATCTTAAATACACCATATTGCAACCCCATAATTCCAAGTGTTATAAGCGAGGCAACTAGCAGAAGAATAATCGATATGGTGGGAGTGTTTAATGAATGTTAGTCACAATAATATTGGTTATTTCTTCGAGAGAGTGCACTTTTACTCGTTGAAAAATCAAACGAAAGTCCTATTAACGCGAGATGGGAAAAAGCGGAGCTTTCCTTAAGCAAGAGAAATTTCACGACTTCCGCATGAATGTAGTTTAATTCTTGCAATAACTTTATTTGATCAAGTTATTGGATGCAGATGTTTGAAATGTAAACGTAAGAACATATTTCTCTGTTTGGTGGTTCATTTCATGACTTATAACATCGTGTTTGTGTCCATGCCTCTTTGTGTGCTTGTTAAATCATATTTTGGTACATAAATATTACGTAAGATAATCTTCGAGTGTAATGGTTTGTTTGGAGAATATAAGCATTTAGTAATGCCCTTAGTAAAACTATAGCTGTCTGCATGAATCCAACTGGGTCGTTCGCCAAATCTTTGCAAAAGAAGCCACCATTTCAATACGTAAGCCCTCCAAGTAATAAAAACAACAAAAATGAAATAGCGCCTGCCAAGACTATACTTAATACTATACTTAAGACTATACTTATAAGCTTAACATAAAAATATGAAATATTTAGCACGAAAAGTACGCGTAAATATAAATGAACTACATGGGACACAAAGTATATCAAACAATTAATGACCGAAAAATTACTCTGGAGTAAAATACCATGTGAGATTAAAGTTTAAAATAAATGATATGTGATACTACCCGACCTAATAATTAAAGCGAAATTTAAAAAAACAGATAATTTATTTTTAAATATGGTCTACTAAGGGAAAATAAATACGTAACTGCTACCAAAAATCAGTTAGTAAATCAAGTTAGTAAATTAAAAGAAAGAAACTTAAAAGGGAAAACTTTAATAAGAGACTGCAGAATGAATTGTAAAGTGAACTCAGAATTACGCAAAAACCATTACGTGGTTTTGCAACTACACACAAATTTTTGCACAAGGTATCTCAAATATTAAAATATTTACGTTCGGTCATCATCGGTTTATTCGTTATTCTTAGCTACATAGGTAGCAATACTACTGCATAGTGTGTCCAAACTCATCTGCTTTTTCATTGCACCGAAATCCATGCTCCCTATCGCCTAATGAATCTGGCCGCAACTTAAAAGACGGAAGAAAGACGTCATTGTGAAACTAAGGATTTGGAGAGTTAGGACGATTGCGTGGACATGAAAATTAAATAAAATATTAAGCGACACATAGAGTGAGGAACAATACACATGAGCCTTTGCAAGGTGATATAGGAAAAAACCGGGTACCTCTATACCGAGTGATATATAGCGATAGGGGGCGAACTTTAACGGTTGGCGACCTAACACCCCCCTCCATACACCTTTGCGGCGGATTGCCGGGTATTATGTAGATGAGATGTAGTCATAGTACAAACAGGAAGCTGAGAAGGTCAGAATGCGTGGATTTGATGAATAGTACAATATTATGAGTAGAAATATGAGCTGACCCAGTCAGTTTGGTGGTAACCCAGATGTGAGCACAGTTAAGCATTCATTGGGAAGAAGTCGCACACAGTGTATACAATCACAGTTAGGCAATATGATTGCAAATGCACCTCGAAGAAAATACGTACTTGATAAATATGAGGGATTGGAATGCGGTGGTAGGCGAAGGTAGAGAGACTGGGAGTGAGGTAAGAGAGTAGCGGTTTAAGAGAAAGGACCGACTGCGGAAAGAAAACTGTAAAATTTTGTTGAAGAAATAGATAATTATCATATAAATCTGGTTAAAACATCACATGAGACGTAATTGCACATGAACAATTCCACAACATACAGGAAGATATCAGTTAGGCTGTATCGTGATATGGCATACACGTAGACTTAGAAATAGTGTGATTAACTCACACAGCAAATGAGAGCATATGCGAATTCGGAATACAATTTAATGATCATAAAATGAAATGTAAAAGAATAAGAAAAGGATGGAGATGTAATTTTTATTTCAAATTTTGCGACTTTTCACGGATATAAAGGTAAATTATTTGTAATGGGCTTGAAATATATTTTATAATTATTAATTTCAACGACTTTCTGGGTAGAAAATTATGCAAATTTCATAGAACTTCTTTTTCCCAGTAAGGTTATATAATTTGCAGAATGCGACTAACCTTATTGATCCCTAAGACGAATAGTTTGTTTAAGGAATTCAGCGACTTCTTGAAAGCAATTAAAATTCTAAGCAGGTGCTACCCGTTCGTCGGAGTAGTTGGCCGCAGGACTTCGTTCACGTCACTTCGACAGACCTAAAGGCACTGGTGAAGATCTCATCCTTGACATCTAGAGATAAAGAGAGTATAGCTTAAAATTGAGGAAGCAAAAGCCAAATACGCTCTTTGAATGGTTATTATTCAAGCGCGTTGTGAGATGCTGTAGTAGGTTTGGGGTTATTCAGAAAAAGACGGGGTTTGAATGGGTAGGGAAGTAGGGTTCATCGTTAGGAATAAAATATAAAGGTTCCATTGAAACGAATGACGGCATTGAATTCGAAGGACAGCCATGTGCGAAACCTCAACTCAAGCAACTAAGAGGGCTTGTCGCAGGTGGATTTAGGTTACAATAAAATATCAATGAATGTATAGCACCTGAATGTTGTAAAAAAATGAAAAAGAAACAAGAAATCCATTGTAAAACAGATGAGATCGAGTTAAGCACTTCAGAACAAGTGAAATAGCCGGTTTTACATTGATGTCAAACCTTTCATGGGATACACACATTGGAAGGATATGAGGGTTAGGCTTAATTAAGTTGGATTTAATTAGATGGGTTGTAGGAAAATGAGACAAAAAAGTAAGAGGCAGGTGTTACTTTGCTTTACTTCGGCCACATTTAGAATACGTGACCAGTATCCACGATCCATGGGACAAAACTTTGATTAAAGAAATTAGATTTACATGAATTTGTGGGTTTTGTTAGCGGTTTTATTCTTAATTACGGGTGGTGACCTAACACCCCCCGCCATACCCATTTGAGACAGATTGCGGGGTTCTACGTAGATGCAAATGAAGAAATAGGTTTAGAAATAGGAAATGGTTTAGAGAAAATCCACTAGGCTTGTTTAAAATCCTTACGACAAGCGAGGTAGCGTTACGGGTATGTTGGAGAAATCTCGAAGAGAGTAGGTAAGACAGGTTTTTAGAAAGATTTATTTATTTATTTACATACTTCGTTGCAATTAGGCAATTTTCCTGGTGGCAACGGTCCAGTGTGATCACTGGTCACTCTTACAATGCACATACATACACACACAAGAAGAACAGATATGAGACAAAATGCTCGTATATTCAATGACACTTTTAAGATTACCGACCTCTCCTTTACCATCACACAAGGATTAGGTGTACACCACACGAGTACATACTACGCACCGTCCATCGCCACACTTCGTCCGTAATCACGTACTCT
Organism: Hetaerina titia; assembly: GCA_037158775.1. Classification (NCBI taxonomy): domain Eukaryota; kingdom Metazoa; phylum Arthropoda; class Insecta; order Odonata; family Calopterygidae; genus Hetaerina; species Hetaerina titia. The sequence goes on from CM073773.1 coordinate 61,589,121, forward strand.
TCAATTTCATAAACCGTTCAAAATCGCGTCCCGTTAACACATTATTCATAGCACAAGTACATACGGTTTTATTTCTCACTCACACGTTTTTAAGGCGAGCATACACCTCGTTTTAAATTTATTTAATGAATAAGGTAAGGACTTAAAGATATCCTCAGGTAACTCATTCCATTCTTTTATTCCACGATTGAGGAAGGAGTTTTTTTTTAATGTTTGTTTTGTGCCCTCTATGTTTTATTTTGAACTGATGGTCCTTCCGCCCAATGTAATTTGGTTTGTCTAATCTTTCTGAGAGCTCCTCCCACCCCTTCTCTTTATTTACTATCTTGAACATCCCACATAGCCTGTTCAGCTTCCTTCTGAGTCGGAGCGGTGTCCATCCTAGTGTCTCTAACATTTCTGTCACACTATCTGTCCTGTTAAGATATAAGAGTCCTGTGTTTTCTTGTGGCACAGAGGGAATTGCTATGGCATAAAATAACGTTGCCAAATTCAACCACCGAGATCGAAAAAGTGAGGCAGATACCATCACCGATTGATTCATCTATTTGTTTTTCCATACCACGATACACAGTCGTAACAAAATCGAACCCAAGCTTCCCAAGACATTTACGCCACGACAAACATTTACTGATTTAGTCCATGATGCATGAACTTACCTTGAACGCATGACTTGTTTTTCAATGCATTTGCCTACTTGTAAGTTCATCTGCAGTAACTCTCGCCCACATGCATGCCTATAGACATCATTAAATGATTGCTGCGCTCGACCTATTCATCAAATTCTTTTGTTATTTTTTAATGTAATTTCGTTGGATTGATTGTGTTCTAGTTTCATATTGCGCGAGGGAAAAGCGAGTACTTGAATCTGCCCGTGACAGCATTAATTGTTTTTATTTTATCCCAGTCGTAAAATATACCAATATTATTTGGTTCCATACGTATTGAAGATGGCCTGTACTTTTCTTGCCTTCTCTCTTAAAGAATCAAGAGGCTCCCAGACTCATTATTCCAGCATGTCAGAGGACAGTTACCGGCTTTTCGTAAAAGTATTTGTCAATTCTACTGGTTTTTATCTGAATTTTATCTATTCCTTCATCTACATCTACTTAATACCCCGCAAGCCACTGCAAGGGCGTTCGTTGGGGGGTGTTAGGGCACCAACCGTAATTTAGAAAGAAAAAAAACCACATGCAAAAGCCAAAAGTTCATAGTTCACAAACCAAACATGGTATTTCATGCAAGAACCCTTTCACTTTAAAAGGTTCAGAACAAACGAGTTTAACAATGACACCACAGGAATTATTATGGCCCCACACTATTTAGATAGGTCAGACGAAAAGATAAGATAAGGGTTATATTCCAGTACAGGATAATATTCCAGTACAGACAGATGCAAATACTAGATCTTTCCCCGGATTATCAGCATTCATATTAGTAAGAAACCAATGTCACTACCGAAATATGAAAGACATTTAATTTACAAGTCACGACAAAATTAAACTTTACGCAGACATAAGGTATATTGTTGGTATATGTGAATGTTATTTGATAATATTTTTATTTGCATGCGTTTAAGTTGTAAAGGTTTTTGCATGTGTATATACGACTTTGAGGGTGTAGAGTGGCATGAATTTGTGTGTTTTGAATGGGATTTTATTCTCTTTTACGGGTGGTCACCTAACACTCCCTGCCACACGCCCTGCGGTGGCTTGCGGGGTACTATGTACATGTAATTAGAATTAGTAGGGTATTTATTTATTGATTTCCTGCTAGTTATTCTTTTTATTGAAGAGACCCATCTTAACAGTTCTACAGATGATTTGAATATACGTATCCTGTTATTGGATAATATTGCGTGTAAGTACTTACTTTCGTGTGATTAAAATTGATTGAGTGCATGATCAAACTAATATCTGTGAAGAGGTAATACGATTGTGTCTGTGCATGCTTGGATGGTGACTTAACAAACCTCGCCACATGCCCTTGCGGCGGCTTGCGGGGTAATGTGTAGATGCAGATCTTATTTTCATGAATTTACCTAGGTAAGCATGCTGGCCTTAATTAATATCAGCACAGTCATGCATGAATATTCATATCCTGAGGTACTTAAACTAAAAATGAAATGCAATTTTGCTTGGGACGTGGTTAACAGCATATAATTTAGTAAAAAGACGGCAGATAAGTGAAAATGTAGGACTTCTCGAAAAAATGAGTTTCTAACTCGAAGATTCTGCGTCACCCACTTGGCTGCAAAGCGCGATTAATCCTAGGTATTGAATTAACAGCAAAACTCATTGCGGAACAAGGAAATGTCAAGTTGCCATCCCAGCATAAGCGTAAAGCACAATTATGAGGATGTTGAAGTATGACTTGCTTTTAAAGTGGCTCATAGCTCTTGATTCCCGAGCCTACAAGCCTTGTATGTCTTTGATCCGCGAGGATGTTTTACGTTGTATTCTACTGTTTCGGTATACGGGAAAGATTTGGTACTAATCGTCAGGGAATCGCATTTTGCCTTCAGCTACCATTGTTCACTGACACTTCTGACTCTGGATTTACATCGCACAGGAGGACTATAGGGGTTTGGAAATCTAGGCGGAAAGAGTCACCGAGTCCGTCTCTTTCGTTCCCTCCCCCTGTCCCCCGCGTAACCTTTCTTCCAACTTACCACGGTCGAATTGTTTTGAGTGCCATCCCTTCCCTCCCCTCACCCTCCATTTTTTTCCTCCATCATTTTCCACGGAACCTTTCCTCCGGTCCCCCTCTCGTAATTACCGATATGTGGTTGATGACAGAGTGATTGAGTGTCGGGGGACGGGCCCTGAATGGCAAAAAGCCTCGGGAGCACACGGACGACGGCATTCCGACGCCCACGGTGAATACAAATAGGGGCGGGTGGTGGGAGGGAAGGGTTGATAGCGATCGGGGAGGAAGAGCGGTCCGCGTCCGAGGGGGAGAGAAGGAGGTGGGACCGTGAGGGGTATGGGGAAAGCGGGGCTGTGGGAAAAGTGGGCTGCGGGAGATAAATACCACTCTGCGGGAGATATAAGCGGATCGATTAGGGGGCGAAATTGAGTGCATTAAACTCGCATCCCCTTCCGCTAGATCCCTTGGCTTTTGTATGCATCCGAATGTCTGCCTACCCTGTGGCGGAGTTACAAGACACGGTGCCAAGAAATTTCCAGGGTGACACATTGTAGGCATTAACTGTAGTAGTGTTGATGAACTCTTTTTTCTCGGGATTTATATAATATTAGTTTCGAATACTCATTTTCATTGAATTCGTACACATTAGCACTATATGTATACCATGACACTATTCTCCGGAAAATGACTACCCGAGCAAAAATGAATAATTTGTCGTAGTTAAGACTTGTAGTTTGTGGTAATGAGCTCGAAAATAGAGAAACCACTAATAAAGAGAATCAATAAAATCGAAATTCATTGGATTCTAATTGATATGATTTGGATATGACAATCTCTCTAAGATTCCTGAAGCACGATCACATGCAGTCTTTATCGCAACCTTAATCCTTATCAACGAGATGGATGCCTAAAAAGCTGAGGCCAATCTTAAAATTCTCCCTAAATAGCCGAAATTTCTAATTCTTGGCGCAACCTCAAATCATAAGATCTGGTTCATTAGATATTATTATTAGGTAATCTACCGGTTAAGGTAGGTCTTTGGATGGACAAAACTATCAAATAAACATTTTGTGACTCCCCACCTAGCAAACTAATCTATATCAGGTCCCTCTTCATCTCGGTGTACTTCTTTCCTCCCTTCATCCCGTCCAACATCCCTATCCTGTTCCTACCCTTACCTCGCTTGCCCAACATTCTCCCCTCTATTACCCTCTTCAACATTCCACTACCGCTCAATACGCCTTTCATCCATTTTTCCTGCCTCCATAGGATTTCTCTCAACAAACCCCTCTCCTCACCCACCATTTCCAGTACTTCCTCATTTGTTTTCCTTTCGGTCCATTTCACCTTCTCCATTCTTCTCCACACCCACATTTCAAAAGCCTCCAATCTACGTCTATCCTCCTGCTTCAGCGACCACGTTTCCGCGCCGTACATAGCTACGCTCCATATCAGAGTTTTTACGAGTCTTGTCTTAACATCCCTACTCAACGTCCCCGTCATCAACTCCCTCCTCCTTGAGAAAGCCTCCTTGCCTAGCGCAATTCTTCTCCTTACGTCCCTACCACTTTGACCGTATTGGTCCAAAACACTTCCGAGATATGTAAACTGCTCTACCTGCTCTATTATTTCCCCGCCTATTTTAATATTTAGCTTAGCCTTTTTCTTTCTGGAAAATCGCATAACCTTTGTTTTATTAATATTGATTCTCATCCCATATTTATCGCACTGAACCTCCAATTCACTCAACAATGCTTGCAACCCCTTGGCTGACTGAGCAACTAATGCTTGGTCATCAGCAAACCTAACCGATTTTACGAGTTCCCCTCCGACTTTCATTCCTACCTCCAGTTCTTCCCATGCCTCTTTAATCATTTCCTCTACATATACGTTGAACAGTACCGGTGACAATGGGCAACCCTGCCTTACACCTCTTCCTAACACTGCCCATCCAGACTCTCCGTTCCCCACTCGCACCTGAGCAGTCTGAGACATGTACAGGTTGCGGATCAGTCTCCTGTCCCTCCAATCCATTCCTATTTTCTGCAATACACGCATTAATTTTTCCCAATTCACTCTATCAAACGCTTTTTCGAAATCTACAAAACAGGCAAAAACGTCCTGATTGTATTCTATATTCCTCTCGACTAGTGATCTCATTACTGCAATGGCATCACGCGTACCTCTTCCTTTCCTGAACCCAAACTGATCATCCCCTAAGTAATCATTTGCCTTACTCTCTGTCCTTTTGTTGATGATCCTGAGAATAACTTTAGCTGCGTGGGATATCAAACTTATTGTTCTGTAATCCTCACATGACGAAGCCTTTGCCTTTTTTGGAATAGGAACTAACACCGATCTCACAAAATCTTCCGGCCAGATTCCTTCCTCATAGATACTACGAATCAGTCCATATATGGCCTTTTTCCCACCTTTCCCTAACCATTTCAACATTTCTACAGGAATATTGTCCACCCCCACAGCCTTATTTGCTTTCATCTCCTTTAATGCCCTTTCTATTTCATCGTCGAGTATGCCTGGACCTAAGCTATCTTCTTCTACGTCATGTTCCTTTTCTATGTCTAACCTTGTCGGCCTAAGTTCTTTACCATACAGTGTTTCTATATATTCCTTCCATCTCTCTTGGATTTTTCCTGGTTCAACTATTATCTTACCCCATTTATCTTTAACTGTTAGCACAGATCTTGCCTTCTTACTTCCCGATAATAACTTAACCTTGCTGTATAGAGCACCAATTTCACCCTTCTTCTGTAAACTTTCCATATCCTCGCATTGCGTTTTCCACCATTCTTCTTTTGCTTTATTTGTGGCCCTTCTCAATTTATTGTTTAACTCTTTGTACTTCATTTTGCCTAACTCTGTGTTTACATTTTTCCATCTTCTTCTCTCATCCATCTTCGCAATCATCTCATCCGTTACCCATGGTTTCCTTATCCTTTTCCCGTTAACGGTTCCTATAGTGTCTTTAGCGGCTTCCAATATCCCTTTCTTGATACGTGCTCTCATAATACTTTTGCAAGAGAAAATTTCAAGATGGCGATAGATAGCGATATCGAAGAAAAAATATCTGCGTTCGCGAACTCGGTCACACCAATCATTTCTAGGGCATCTTCGATTGGCTCCTTAGTCTCTTATCATTCGTTGAAAAATGACATTTTCGATTTAAAGCTCCACAATCTATCTCTCTCACCTAATACTTACAATATAGCCTAAAATTTGCGGCGCCATTAGCTGTAAGTTTTTTACTCTTATGATATGGATCTGACTTAAGATATTAATTTTACATTTTCATCCTCATTCTTTGAATATTCGATCTCTAATTCCTCAAGCAACGAATTTTCACATGCTAATTGTTCAATCGTGGCATCTAAAATAAATCGCAGCTCTGCCCTTCTCTGCGCTGTTTACATTTCAGAAATCGTAATCTTTTCGTGGCACTCCCATTTAACTCTTTTGTATTTTAAGTAAGGGCAAAGAGTGAACTCTGACTCTCCCTCTATGTTGTCCATTTCCAGTACCCTTTCAACAACTATAAGTTTTCTGTAAGTTTCCCTTGCATGCTTTCACAAAGGGAAGCTTGGGCAAGGAAACATTCGGGAACATACAAATACACACAATCATGCTGGTTAACCTAAAGCTGGTTTACGGAGAAGTTTTTCCTTCGTCTTGGACCAGCTCTGGGCTACCTTAACCACTTGCGCATTAACTAGAAGAGACCGAATAGGTATGCAAAATCCAGACTCCAGGGACCTACTTCCGGGGAATAATACACACATACTCCCTCAGGTATTACAAGTACTATACTCCATCAGGTACAACGAAGCAACACCAACACGGTAAAATGAAATGAAGAAAACACCGGATTCTGCCCTGATTCTTCAGTCAGAAGATGGCGTTAGGGAGTTATTGCACCCACCTTAGGAGAAATGGACGATGACACAAGGATTGTAGGTAAAATAATGATAAAATGACATAAATAATAGGAACATTACATTTCACGACACCAATAGCCAACAGAAGGACACGAGCCACATTGGCCGTTACACATTACACGCTCACATTACAAGTGAGTTTTACAAATTAATACATCAGTAATAATAGTATTTGAAGATAAGAGCACTTTAGCTTTTCATTAAACATATTCTTTATTAAATTAATTTTTTGGGACAGGTTATAATTCATTATAATTTTGGCGAGTCATTTCAACATATTGGGAGGGAATAGGGAAGTATAAACGTTTCTTTTGGGAGTGCAGGAAGATGTCATTGTATCCCTCGCGTTCATTAGCCTAATGTTAATGATAAGGTTCCGTAGGCTCATGACTTAAGCGATCCCTTCGGCAGACGGAATAATAATACTTTGGAAACGCTCTCCACATGTCTCAGTAATGGGACTTTAATAACTTCGGGCAAGTAATGAAACCACCGAGATTCAAACATAAGCTCATCATATAGGCACGAAAAGCGAATGTATTAGCTACCCTGCCATTGTAGCGAACTGCATCCCCATTCATTGATACGAAGGAGGTGCATTAATTTTCCCATTGACCATTCATAACCGACGCTCTTCCTTTACATGTACTGTTCCTTGTACACTGTTCATCGGTAACCAATAAATTATTCTTTTACGGTAGATAATTCTTGATACAAATTAAATTAATTCAAATCTATCAGTATCAAATTCGTGATAAAATTGTTCTCTTTTACGGCTGGTGATCTAAAACCCCTCCTCAATACACCCTTACGGCAGCTTACGGGGTATTATGTAGATGTCGATGAAATCAAGTAAGCGACGACTAATTTATGTCTCATTATGGAGTAACGTCGGCCAAGCTGTACTTTTAATAGAGCCCATATTTATTTGAGTGCGTTATACATTGGAATTTTCGATAATAACTACAATTTATGGTAAAATATTTGGTGTTTTCCCGGCGTATCAGCTGCGTAAATTCTTCTCGGGTCCTCCACCGGGTTATATCGTCCATCTCGGCCGACGTTTCGATGTCCGACTCGGTCATCGTCATCAGGGCTTCTATTTCAGAAGCCCTGATGACGATGACCGAGTCGAACATCGAAACGTCGGCCGAGATGGACGATATAACCCGGTGGAGGACCCGAGAAGAATTTATGCAACTATTATTTATGTATGAAAGGCTGTTTGCGCGTTTGATGCCGTTTAAAATGAGAAAACTATCTTTTTAAATATTTTCATATAAAATATTTTATTGCTATTAAATAATTCTTGAACCTAAATTTGTCAAAGAAATTAGAACTGCCATGAAACGATTATTTCCAATGTAAATATTTACTTTTTTCATTTCTCTCCGTTGCCTTCCTCAATAAGGAATTTGGTGAATCAAATAAACTCTCCAAGTATGAATACTTGATTATTGACGTAGACGTTCATAGCGATGTTTAGGAAGAAATAATATTTTGAATGAATTTAAGGAGACATCCACATCTACACAATATCCCGAAGCCGCCGCAAGGACGTGGGGCGGGGGGTGTTCGGTCACCAACAAATTGACCAAGAACTGCGATCTGTTCGAAAATTGTTGCTGTAGCTGATAAATTTTATCTTGTTGGACGCACCGCTTTTTATAGGATTAATTCGGAAATCTCCGATATGACAAATTTTGGGCAAGGTTGGTACCGAAAATGCTGACTAACCAACACAAAGAGTAAAGAAAGTCGAGTGGACGAACGCCTTTGGGCAGCTATTGACAGCCCCGAGCACGAATCTGCGATTTATTTCTTATTCTCGTAATTGAAACAGTGGCTTGGTGGAAAAACGGTTTGCATACATTGAGGAACTCAAGACTACGGTTGTCGACTGGATCATATCCCAGGTGGCATACTTCTTTGCTAAAGGATTAAAGTAACTGACACAGCGTTACGCGAAATACTTAGAAGTGAACGGCAATTATGTAGAAAAATAAAGTGTGTTTCTAGGAGACTATAATTGATTTTACAAACTTATTCTAACGAGTGTATTTGTTGATGACCACACGAATATATTTAAAAAAATAACCCTCGTATTTTGTCGTGATGGTCGACTCTATCAATATCGTTTGTAGTCATAATAGCTTCCTCTGTGTCGCAAAAAACTCACATTCCCTATACCTTTCTAAAAGTCTTCTTTGCCTGTTCAATTTGTAAATCAAGAGGCTCTCAGCTTAATATATCCAACATACCCGTCACGCTTACTCTCTTCTCGTACAGCTGTTAAAACGCGGGCGTACTTTCTCGGATCCTTTCCCAATTCTTTAATTGAAGTTTCTCCCTTTTTTCTAAGATCTTCTTCCTTTCTCTCTGAGCTTCACATCAAGATGCGGTTTTTTTATGCGGCCTCCACCCGTATTTATATTTTTGCTGCGATGAAAAAATTCTTCCCCCACGTAGGAATACGTGAATTTCGTGATCGTCTTGCTTACACTTTTTGAGAAAAAAAGGTTCCCAACCTAATTATAATAGCATACCCATGACCCTTATTAGCTTCTCGCAGCAATTTTTTTAACGAACCTAGTGATTTTCTCTGAACCATATCCATTTCTTTAATTGACGTTTTCTCCCATGGATCCCACACACTACCCGCGTTTTTTTAGATTTTACCGAACTCATGGGAGTAACACCACTCTCTTACTTTTTCATTACGTTTTTTCCAAAAACCATTTAGAGAGAGACCTAAATAATTCAAGGGTGTATCGAATATTTTTCTATTGTGCCTTCAAGGAAAGGTTTGCTTCGGGGTAACCCCCGTATACTATATTTGACGTATTCTAAAATGCTGAATTTATCCCATCTCTTTTATAATTTTCTTATGTAGTTTTTATCTTTTCTCATATCCTAAAACTATGGTGTTGTGCTGTAAGAATTAGGTGACATTGAAGCGGGATTGAAAGTGTTCTTCGTTTGATTTTTGATACACACTCGCCCGATGACCCTCGAATTTCAAATTGCACGTAGAATTAAATCACAGATGAGTCTGTTTCCAAAACGTTCTCGTCACTAGAACCATGGTGCCAAGTCTCCTTACGGGTCCGACAAGATAGCGGAAAACCACCTGGTATCGCAAACAAACTAGGTATCCTCCTCCAGCTTGGTGGAGTGATTTTTAGTTCTACTCTCCAACTCACTTTACTTCCCCTTCTGCAACAGGCTTCCGATTTCACCTTGAAAAACCCAGCGAGGACAGACGGGAATGGTATTCATCCGCCAATTCAGTGCATTCATATCCATAAAGCATGACAGTCGATTCCATATGAATATCATCATGTTTTGACTTCTTCTATTTTGTGTGTTATATGTGTATGTGTGTGCATATATATACGAGTATGTATTATTATTAGGTAATCTACCGGTTAAGGTAGGTTTTTGGATGGACACAACTATCAAATAAATATTTTGTGACTCCCCACCTAGCAAACTAATCTATATCAGGTCCCTCTTCATCTCGGTGTACTTCTTTCCTCCCTTTATCCCGTCCAACATCCCTATCCTGTTCCTACCCTTACCTCGCTTGCCCAACATTCTCCCCTCTATTACCCTCTTCAACATTCCACTACCGCTCAATACGCCTTTCATCCATTTTCCTGCCTCCATAGGATTTCTCTCAACAAACCCCTCTCCTCCCCCACCATTTCTAGTACTTCCTCATTTGTTTTCCTTTCGGTCCATTTTACTTTCTCCATTCTTCTCCACACCCACATTTCAAAAGCCTCCAATCTACGTCTATCCTCCTGCTTCAGCGACCACGTTTCCGCGCGGCACATAGCTACGCTCCATATCAGAGTTTTTACGAGTCTTGTCTTAACATTCCTACTCAACGTCCCCGTCATCAACTCCCTCCTCCTTGAGAAAGCCTCCTTGCCTAGCGCAATTCTTCTTCTTACGTCCGCTCAGGTGCGAGTGGGGAACGGAGAGTCCGGATGGGCAGTGTTGTATGTATGTATATAAATAGTTCACATGGATAGATATAAGGAAAAGGGATAGAAACATATAACGGGAGGAGAACCTCTACAAGGCATGGTCCCATCCGGCATACTGTCTTAGTATAGGAAATGAAAGCAAGAATAGAAAAATAAGCTTCAGAAAGCGACTGATTTAAATGTCACCTTTCTTGAAAACGATAAGTGATCAGAAGATATGCTTACGACACCGCTTGGAAAAAATAATTTGAAATAAGTACTATACTTATTGCCATTATCCTATTCTATCCGCAACTTATGTTATCGTAATTTTGGGAAAGCATGATAAAAGTTTTGATATAGGGATAGAAATAGAGGTCTTGCAATTTAACCTTCTGGTAAAAAGATACAAAGATAAAATAAAATCATAGATTTAATTTCTATAAATTGTAAATTTAAAGTATTTTTATTTATTGGTTCGTTTAAACACACATTTTCCTTTGGTTATATTTGGTTGTTTTAGAAGGTTATACACATTTTCTGGCCATTTCAATTGAACTTTTCTTTTGAAGTTTTCTTTTTTCCCATTTTTCAGGATCATAGAAACCGATCTTTCATTCCACCTTTGGAATTACCGATAAAATATCCGCGACTTAGAGTGCTACATTTGCGTGTTGTTCTGTTCTCGAAAAAAATTTTACAGCTCTTAACTCGTTCATTGTGTTTCTAAGTGAGTGAAGTGCTGCAATCAGAGGATGATGAGTGAAGTAGTGAAGGGTCTTGCCAAGCTCGGACCGCCGAAGCTTGAATGACCAGGAAGCAGCGATCGTAGGACGTCGCTGACTCAGCATGGCAGTTCCTCTTCATAGGTGCGCACCCTAAGAGTTAGCTACTTCTAGTGGAGGAACTACTCACCACATTCACTTACCCTTAAAAGAGTACTGTAATGAGGCTTCACAGAATGAAAAGGGCGTCTTCAGTTGAGTTGAACGAGGCAGATAAAGAATTCACTGATGATGGAATTGCTTCCTACCTGCAGTATGGTTTCTATAGTTGAATTGCTTTCTTTATTAATTGATCGAAATGATATGATCGAAATGATTGAATTAAGTGATAAAACTTACATGATAAGAGTATTTTGTGGACACGCAAGAACTATTATATGCATAGCGGTGTTATGGTGAAATATTTTCAGATAAGCCATCATAAAACGGGCGATTTATACACAGCATTAACGATAATAATATAATACCTAATTCAGTTATTTATTCGCTCATTTTCGAGAAAAAATTAATGAATGAAAAGTTGAACCTGCGTTAGTTAATGATCTCCAGGCCTTATGGTTAACTTACTATTCTCTTTTTTAAAATCTTACTGCCGTCGATTTTAATGTGAATGATTTGCATCTAATGAATATCACACTGTCCTTACAATACGAGGCGCAACGGCAGCAAATCGGCGAAGATTGACCATTTGTAAATTTCTTAATTACTTATTTGACTTCTCCACCTAATTCCATTTCCATCTCCAGCCTTTACCACGCTTCAACATCATTTCTTCGGCATTAACGTTGAAAAACATGGGTGATGGGGACAGCTCGGCTTTAATCGTTTGCTAATCACTGCCCAACTTGATTTTTCAGCTACTACCCGCGCACTTGCTTAGTCTTTGACATGCACAGGTTTCTGATAATCCAACTCATATCTCTGCAATAAGTTCATTAATGGGGTCCCTTTTACTCTGCTGGACACTCTCGATTAATTAAAATACATTCCGGTTAGGTTCTATACTACTCACATGGAATTAATTCGTTACTTCATCTACATCTACATAATACCCCACAAACCGCCGCAAGGGCGTATGGCGGGGGGTGTTAGGTCACCATCCAAAAAAAGGAAAAAAGAAAAACCGCATTCAAAACTAACACAAGCATGCACTTCAGTACGGCGTTACGCGTAGCCCTCCATTTTCTTAACTCAAACTAATAATCCCTTAATTAATCATTTACTCTCTGAAGTTTTGTTTATGGTCCTAAATACTGACTTTGTCTCGCGCAAAGTCAACATTATGTTTGCGATCGCCCAATGAACATTGTGATTGATTCGAAGTGAGAAGTTACTTACCAATCGGAGATGACCAAATGAATTGTTCCGTTAGTGCCTGATGATATTCAGCAAAACCTTCAGAAATGGATAACTGTCTAAGCGGTATTGCAGGAAATATAATTCATTGTATCAATTTTTAATTATTCTCAATGTAGATATGTAACCAATACTTTGATATTGTTATCACACGCTCGTCGGCCCCCTTCGTTCAATCGCCTTCCATGCCTGAGAGCTGGGAGTATTTGGGATTGTGAGGACACGGCCAAGGCGTACACAAAAACTTTCCCAGTCGGGTTGCTTTGTGTCTTTGGTGGAGATGGGCGGGTAGGGGATTCGGAGGCAGTGGTTGAAGAAGTTCCAGGGGATTGGAGAAAGGCCTGGGGAAATGATCGCCTTTGTGTGTGAAAGGGGAAATGACAAGGGAGTGATGGTCGTGAAGGTTTTGGGAAAGGGCGGATCGGCAGGGGTTCAATTGACAGGGGTCGAATGGAGCGAGGGGGATTCCCTCTTCCAATTTCCTCGCCCCGTTCAGGGGGGGGGCGAACTGGAGGAAGAGGGAAAAGGAAGGGGAACTACGTGCTACACTCCGATTCAACTCTTCCCGGTTGCCGGGATTGATGCCATTTTCCCAGCACTTGGTCACACGATGAGAATTTCTCCAGTAACAACAAGAGGACCCCAAAGTTTATTTGTCAATTGAGATTTTTTAATCTTAATAATTATTATAAAATAATTTACTCAAGCATTCGTAAAAAATTTTCGGCTGAATACCCTCTAAGCACTTTTGACCCAAAATGAAAGAGCTCAAAAGCGATATGACCAAATGTATTGTTCCGTATACAGGCCTGTAAATACGTAAAGAAAAGGACGGTGGCAACTTTGGTATCGAGTGTAGTTTTGTAATGGTCGAAACTTTGTGGTCAAGAAAAACATATCTTGGAGTCTTTCGAGAAGTGGGAGTGGAGACGTATGGGGAAAAAGAAATGAACAAAAAGGAAAACAAGCGAAGAAGTGCCAGGAGTGGTAGGGGAAAGAGGGTTGTCGGGAGAAAATCGAAGAAGGCAGGAAAAGTTGACGCAGGGCATATTGAGTGATGGTGGAATTTCGAAATCTCTCGCAAAGGGGAGAATTTGGGGGAGGCAATGTAGGGCAAGGAAAAGATTGTAAGCTTGCTGGACGGGATGAGACATCAAGTGTGTATGCGGATTTGAAAAATTGTTTATTGCAGCATACGTTATTATGGTGTTTATGGTTGTAAGTTTGCAAGTGGAGCATTACTTTTCACCCATAAAAAACTACCTTCGACGGTAGAATACCATTAATCGCCATCGTAATAAATGTTTTCTTAAAAGAGAAAATTGTCTACGTTTATGCAAAATACTGCTTCCTTTGAAAAATTGGAATTAAGTTGCTGAAATCTAAAAAAAAATAAAAAACGTCCATGTCTACAGATCTTTGACGCAGGATGACATGCCAAAACTTGCATATTTTTGGCAAAAAATTCAATTTTATGATTATCTCACATTCATGTATTAAACCATTTGGTAAACCAGGTAAATAATTTGGACATTAATTCCTAGATATTTAAATAATTAAAAAGTAAATTAAAAAGTATATGATCATCATGACTTACGCAAATACTATTTGTATTTAAAACGCTCAAAAATAGCAATGAAATGCTAGCTCAAGAACAGACAAGGTTGAAGTACCAGTTACGGGTACGTCCTGTTAAAAATAAAGGAAAATTATTCTTAAACTTTTTTCATATGCCAAGAAAATTAGATGTTGACGCTAAAAATCAATTATTGTCCCAGACGAGTGATTCTTCATACTTTTTTTCGTAAAATTTGACAATTTTGTTGCAGATTTGAAACGCCTGATTAAGCACTGGGCTAGCCTCCCTCTTCTTAAGTCACTCTTTGTAGATTGATATATTCTAACATTTCCGGGAACCGTTTTTCAATAATGTGATTTATGTTAGAAGTCGTTGGAAATTTCTAATGATGCCTCATTGTCGGTTTTTTATGTAGCAATACGAGTAAATCCGCTGCTACGGTTACCACATATCCACATTTTACAGTGTGTGATTCTGCAAATTTTGTTTTTCATGAGGTTTTATACCTAATTATGCGTGGTGACCCAACACCCCGCCACATACCCTTGCGGCGGTTAGCGGGGTACTGTGTAGATGTAAAAATGTCATAACGTGTTTAGAATACTTTCTGGCGAAGATTGCCAAAAATTTGATATATTATTGAAGGTACGTGTAAATTAAGTCGTAATGAGGACTTATTGAGGTTAGTTCGTTGAGGCGAATGAAATTGTCCTCGATAAAATAAAACATTCGTTAATATGTATTTGCATGTATGTTTGGTCATGTGTTTGCGCGTGTGTGTCATCATTCAGTGAGTTTCACAGCGAAGACCCTTGAACTTCCAATATTAGTACATTACCTACTACATATGAAAACGTTTTTTTATAAACACGAATGTTTGAAAGGAAATTGAGCGATCACTAACACTCCTTCCCTTTTCCATCCCCAATTTTCTTTACGTCGCCTCAATAAGCCAACCTCGCATCGGTCGTTTATTGGCTGGAATCATGCAGTCAAAACCCTACGTGATAAAAAACTCTCTGGCTAAGAAATTTGGCTCTACTTTGGGGTATTGAGCTGGTGAAATTTATTGGGCACGATAAAGAAGCAAATGCGACGGTCAGGAGCCTCCTGGGGGTTTTACCCCTAAGCGGCGAGACATAATGGAGGTTAGGACTCCTAGTGGTGGAGGCAAGAGGACTTCTGGGACCCTAACGAAAAGGTGGTGGGAGAAATGTTCGGGAGGGGTTGCGTGTGGTAAAGAGAGGGAAAGGAAAAATTGATGCCGGGGTACTAAAAGGGATCGAAAGGTGAGGGGTCGAAAAAAAAAGTTGGACCATCCCTTGAAGAGAAGGTTTGGGGCGCGGGATTACAAAAGGAATAATGAATAAGGGATCGCCTCGTGTGCTGTGCTGGGTTGAGTATGCCACCCAAGGGAGAGGCGGAAGAGATCACAGGGACTCATTATCCTGCTGTCAATGTGACCCTTCCGAGACCAAAGTTTCCTCGCCTCTGGGTGGACTGCGGGTCGCATGTGTGGTCTGGGAGCGATTTGTCCACGTTATACGACGCTTTCACGGAAGAATTGCGTTTCTCTTGCTCATGGTAGAGGCTCAAAGACCTATGGTTACCTTACGCCGTGCGGGGGTAGCTATACTAGCTAATACCTGGGAATACAATGTTTCTTTTAAATCAGCTGGACTTGTATGTATTTTTGGATAGTTTTAACCCTACCATATATTGGCTCTGGAACAACTTAACGAATAATGGGAGTTACCTGGAAATATATGTGTACAAAACAAAAACACTATTCTCGACTGTATCCCCAATTGATTCTTAGATATATAGTAGTCAACTCCTTTCATGTGAAGAAAAAAATAATAAATTGGACGAAGCGAGAAAAATGTCAGGATCCTTGGTATGAGACTGGCTAAATTAGGAGTAAATAAATCGATGAATTTACACGAGTGAAGCGTTCTTCATATTAATATTTATTAAAATGCATTTGTCATCCATAGATGCGAGAGTGCACTGAGTTAGGATTGTGTGACACGGAAGCGACAGAAATAGTGCATTCATCGCGCAATAGTTTCCATTAAATTAATTCACTTTCATGTTTATTCTAGCAATGGCTGCGAGTTAGCATTAAAATAAAATGCAATTAACGTCTAATGACATCAATTATTCCTTGCATAGTTTTCCAATCCTTGGTGAGCAAATCAATAGTTTCGAAAGAAGCCCTAATCTAGAAGTATCCACATACACTACACCTATTTTTATAGGCGTTAATTTCAATTTATTCTAGCACCTTATACTTCCTCCATTTCATAAGGTTACCGATCCAATGTCTCCAAATAAGTAAACCAGTTTATTCCCTGGCTGGTGCTATGCTGCTTGGAACTTTGATGGTAGAAAATTGTGTATCAATTGTGTGTGGTCAAGATATTGTACGAAGTCCGTCACTTTTAACTATAAATAAACACTTGGCATCATCTACTCTGTTATTTCCGATTTATTAGCATAATATTAAAACAAAGAAGGCATTATTTGCCTTCTGAAGTGGTGCTAGAGTGGTTCAATGATTCCATAGAAAATACTTTTAGCAAGCGGCATCTCTCACTACACTGCTGTTAAAGTTTTAGCTATATTCATCACGTGATTTCCTTTTCATAGTCGATGGAACCAATATATATATATATATATATATATATATATATATATATATATATATATATATATATATATATAAACACACAAACACTAAGATAATAGATATTACACACACAGAAACATAAAAGGACACTTACAGTAGATATTTACGTTTCGACGCACGGCCGTCGTCATATATATATATATATATATATATATATATATATATATATATATATATATATATGCGGGTCGCGGTGGTCTAGGGGGTAGAGCGTTGGACTACTGACCAGAGGGTCCCGGGTTCGATTCCCGGGCAAGGCACTTTGGGCACCTGCAGCTCCACCCAAGCTAGTTGATTTTTCGGGTACCAGATCTTCCTGGGAAACCATAACCGGCACAGGGAAAGGAACTGGCCCCCCTACCCTGATGTGTGAATTTTCACACGCCGTCGGGCTTGGTACATGGGTGAGCTCTACCATCACCTACTAAACCGACCTTCGGGTTGATTACTGTGTTTTATATATATATATATATATATATATTGAATATAGCCACAGCCTTTGCCATCAAAGTCACACCGGGGATAAATTGATACAGTATGTAGAAACCACTTCTCGCCAATACTCGCCTACCTATATTTAATAGGAAATCAGCCATTAAAAGTTCATAATACATGGGATGATAGTTTGCTTGTAATCAACGTTTCTTCCAGTGTTTTAATCATATCAAAGTTTCTCAATTATTTCCAAACATTTGAATATATATAGGAGGAAAACAAATGAGGAAGTACTAGAAATGGTGGGGGAGGAGAGGGGTTTGTTGAGAGAAATCCTATGGAGGCAGGAAAAATGGATGAAGGGCGTATTGAGCGGTAGTGGAATGTTGAAGAGGGTAATAGAGGGAAGAATGTTGGGCAAGCGAGGTAAGGGTAGGAACAGGATAGGGATGTTGGACGAGATGAAGGGAGGAAAGAAGTACACCGAGATGAAGAGGGACCTGATATAGATTAGTTTGCTAGGTGGGGAGTCACAAAATGTTTATTTGATAGTTGGGTCCATCCAAAAACCTACCTTAACCGGTAGATTACCTAAAAATATATATATATATATATATATATATATATATATATATATATATATATATATATATATATATATATATGATGGGATGATAGTTTGCTTGTAATCAACGTTTATTACAAGCAAACTATCATCTCATGTATTATGAACTTTTAATGGCTGATTTCCTATTAAATATAGGTATTGGCGAGAAGTGGTTTCTACATACTATATCAATTTATCCCCAGTGTAACTTTGATGGCAAAGGCTGTTATCCCTCAGAAACAGATCAGATCGAGTACCTGTGCACGTATAAGCGGGTATCGCAGAAGTGGTATGGTCCTTAATTCCAGTGGTTAATTAATTCCTTCCGAACCCATTTTCTTGAACTACAGGTAGGAACAACTGTATATTGTGATTTTTGTGTGCTAAAATCATCTTTGATATACTAGCTCACAATTAAATGCAAAACAGTCCCTAGTTTAACACTTCAGAAGTAATAATCCAAGTAATTTGGAGAAAATGTTATTTCTATAGACATTTGGATCACCTATAGGATGAATGTAGCTGTATTTGTAATTCATACAAATATAAATAGCCTCCTTGGACAAATTACGCTTAATTTCTCTATTAATAAAGTGTTTTAAACATAAACGCCGAAGGAGATGAAGAGGATAGCTTATAGATGATCTCTTTCAGAATGGTTAAAATCAAAATTAAGGCGATCGAGCAAACGGATTTTCGTTCCTTGCAAAATTTTCATTTGAGGCCTGATCTTAAATATTTTAAATCCATGCTGCATATACGTTTTAACTCTCTCTCGCTTCGAGGTCATTTAGAACCTCGGTGAAATTTCTATTAGAATGGAAATAACAGGTACAAGTGGTGGTAAGTGCTTTTCGCCCTTTTTTCCCCATTCTCACGTAACTATTCCACCGAATGTATTCCCCCCGCCATTCCCCCACCATACTCCTCCCCAGGTGCCAGGCCGGCGGTTTTATGGCTCTCCTCTCGACCGTTCGACCCGCTTTTCCGATTCCGAATGCGCAAAACACGTCTCCCGGGAGTTTTAACCCACTCGGGAACGTTCTCTCGGCCGTATTATTCCCGTCATCAGAGGCTGTGGGAGAGACAGCTCTGGGGAGTTTATTTTAGAGGCGGCACAGAAGTGTCTTATTATGCGGGGGAATGCGGTGTGACTTTCAATTTCGCCGTCCTTCTCCCGCCTGGGAATTGCGATGCAAAAGGAGCGAGCGGATCACGGTTGGGGAGATCCAGGGAGGAGGGGGGGAGATCTCCATCTTTCTTTCACCCATTAAGGGAAGCATTCGCCTCGAGCTGCTCTGATGCGGTTTTTTTCTATAACGAGCGAAGTAAGAGAAGAGATTGAAGCGGAAATTGCTTATTTAAGAGAAGGAGGAATGGGGGAGTCAGGGTTTCCGCGGGACTTTTTTGTTGATAAAAAGGATGAGATCGTGACTAAGGATATCAGTGTTTTAGGGAAAGATGGAAAGGGAAAAATTAGCTGCATAGACAGAAAGATAAAAGAAGAAGCGTTGGAAATTGTCGGGAGGGAAAGGGACTTGTTACACGATATCAGAAGAGAAGGGTTAAGTGGGTGAGGAGATTTGGAAAGGCACTGGAATGTTGAGAGCTATGAGATAGTACGGAAAACGTTGAGTAAGAAGGGAAGAGAGAGGCAGAGATTAGGACTTTTGAAATGGAGAAGAGGTGAGAAAGTAGGAGGAGCTGACGAAGAAAATAGTATTTGTGTTCAGAGTGTGACGCCCACAAAGCTTCGTATGTTTTACCTACAGTCCTACCTCTAATTGGTAGACTAAAAGTAGAGACGTGACAAAATCTCCTTTCTTGCTTTTTTAAGTAAATGTGTCAAAAATGTTATTTTTTTCTTTGAAAAGAAGAAAATATAGAAATATGAAATATTAAATCATCGGTGACAAAAAGTCGATGTTTGAAAAACGTGGGTAAATTTCAACCTACATCCTCCATGTCCGTTGAGTGGCTTATGTAAGTTTAAATATTTGGATTATCTCTGTAATTTTAATTGAAACGACCCTTATGACTCCCAAAGACTTCTAAAATTCACCTTGGTTACTGATCCAGATTAAAACAGAGCATAAGTGAGCCCCACGGTTACATCTTAGCTAAATGTTTATTGCCTTATTGAAGCAGTAGAACATCACATCGAAAAAGTTAAAATTCGGCTTAACTACTAGATCTTATCTCAATGTCATCGTATTTTAATACTTTAAAAAATATTACCTTATTACATGGGTGGAGTCATAGTCTTAAACCCAATGCAGGTGCAGGTTACAAGTACTTAGAATCTTATGAAACATTGCCCGTTATTTCTTCCAATCAATTGAGTATTTCTGAATGCATTTGCAATTTATTTCAGGAGTCGTTTTGTTACGTTTTACTACATCTATTTTTTCAAAGCTAAACCAAACGTATCAGTAGTAATTCATGCGACAAATGAGCCTATTCCCCCCCGCCACGTGCCCTTGCGGGGTATTATGTAGATGTAGATTAAGAAACCTCAAAGATAAATTTAATATATTTAATACTCATTGAATCAATACTTAAAATGGGGCCAATATAAAATCACTTTAAGACTGGAAATATATTTCATGTACGGTATCATCAATAAAAAAAATGAAAACTGTTGCTATTCTTTGGATTTGGATTCAGTATATTTGTGGTTCTCTTGATTTTTTCAGGTATTTTGGAATAAATTCTAAAATTAGATCTCGCTGTCATGAATAGGGCGCGCTTCTTCCTCTGTACAATACCTAATAGATTTGGAGAAACAGAAATTATTGAGTGTATAGTCCTAAATAATAATAATATCCATTAAAAGGAAACTTCAATAACGATTAAAGTAATTGTTATGAAAATAAATAATCTAAAATTGGCTCCAATAACATTATTCCGGTCAAATTTCAAGAAACTTAATCAAGAAATTTGTAATAGTAACTTTAACGGAGTCACCCGCTATGGGTGCATTATAATGCAACCATTTTAGAGAGTAAAAATCATTCGCCTTGACCGGGATTCGAACCCGGATCCCTCGATATCCGGCCGAGTGCTTTAACCAATTAAGCTACCGAGACGTCTTCTTACACTCTGAATTTTTGGGGCTTTAAAGGGATCCGGGTTCGAATCCCGGTCAAGGCGAATGATTTTTACTCTCTGAAATGGTTGCATTATTATTCCGGTCATCCGGTGACCAACAACGGGGGAGCAAATGTCTTGACTGCGAGAAGACATGAGTATTGTAACACTATTCAATTTGACATTGCCTCCTAAGTTTCCTTTTAGTGATAATAGGAATTGAACTAACTTTACATTCTAACTCCTGTCATAACTTCTAACTTATTTTTGTTATATATTCCACGTTGATTAAACATTTTTGACTCCTCCACAGTCTGTAGTATCCAACTTCTTTTCAAGTCTTCCCCCAACCAACCTTTTTATGCCATCTTGAATTGCTCCTCAAATATCTGTCTCCAATTATAATATATCATCTTTCTCTTTTGCCTTCAACGCTTCCCACCCGATTTTATTCATCACTCAGCGTATCTACTCCAAATGTGTTGTTGATTTAAATTCAATTTGCATTAAAATGTAACAATTTCCACGCATACAAATCATTCTACTTTACCGGAATTCGAACCTGGATCCCTCAATATTCGGTCAATTGCTTTATCCAATTAAGCTAACGACGCGTCCTAATGTACTGAAATGTTAAGAGTACGAGTACTTGTAAAGAATACGAATAACATTGTTCTTGTATGTACGGTATACCGTCTCATATCATGCACTCGGCTGGGTGGCTGGATTCGAATCCCGGTCAAGGAGAATAATTTACACTTTGAAATGTACGCACAGTAGCGGATGACTTCGGTAACTGCGGCATTTCCGGAATTTTCTTTGAATAACCTCAATTTCTTTGTCCTCAAGGTCTACATTTTGGAAGCGTGGAATGTTACTCTCCATAGCAAAGTCTTCACCATCTTTTCTTTACCTATTTCTTAAAGGATTCCTTTCCTATTTTCAAATACTCCTATTTTCCACGAATTTTTTTATACAGTAATCTATTGTTTCATCAGCAGTAAACAGACCTCCTCTATAAAATTTTGCATCCATACTTCCTGGCAGTTACTCCTTTTGTTGTCATGCAAGTCACTTCTATTGTTGTATTACGTATCATTTAATAAGAAGCTCACACTTTGGTTCTATGATGTACGCGTAATTATCAATTTTGAAATCACTAGATGGCAAAAGCTCAATCCAGCTCCCCGAATTTTGAAATTGACCCTCTCCCAGTCTTTAAGGAAAACCACTTTTTCCTCACAAATCTAGATTCTTTTCAATTCTCCTACTATCTCAGGAGACACTTTTTGGATAAAGTATATTTTGTAATTTACGTATTGTTGCTTGGACGATTGCTTTAAATTTTAAGATTGATAGAGTGTGGTCAAGTAGAGTGCGTCAGTTGTGCGTGAGTGGTAGTAGAGTGCGTCAGTTGTTGCTGGTTGTGGATCAGCTAGCGCAAACGACGCGAGGAGTTAGAAAAACGTGTAAGCGAGTAGGCGTGTGAATGAAACCACGTGCTGAGGAAACTTACTGAACGCCGATCAAATGGACAACTCCTTCCTAAGGCACTCTCGAGCAATATGCGCTCTGTTTTTCAGGTAAAAAAGTCATCCTTAGTTTGATTAGCTATCGAGGAGGAGCCAAAAAACCTAAGTAGACAATCATCGTACCTAACCCTTACTTCATTTTGTCCAGCAGAAATTTTCCTCTGGGGTACCAGAAGGTATGCGAGATCCATGGCTAATCTTCTATACTATACGATATATTCGTAAAGTGGGTTACAAAAACTTTGAATGTGATTATCTCGAATTTTTATCTGGCTATTAACATATTGATTTAATATTCTTTTCAACATAGCGGCTTGGACTGGAGAAGCGAGCCTCATCCTTGTGAAATCACTACCGTTGGGCTGGACCTAAGGTTGTCGGTTCCATTTCCACTTGCATAGTACCATTCATACCATACCATATCGAGGTCGTTCGCTAACGCAACTCAGGCAGTGTACCGACGAATATATCAGTATACTAGTGTGTTATGAGAAAATGCGAGGTCTATACAGTAAACACGCGAACTGAGGCCATAAAAACTTTATTTTGCAAAATTTTGTCTGTATCGATATTGTCTCCTTCAAAGTACTCTCCATTCGTTGCTATGCACTTATTTCATCTTCTTTTCCGCTGTTTAAAGCAACCTTGGAAGTCCTCGGTAGTTAGGCTTTTTAGTTTTCTCGTCGTTTCTTACTTTATTGGGTCCACAGTCTTTTCAGTGATATCCCCTCATCACATTTTTGCATTTTAGGATTAGGAAAAAGTCACAGGGGGCGAGATCTGGCGAATGAGGATGATGATTGAATTTTTGCCAGAAACAGGCGAATAATAATTGATAAATATGCAGGTACATTGTCATGTTGAAGGATCAATCCATCATGTTCAGCTAAAATAGTGTACACTGTTGATTTTCCTAAATTCAGTTCATCAGCTATCAATCGGACAGTTTTTTGACGATCGGTAAGGACAAGGGACCGCACACGATCAATGTTGTCGTCAACACCGTGGCGTCTTGTCGGCCATATTTAAAACGCTGAATCCACTTGAAAATGGATGTTTTCTGCAGAGCATTATCACCGTAAACAGCTGTCAATATTTCAGTAATCTCTTGATAACTTTTACCGCACTTCATTAAAAACCTGATGTTGATTTGTTGCTCCGTGATTTAGTCAATTTTCATTTTCGACAAATGTAAAAAACAAGGACAACAGAAACTAGCATGACTGGCAACATACGCACAGCTCGACGATCCACCAAGCACAGACGGCTCATTGGGTCTCAGGCAACTAGCGCCGTGAGCGGGGCTATGATCCGCGGCATGGCCCCCAGATTGCACCAGTTAGCGTACTTATTGCACAGACCACGTAGGCAGTGCTCACCCTTAACCACGATATTAACAGAATCAATGCGCAAAAAGAGCATTGGCCTTCCGATGACTCCAGTTGGGGAACGCGTCATAGGAACTCTACGACCAAACCATTTATCAAATAGCAAATATGATGACCGTTTGTACGCCATCACTTAAGAGCCACTTCTCATAGAATGCGATATTTTAATCCAATAGGTTTCTGATTCTGTGACTTACTTTCTGCAAAGTATTTAACCAATATAAACTATATATATATTATATATATCATATATGCATACATATATCCAATATTTAGCATAAAAATATAATAAAAATGCGAAGTAGTTCTAGCTGGGTTGCATAGGGCTTTAGAGTGAACACCGATGGTTTGTCTAGACATTCTAAATCTTGACTTTTGAAATGCCTCATTACAGTTTTGGAAAATACAAGTATATGTTCAAGAACCTCACATTAATTGAGTGTATCTAATGACAATGCTTTATCTTAGTGCTAGCAAGATTTTATGCTCTGAAATATTTTTCTCCTGATAGAACATTTTTATTCGAATATCTACTCTACCTACAATTAATTTACTCTCAAGAAACATCTCTAAAGCGGTTTCTACTGTTCCTAGTGACTATTTACCGATTTTTAATCTAATGAATTTTTATACTATCCCTTAAATTTTGCAGTCCGGTAGGAGTTGCATGTTAGATGCTCCAACAGATTGACTTATGTCGTGAAATGCACGCAGTGTAGTGCACTCATTTTCGTCATGGTTCCACATCCACAGGTGGAAATTGATGTCTCGTCCGCGAACTCGTTATCCGCGGCAATAACCACAGCTTTCTTCATCGTGTTACCTGGAGACTCAGTGAAACGATTGGTGGGGAGAATGTGGAGGCGGTAAACACGGCCCATGCTCTCTTAAAAGGTGTAAGGTTATCAAGTCTGGTGTTCCTTCATGTTTATCCTATGCTGATGCAATTTTAAAGTATATATTTTACTCCTCTCGTACTTTTATCCTGTCGAAGGTTGTAATCGAGACCAATGCTATATGAGAATCCTGATGGACGCATATGGTAGTTGTTTGTGACGACTAACTTTTTGTTTTTTCTTATTTCTGAATCAGTCAAAATTTTACGGTATTTTCTCTGCACGTATGTCAAGCGAATGTATATCAACGAATTTTGACGAAAAATAATTAATCACCGCAGTGGAGA
Organism: Hetaerina titia; assembly: GCA_037158775.1. NCBI lineage: Eukaryota > Metazoa > Arthropoda > Insecta > Odonata > Calopterygidae > Hetaerina > Hetaerina titia. Next base: position 61,614,344 of record CM073773.1, read on the forward strand.
TCAATGAGGGGAAATTATTATGCATACAACGACAAAGAAATGAAAAATATGTGGCCTGTCATTGTTTCTCGAAAGAATTTCAAATCATGGTATATTCAACCTTATAATTATTTTTTAGAAAATCAACATTTATTTATGTTAATAGGATGCTTCATGTTGTAGGGCTATTTTTTGACTTAACTTATCCATGATTCATAGTTTCTTTTAGGAGTATGGCTAAACTGTCTCTTACTCTAATTCCGCCCTAAAATACTATGGGAAAATAGCGTGTATTTTAACACTTTATTCCCGAACAGACACCTTTTAAAGAAATAACTTAATTTAAATTAATTTCAATAATTCTAAACACCACATGGATAACAATTTTGTCACTGCCTTATTTTAAGACTGCGCAGCTCATTTTTGGTGTAGGCGTACAAGACCCTTTAACCCTCTTGAGTTCACCGTTAAAATGTAAGAAGAGTATTTTCACCCACCGACAGGAACTGAAAATGATTACAAATTCTTTGTTTGATTACTTTCAATTGACGCTTGTTTATTTTACTGTGACTTAATTTTAAAAACGATAGTTAATTCATAATAATTCGTAGTTTGTGCTCTAATTTTAAGCATTGTGAGAAAGTGCCTAAACTTAATTTGCTTCCATTTTTTTGAGCAGGGAACCAAGAAGGCCAGAAAGATCTGCAAGATATTCAGCCTAACAATATTGGCAGTGAGAAAAAGAAGGCGCATAGGTGAGTAAATAAATTATTTTCCGTGCTAAGAATTCGACTCAAATAGATGTGTTCATAAAAAGAGACGTTTCAGGCGTGATATGGTGGAATATCATGGTTAATTAAGAATAGTAATTTTTCACAAAATAAAATTTAATGCGACCGGTTTCAATGTTACTACATTATTATAAGGTAACCGTCATAACTCAAAGTCCAGAGTTTTTTCGACTCGTATCAGGGAACATAGGAAAGGTGAAATTACAGGTCATACCAATTCTTTATTTGCCAAACATCTACTTGATTCCAACAAATTCTGCAATTTCCATTTCAAAGTGCTTCACAACCTGGAAAAATGAAGGAAGCTGGATGCCATGGAACAGCTGGAAAATCATACATCCCAAGGACTTGGACCTCATAAATGAAGTCCAATTTTTATCATCATCCTCCCCCCTCCTCTCCATCACCTTCCCACGACGTACGAGTACATGTGATCAGTGACCCCTTGTCCTTACTCATATGAAATCCCCCCCCTCCTCCCCCTGTGCACACGAAGACCATGCTTTCCCGAACAAGGTGGGAAGCTCTGAGTCCCCACCCTCTTTCTTCACGGACGATGAGGGGAGGTTCAACGCCGCGGGAAAACACCCAACCCCCCCTCTCATCGACATTTTGTACGTGAAAAATACCTCCTCCACCCCTCCCTAAACCCTCACTAGAGCGTCCCCCTTGGAACCATAATTATGCAAGTGATCCCAAATTTATACCCTTTTACATCCTTCTTTATGCATTGATACCTTGCGCCCAGTCAACGACCACGGGAAAACCCCCGATCTCATCCGCTTTCTCCACGGCCCTAGGAGAAACCCATGGCGCCGCGCCGTGGGATACATCCTCAACAAGACACCCCCATCCATCCGGCCACGACGTCCTCTCCGGACTTTTTTGTCTTCCCCACTTGCTTACCCTTACTTTCTTTTCAGCATATCTACTGGACTCCGCCAGCACTACGATAAAGCACTGTTATTAGATACACTCAATTAATGTGAGGTTCTTGAATATATACTTGTATTTTCCAAAACTGCAATGAGGCATTTCGAAAGTCAAGATTTAGAATGTCTAAGAGTTATGACTGTTACCTGATGATGATGTAGTAAAATTGAAACCGGTCGCATTAAATTTTATTTTGTGGAAAATTGCTATTTGTAATTAATTAATATAATCAATTCTTTCGTATTTCCATTGTTCAGGTTTCCCAACTATTTTTGATGTTTTAAACCGGAAAATAAAAGGGTTCTATAATCATATTATTTCTCTGCTCAATATCAATGCATTTTTGAGTAGAACTAGAGCTTTTCTTTCTATTATTTAAACTGGGATTCAGATATCTTTCACCATTTTCACTGAGGACTTGACCAATAGACTATGTTTCATGGATAGAAAAGGTTTCATTTTTTCCATTCATAATAAATTTGTTAGTTTTTTAGTAATCCAGTGATTGTTAATCCAGTTGGACTACTGTCCAGAGGACCCGAGTTCCATTCCGGGGAACATATCTGAGCACTTTCACAGAAAATGTATGTTTTTCCTGACCCCTGGTCTTCCTTGGGAACTAGTGCAGCACCGGAAAGGGAACTGGGCCCCGTAGTCTGATGTTTGAATCTCTAACTTCGGTGAGCTCTGTTCTCACTTAATAGTATATCATCTTTCCGTTTGATTATTTCAATATTTTTCTTTCATTTAAAGTTTCCACTCCTTGCACCTCACTTTGATTGCCATTCTCTTAAAATTACTATAATTAATCATGATTTTGTTAAAATATGGCTCAGCATGTAACAAAAATTAAACATATTATTATTGTTATTTTGCGGAGGTATATCAGGTTGAGCTGGTGCCCAAAGTAGAGGTCGTGATTTGCTAAATATGTTGAATATCGCAATATTGAATATGTGGGTATACACAGCTGGGTATTAAGGAATCACATCGCATATTTTATATGATTTACGGCTGTGCATTTTGAATTTGCAACACCTTTATCAATGAACTTTACAAATATTTAACTGAGAGACACATTTTACCACAATAGCGAAATGATCGACATTACTAGAGGAGCATACTTGGTCATTTCCATTGCGTGCTTATTAATTTTATTACAGGATCGATACTTAAAGTAATGCATTTTATATCTGAAAATAAACGTAGATTTGAGTTTCAATACGACATATCGTACTGAAAGATGGTTAAGTTTATTTTGCGATATGATATTTCGATACACTGCTCAATTAAATGCATGGAATTCCCAAGAAACCAGTGTAATCTCCTCCAGTTACTCCTGCTCGCGCGCATCATGTCTGTATCCGTTACGAGACAACACGAAGAGGCGTGGAAGTGGCCTATCGACGCAAAAGAAGTTCACCCGTTAAATTCATCACGTCCTCCCCTCCAGCAGTTCCATCACATCCAGAACATTGAGAAGATAAATTGAGTTTGTTCTAGGACGAGATATCTCACATTTTGACCGACGTTACAAGTCATTGCGTAAAATGTGAGAAGTTAAATTGAGTTTGTTCTAGGATGAAAAATATCACAGTTTGAATTGTAGAAAAAATTGAGGTTTGGAAAAAATTATTCAGATCAAAGTACAAATTGCTAAAACTCTTCCTATTGCATCAGCACACCGATTCCAGCGCCTCAGCCAATCGCGGTATGGCCCATGTAAAGCGTCGACTGGAAATTTGTTCAGGAACCACGTCACTCACTATTTGCGTTATTCAGCGTTTCAAAATGGTTGCCTTTCAAACTACTTTTTATTCTTGGGAACAAAAAGAAATCCGGTTTCTCATTGGGACTGTAGGTCATTTTCACAAGGGTCCTAGGGATCGCGTGAGATTGTCAAACGAGTAGCCTTCTAATCTTCCGGTAATAACTTGGAGAATATTTCGGCATACTACTACACCTTTATCATGAATGTTAGATGCTCTAACACTCACAGCCACATGCCCTTGTGCCTTATTTTGTAACTATTGAAATTAAGGAAACGCGATATATTTAGCTCAAATAAAATATAGAAACACCTATTGAGGTAAATGTTCAATTTATTGATTTTAATTAAAAGTTTAGGACAGTAAATTTATTAAAAGCAATTTTCAGACAATAGATCAAAGATATAGGGCAAGGCAACAGGGCAATTGAATAATTCTTTCAATAGTTTTAGACCACTGTGAAAAAGGATGGCTATGGTATATGATATATGGAGAAGAGGAACTTATACGAAGGCTTTAATTTGAAAGATGAAGGAATATTTGGGGAAAGAACAGAATGGAAGGATAAAATCGGCGTTGGATAGCGCCAAGGAAAAGGTATGCAAAAAATAAATCGCGAATACATGTTTCGTTGCCTTAATCTCAGAAGCATCAATATTAACAGTTAATTTTAAGGAAACAGCTGACCGGTTCTTATTGTTACTATTTTAATTAATGCTTCAACTTAAGGCGTAATTCGGCGAATGACAGCACGTGCAATAAATAAGATTGCACCTTTCCTCATAGTGCAAAAAAGCTATTTTATCTGATCATTCAGGTAGGGTGGTTTTATGGTTTTTTAACCATTACATATTTTAACCATACATGTATCAATTTGAACTGACTTTTTTGGTGTTCATTTAACTATGGCGTTGGGATTTCATTTCCGAGGAAGGGCGGAGAAGTTAGGCTGGGGTCCTTTTAAGCCGACGCCTGCTTAATTGGGACTCCCGCCCTCGCTCAACCCCAATCTCCTCCAAATACCGCCGCGGCATCTTTTTTTCCTTTTCCCCTTCTTCGTGTTCCACCCCCTCGCGCCGACCGGCTTCCCCGCGTCCACGAGGGAGGGGCGGTTAAGTGGGACTTGGGAGTGATAAAGTGGGACGGGCGAGGAGAGAGGGGAGAACCGAAATTAGTTTCGCTGATGTCTCAAGGCACCTTGTCGCAACCTGTTGATTCTCCGTCGAAGAGAGTGGGAGGGGGGAATATTTAACCTCCTTCCCTCCACCAATTGGATCTGCTTCCCTCTGCCAGGGAACAGTTTTCGACTCTCTTAGACACCCTTCAGGGTTGCCAAGGAAATCGATGAGCCTCGCGGGGTTACGCGCCAGCACTTCTCAAGGTGGACCTTCAATTAAAAAAATACCCTATAAAATGTGACCCTATTTTTTCATGCATTTATACTTTCCCGCAGTCTTACGATAGTATATAGTGTGGGACATCGTAGACCTTTGATAAGGTGGGTCAGGGAAATTAAAATAAGTCGGGATTTGCTCAGTTGATTGTAAATATTCTGTTACGAATCAGGAAAAAAGCCAAATTTATTGAAAATGTGAGGGAACATCCGATTCGTGTTCAGCAAGGGCCATTTCTTGTGGAAGCCCAGACAATTTAAAAACTAAATTGCAGTTAAATCGACTACCAGAAAACCAGAGGTTGTGGCAATTTCTTACTAGGTCCGTTTTTCAAGGTAGGTACCAAATTACTAATTATTAATGAAGGGGTATATTTTGTGGGAGATTCCCATCTTTCCTGTTGAAGAAATCCTTCTTAGCCTATTTAAAAGTGTGCAAGGTCTTTCGTAGCACCCAAAAATATGGTCCATTCCATGGTTCCGAGTTCACATTCAATGTCTATGTCTACCTGTACATTAATAACTTACAAATACTTCTCGCGTGAATATCGAGGAACGCGAGATTAATTGATACACTACTTTGCATAAGTAATGTTCTCTGCTCAATTGTCCTCTCCTCTGACCATTCCCTCGCCATCTCAGACTCCCATTTTACCGTACTTTTCCCATTAGCTTAAGTCGCGAGATTTTATTTTGTCTGCATCAACGGCACACTAATCGATTGGCGATGATTCATCAGAACGATCTAATCATATTTGAAACACTTTGTGAGATAAATTGGAAAAGCTATTACGTACGACGGAAATGCGGGAGAAAAAGTTTGGAATCGGAATCTGGGAAACAAATGACTACTTTTGACCATCGAAAATAATCTCAGCTATTCATGTACAGATACCTGTATGTACCTATCGTAAGCACTTCGTAAATGCCGCTTTAAAGCTTTAATTTTCGTCATTAATATTTGTGATAGTTTAGTCGACAAGTCTATTCAAATCTCTAGCATCATGAACATATGTACTCTGTAAATACCAAAACAGTAAATGCTTTCTGCGCATCTAGTCGAGCGGGTAAGAACTGTATTCAAAGCTCAAATCAACGATTATTTAGTCCCATCCGCCGACGCGATATTTCGAAAAACTTAGGAGTAGCCAGAGATGGCCTGAAAATACAGTTGTTGAATATTATACCATTAGATATATTGTTTCATGTACGCAAAGGATATTAAACATATTTTATCGAATATAATTGGAATAGGTGTGATTAGCACAAAGATTAAACTCTTTATCTTACAAGCAGGGGCATGTCCGGGTAAAAAAAATGGCAGGGTATTTTTATTACGAGTGTATTCCAATCTCTTTTCAAATGACTTTGAAGGAAATAACACTTTAAATGTGTTACTTGGTAATAAATGACCATTGTCGACAAGCTCTACTTAAGACACCTATTCTTGGTTCCTTTTTAAATGGCAGCTCTGTAGTGACTTTCGCGGTTAAATGAAGTGGGTTATTAATATAATTAATAAAAAGGGCAATTATCGTATGTTACCATTTCTATTAGGAATGGAGTTTTGATTTTATATTATTATAATATCTAAAAAGCTTAAAAAACGTATTCGTAAAATTTTCAGATACTATAATGGATCGGGTAATTGAAATTTTAGTTATACGTGGAAACATTTCTTTTCATTAATTTTAATATTTTGGGCATGGATTTACCATGGTAACATATGTGTTTTTGGCTTATATTCAGAAAACCAACACAAGAAGTTTCACAGCAGAAAAGTCATTCGCTTAGAATGGGTTTCTAACCCTGTTCTCTTATTTTCGGTCGAATGTCTCAACCTTGAGCTGTCGAGGCGACATCTTCCACAATGAATTTCTAAGAGAATTAAAACAACAAGGTGCTCTTATGAATTACCTTATAGAAAATGTGACGTAATAGGTACTGTTTACTTATTCTACGTCGTTCCATCTACGCGACGGGTCTCTCTACGAAGCCCTTCCTCCATTTTCTATCTATATATTTTTTCTCTCTTTCTAGTCCGTTTTAATCTTCTCCACCCTTCTCAATTTCAATCTTCCCCACGTCTCTATGTCTTCACCTCTTCTGTTGTGTATCTCATTCTAGGTGTTTGTCTTGCAGTCACATCTTAGTTGTTTGTCTTGCAGTTTTAACTTGAACATTTTTCCAGGAAGTCGTTTTTCATTCATCCTTCTCATATGTACAAACCATTTTGGTCTAGATTTATCCAATCTTTCTAGCAGCTCTCAAAATTGTGCCGTTTCTTTCTCTCTGAGTAAATATCACTAAGTAAGACTAAGTTAAACTTTAAAATAGGAGAAAGAAATTAGAGCAGGTGAAACGTTAAAGTTTACGAATCCCAGAAGTGTTTAGTACTAAGTATCAGAGTCATAAAATGAAGATCTGCGCTAGACAACGAAGTTGCACAAGAAGAAAACAATTGATGACAGAAACGTTTATCAAGGATGTTAAGAAAATAGAAAGGAGTAGGATGGGAAAAGTGAAATGCACAAAAAGGAAAACAAGCACAGAAGTACTAGGCGTGATGAGAGAGAAGTCCAAAGATGGCAGGAAAGGTGTGTACATAGTATTTTGATTGGCGATGGAATCTTAAGACTGTGATAGAGGGGAGGGCACTAGGTAAGCCAAGTAAAGGGAGGAAAGAAATAGGCATGTTGGACAGAATGAAGGGATATATAAAATATTCGGAATTGCTGAAAAGTTTAAAGTTTCGTGGGGCGTCAGGTTTGTCCTTTAGAACGAAGCTGGGAAGTGTAGCGGTGATCAATCTGTGACCATAAAAAATTAACCTTAAACAGTGGACCAGTAATATTAATGAATTTATCGCGATCTGGCGAATGATTTTTCCGCTGCAAAATTTCTCGTATTTATTTTCACGTCAGTGAGTGACTTCGCTGAAGTTAATGTTATGATATTTCCTTTGAATTCGCACTGACTTTAGTAAATATTTAGAATGCAAAGAACTAATCGTTAAGATGACGTATTATTTCTTATGTGTAAAATCCAGAAATTTCCAGAAACGTAGATATGTACGGAATGAGGATTTCCAACCGGAATGAAATCGTTTGGCCAAAGGTATTTGCGAAACAGATGAACAAAATTTATGGATCCAAAATCCAAGGACACACTTGGAAAAAATATTCAATCTACAATTTTAGCATAACCACCTTACTCTTGTCATGACCATCTTACTGCAGTTATGAGGTGAGTCGATATGGAAAATAAGGCTTAACAAATTTTGTATTATCATTAGGATTGGATATGTGTGTTTGTAGAATCAAACCTTTATTTATTTCATCATATAAGCCGGGAAAGGCCTTTACCGATGTGCTTATTTTAAAATTATATGAAAATTATCCGATGAATGTCGCTTTGAATTTGGTATTTTTCTAAGGATAAAGTCACCAATAATAATTATTATGACATTAATATTAGCTATTAACTGGCACTAATTAATGAAACATATTGTAACGAAAAAAGATTTATAAAAGAATTTGAAAGTTTGACTAAATTATTTGTCATGGAGTCCAAAAGGTTAACGGAATAGAAATGATACTCATACGGAACGAAAAGAAAATGAGCGCATCCTCACCGTCGTTGCTGGAGATCACGATGTAGGGCTTGATGTTAAATACATTGATCGATGCATAAGATCTTAATTTCATGATCTCCCTTTTTTAAATGCCGAGCAAAGTTATTGAAAATGGAATCTATTGCCATTCAAATTAACATCACAAAAACATCGTAGTCAAATCCCAGGCGTCCATTCAAGCGTCGTCATATCACTAGCCTCTCAGACGGGCAAACCAGATCTACCGAGGACCCTTCGCCTAGGGCTTTTTGTACCGGATTCGGGTTTCGAGTCAATAATCCCCTTTAATGGTCCTCCTCTCTCACCCTGGACCATCTTGATATGCATGTGAATATTGAGATGGTCCTGTCTCCGAGGGAAGGTTGCGTGAACAAATTTTTCTCCTTCTACTTACCACTTGACCATCGAATTGGAGTAGTCAACTCAAGACGGTGACCAGAGAAACCTGAAGTGAGGATCCTCGAACAAAATTGGAGATTAAAGCGAAGAAACCAACGTTTGACTCTCAAAGCTGAAGTGAGCAAACAGTCCTGCGAAAAGTGGGTGTATTCACGTTTAATCTGTGCTCTCATGGTACCAATATATTATATTATTATTTATTAATAAGTACCAAACATCATGCCATTGTAGTAACATGTTTCTAAATACCTGGAAGGCAATTCAGTATTTTCTTGCTAACTATTCTTGGTTTGTGTAATCTCAGGGTTTCATTTACTCTCCATAGAAAATATTAAAATTTGCTTTGCTTCCGAAGGGTGGAATAATAAATCAAAATGAGCTGGATGAATTATGTCGGACGAACCAGAGGGAAAATTAAAATCAACGTCAAAACATATATGAACGAATTCAAAAAACTGCACATACACATTAGATACATTCGACAGTAAATTTAAAGGAGTCATCCTTTGATGTGCATTTAAGTTCATCAATATCCAGCTGTAAAAATCATTCGCCTTGGCCAGAATTCTGGTTAAAGCGAATGATTTTTTTCATTGCCGGTATTAGAGTAAGAATGTTTTAAGATTGTTCTCTATTCTTGGTTAATCTCTAAGGAGTAATTCAACAACGTTAATCCTTTCTTTATTTATTTAACTAAGACAAAGTGTAGTGGTCATTTCGATGAAATATAATTACCCATTGCAATGATTTTTCCCGAAGCTGACACACAGGTAGTTATATTTACACGTATATCACCCGAGAACGTTAGATTCACTCAATGTCATCAAAATCCTTCGGCATCAAAAAGACTGAGATGAGCCACTCAATTTGATGATTATTGTTTATAAAATTCTCGGCGACAATAACCTCTTTTATATTAAACGTAAGTAATAAATTTCAAGTCAAACTTTCACCATAAATGATTTGATATAAAATCAAGTAATATAAAAGCAAAGTAATATGCCATTCATTTAACGTGTGATATCATTTCCGGAAAATCGCTCCGCTTAACCAAAAGTATACCAGATAAACAACAGTTGCGAAAATAACTGTTACGAGGGTAACAACTCTTACTTTCATTTACAACATGTAACCAATTTCTACCATATTTACTCAGTTAGGCTCGTTATAAGTTAAATGAGTGGTGCTGGGGAGTTTTGCATAGTGGGAATAAAAGTGGATGAATATCGGGAAATTGTTTATTGGTTACGGATAATATACTCGTAAATGCAAAATTTGGTTTGAGCCCAATACTGCACACTTATAGGCTACCATGTATGTATTACAGAGTGGAGTGAATCTTTGAGACATCAGTAATTCAATCAGATGATCGATCGATCAGGACCCTTCAATTTTCCTTGCTCAATGCTTATTCTCTTACTCGCTGATAACTATTCTTTTTTGTACTCTCTTTGCACGATGTGCTTATCTTTGACCTTCATCGAGCCCATACTTTTCTTATCCATTACGTTTCCAACAATTGTGTTGGTGTCTCAGTGTTCCGAATCCATCTAGTTATTCTTTTCCTTATAGGTCACCATATTATGTATCATCAATAGCAACCATCACTTTCAAGTTATCTAAAACGTAAAAGTTCACTAATGAAATCGATGGATTTAAAGATTCAGAGTGAAAATGTGAGGGCTGCTCAATGATGCGAAGGTATTACATTTTTTTAGCATAATTTAATGCCCAAGGAGTTTAATTTGAATTATATGTTAGCTTCTTGTCATTTTTTAATGCAAGGCTGCATATTCAAAGTGCGAAGAACACAGAACATTGAGCCTGGTTACTCAAGCATCAAAAATCCTAACTCGAAAAATAGATAGACTGATAGAAGGAAACCTCGCAGAAAACCAATTCGGATTCCGGAAAAACCGAGGAGCAAGAGAGGCAATTCTCAGCTTGAGAGTTCTGGCCGAAAAAATGAGACAAGTAAATAAGCCATTATACGTAGCATTTGTGGACTTGGAGAAGGCGTTCGACAACGTCGAATGGAACAAGATATTCAAGATACTAGAAGCGCTTGAATTGGATTACAACGACAGATGAATTATCCATAACCTCTACAAGAATCAGGTTACAACAATGCAAACGAAAAATGGAAGAAAAATAGAAGCCAAAATGAACAAAAGAGTAAGACAAGGATGCAACGTATCACCAGCAATACCCAACGTGTACCTGGAAGAGGCAATAAAAGTAGCATAAGGATTGGGTATCAAAGGAGTCAAGGTAAATGAAGAAGAAATCAACATGCTTCGGTTTGCAGATGACATCGCAGTAGTGGAGGAAACGCGAGAGGACCTACAAGCGACTCTTTTCGCATACTGATGTTGTTGCTGTATATCTTACGAAAATCGAATGCGCACTGTGACCTTCATTCTCTCTCTAGTCCAGAGCTGAACCAGATGTGACTTTTTCTTTTTCCCCAATGTGAAAAAAGACCATCTTGGAAATAGTTTTTCATGATTAGTCGCAGCGTATCGAGCATGTTTCAAGTTTGCAACGGCTGCCCCTGACACAATACTGGTGTCAATTTAGTGAAAATTGAACTTCATTTACATTAATAATTACATGAATTTCATATTTTCTCACAAATAATCGTGAGAATAGAAAATTTTTATCACTGTTTATTTAAAAAACGTATATTCCTAGATTTAGCTTCTTTTTCACCTCTTTGTTTTCTAAAACGTGTATTCATTGAGTAGGCATAATGGTATTCGCTTAGGAAGTAACAGGTGTTAGCTTGTGATTTAAAGTTATTATGAATATGATGTGTAAAATATCTGGAAATATTTTGTACTTCATGTCCATCGAACTTCTCGCATATTTTATGAATCCATAGAATGAGGTACATGGAATGAATGAATCCTTATTACATCATATGTATATGAATCCATATAATGAGGTAGGTGAATGATTACCTGAAGCCTTAGAGGGTAATGTCTCCCTTCCGTATGCTAGCATCTTCATTTCTCCCCTTCCGATTTTCATGTTATAGCCTTTAAGTGCGCGATTATCGATTGCGTGAAGTGATGCCTACGAGTCTTCTGGTTTTTTTTTACAAAGTGAGTCACGTTTGATGCCCATCCAAGAATAACGCGCTTTAATACCTTGTTCAATGATTTGTGAATCGTACAGGATAGTTATTTTTGCCACACCCCGTAATGTTAATTAGCATAAATATCTTTACACGATAAATGCATGCATTCATACGGTAATTAAAGATAAATCAAACTGATGTTTTCAGTACAGAGCCATTTATCTAGTACTTGTAGAATTTGCATCATCGTTGGTAAGCCTGGGTGCTTAAGGGAAAGCCTGAATTACTAACGAATACACATGGACGACCTGATCTAAGCGGCATACAAGGTTGTATCAAGCGCAACAGACTTTTGGAGGTGGGAGAACCGACAGGTTTCATTCTTCTTTTTATTAATCTAATTCATTAGGACTTCTCGTGAATTCATCGAGAATTCCCATGACTCTGATTTAAAACTTTAAGAAAACTTGGGTATGAGTATAATAATTATTACTTTCATGGAATCTCATGGAACATTCGCTACATCTACAAAACACCCCGCAAGCCGCCGCAAGGGCGTGTGGCGGGGATTGTTAGTCACTACCCTTAAACTAAAATAAAAACACATGCAAAACGAAATCATGTTACTTCTAAACAAATATTAGTTTGTTCATGCACTCGAAAACCCTAAATAACACAAAAGAAAGTACGTACATGCAACAATATTTAATAATAGGATACGTATATTCAAATCATGCTGTAAAACAATTAAAAACATTGGTCCATTAAATAAAAAGAATAAAATGTAGGAAGAAACATGCAAGATATCGACAAATATATACACTACCATTTCTAATTATCTTCTACATGATTGCTGTCATGTCTATTATGGTCCCTAATGGTTCGAGGAAAAAACGACGCTTTAAATCTATCTAAAAAGTATCTTATCTATATTATAAAAGACACCTAATCACGATACAACGGTAAAGCAGTTTTAAAAATAATTTTACAATTAGATTTTTTAACTCGGTTTTTTAACTTAATTACTTTATGTTTTAGCGTTCAGATTGGATTTCCCATGTTATCGTCATTGTATGCTCACTTGACGCAATATGCTAATGGGCAGCTTACATGAAGCCAATTTCTCTTCTTCTAAATAATACAAGCTAGCTATCCGCATTTTCCCGTTCTTATTCTTTCCTCGCTTTTTGGTTGTAACAAAATCAGACGTAATCATTCCTCCTTTCTTCATTTAAAAAGCAATTTACTCTAATGCATCCAAAATTGCATAATGTAGTAGGCATATATGTGTGAAAGTTTGAATATATTTATATATGTTCAATTTTATATTAATTTATGAGCTATTGTGAGCATTTGTACTTCTGTAAAAGTGAAAATTTCCATGGACCAATCAGTCTCATTTTTAATGTAATCAAGTTAAGAATAGATTGCAGAAATAATTACCTCGAAATTTACTGCTTATCAGTCCGTACTATGACCACCTAATGATAATTTCTAGTGATATATATCGACAAGTTGTCTGTGAAGGCATGAATGTGTGTCAGAAAACTCTCCTGGCAGTGATTAGAAAAATTTTTCACCCTCGCTTCGCTCTACAATCGTCGCTGCGTAATGTGCGGACTCTCAATAAAACACTGCTATTTCCGCATTTCTCCTCAAGCCTTCACAGCTACGTTTCTTGGCCGGTGAGCTAGTAGCTTCAGTAGACAGTGAGCCAACTGTATACATACTTGGCCATATGGTTGTAGCTCCGTAAACGTTCATTGTATAATTTCATTGTATCATTTTTATTAGACAGTATTGCGATAGAATTAGATAAAAATTGCTACGAGGAAGGTAACGTTTCAATCGCCCTGCTTATATGGGTTGCATTTATATGGGTACTGTCTCCATAGATGGGCATATGCATCAAAGCCCAATTTGGATGATTTTGGGTAACCCAATTTGGTTTATTTTCAAATCTTTGTGTCTGTATCCCACGTTCAACATTTTTGAGTAATTTGCGAATGATGTTTGAAAAATAATGTTTGAAAATTTCTTTGTTCCAATCTGTTGGTGCGTCATCCACATTTTCATCCATTGTTTAAAACTAACCATTCTTAGATATACGGAAAAAAGAGTATCTATATCCGCCATAACAATCGATAGTTGATGCTGTGTAATGATTTTGAATTGAAAAGAACAGTGGCGAGTATCACGTAATTATTATGAATTTTGATTAAACATATTTAATGCCCATAGTAATACCAACTATATATTATCCACATTTTAATGAAGCAGCGTCATGGTGGGTTTAACTTCGATGTAGTTTATTCACGTGCCTTGTAAGCATACTCCATTTATTCATTCAAGGTATTCTACCTTATTAATCGTATGTTTCACACGGTCCAAAACGACTACTCAAGTCTAGGTATTTGCGAGAACTTCATCTTTTTTTTGCTCTACATAACTTATTTTTTCATTGCCTTGTAACTCCTATCTGTTTTTGTACTGTCTGAGAAACGCGTTCTCTTCCTACATCCACCACTCATCAACGTTCTCCCTTCTATCACGTCCTTCAATATCAATATTTCCTTCATTCACTTCCTATGTCTTTTTCAGATTATCCCTCAGTAGCTTTCCCTCTTCTCAGATGCTTAACTTAGCTTTCCTGGTCCTCGAGAATCTCATTGATTTTCTTTCTTGTGATTAATCCTCATCCTGTGCTTCTTTTTCCCTCCAAAGCACTAAATAATAGCTGAAATCTATTGACTGTCTGACATAGTCTTTCTATATCATCTACGAAGCCAGCATAGTTAACTACATAAAATTTGAGAAAATACTAAGTTGCTACTAAAATACTAATAGTAACCGCGTAATTGAATCTGAAGAATGTTTATTAATTGAAGTACACGCAGGATTTTAAGTGCATTTCGATTATGAAATGGCTAACATTGAACTCAAATAGTTTCCGATTCTCAATTCGGCGTTAAAATGTAACAGGTTTATTTTAAGCACTATAGGTGCGTTAAAAAAACTCGCCCAATCCATCTATTTCTTCTTTGCCGTTGAGTTCTCCATATGGTCCTATCCTCTTCTGCTCTTCTATATACTTCCTCATTCCTTACTTTGTCTGTCGATTTAATCTTCAGCATTTTCCTCCACCACCATGTTTCAAAGGCTTCTATTCTTCGCTGGTCCACTTTTCCAATGTTCCAAGTATCGGAACCATAGAGCGCCATCTCTACACTAAAGTCTTTACAAATTGTTTACTTGTTTCCAGCCTTAGGTTCTTTGAACATAGTAATTCCCTCTTCTTCATGAATGCGTTCTTAGCTTGGGCTATTCTTCGCTTGATGTCGGTCGAACTTCTTCCATCTCATGTAATGCTTCAGCCCAGGTAGATGAAGGATTCTACTTGTTCTAGTTTCACCCCTCGAATTGTGATCTCGGCATTCAGCTCCACAAACAAGGATTATAGTTTTCTTCTGGTTGATGTTCATAATATATTCCCCTAGAACTTGATCCATAGCACTTGAGAGTTGCTTGCAGGTCTTCTCGCGTTCCCGCCACTACTGTGATGCCATCTGCAAACCGGAGCATGTTGACTTCTTTTTCATTTACCTTTACTCATTTGATACCCAATTCTTGTGCTACTTTTATTGCCTCTTCCAGGAAAACGTTGAATATTGTTGGGGAGAGGTTGTATCCTTGTCTTACTCCTTTGTTTATTTTGGCTTCTATTTTTCTCCCATTCTTTGTTTGCATTGTTGTAATCAGATTCTTGTAGAGGTTATGGATAATTTCAAGAAACTGCGGTAGATGCCGCAACAGTAACTTTTAACGGAGTCATCCGCTACGTGTAGCATTACAATGCAACAATTTCAGGTTGTAAAAATCTTTTGCCTTGACCGGAATCATTCTTCTGTCGTTGTAATCCAATAGAAGTGCTTCTAGTATCTTGAACATCTTGTTCCATTCGACTTTGTCGAAGGCCTTCTCCAAGTCCACGAATGCGACACATAATGGCTTATTTGCTTGTCTCATTTTTTCCGCCAGAACTCTCAAGCTGAGAATTGCCTCTCTTGCTCCTCGGTTTTCCCTGAGCCGAATTGGTTTTCTGAGAGTCTCCTTCTATCCTTCTTTCTATTATTCGGCTAATAATCCGAGTAAGGATTTTTGATGCTTGAGTCACCACGCTCAATGTTCAATTTGATGGATTACATTTCTATTTCTTTTGCGGTCGCGGATAGCTTGGAGGAAGACCTGTATTTTCATGAATTTTTAAGATTGCTAGATTATAACAGATTAATTGAATGAATAGGTGTATTATCAAAATTTTCTTTCTCCTTACTCAAAACTACCGTCCCGCCATAATGTTGAATGCCATAGGTGTCACGAATCTCTCAGTTGCGTAATTACTGAAAGATCAAATTGACAAGAATAAGTTTTTAAATCTGTCATTTCTATGAAAAGTGACACAAGGTTTCGAACTAGGTAACCAAGTGTAATTCTTTAAAACTACATTTTGACATTAAAAGTAGAGATTTTTTTCAATTGTACGATTTGGAGGTTTGTGGTTGCAACTTCTAAATTGAAATTGCAATCGGAAAGAGATTTTAATATTGGACTAAAATAAGGTTCTTTCTTGGGAGAAAAGCAATAGTTATTTTATCTATTGAGAATAATGCTTCTTACAAAATCTAATACCATATCTTCAGTAAATATGAAACAAGTTTTGATCCCTTTCATACATTTATTTATGCATATGAAACCAATAAGAAAAAGGAATCAAATCTCCAACTAAGGTATTTCAACGATCATAATTCATCACTCACTCTCCTTTTCGGCAGCGAGACCCGTTAACGAAGAACCTTTATTCATATCCTACTAATCTGATGGTTCTAACCCCTGGAGGAATGAAGGTTATCGAAGAACACTTGACTTCCCGTGTTGTGTTGGTCTTTGGTCATCACCCCCTATTACCTCCCGCTCTCGCGTCACCCATACTTCGGTTAACATCACTAAAGACGTGGCCTTAGGTGACCTTGGGAATGGCGTTGGAGGAGAAGCAAAAATGTTGGCGGAATGGGAAGAGCGTTAGTAAACTGTTTTGCAACAACAACGCAAGATACTCCATGATTTGGCCAATTGGCTCCATGATTGGCCTTAGTATTCGGAATATGGTGATTTTTTGCAAAGTCAAATCAATTTATAAATCCTTCATATTCATGAATTAACTTGATTGTTCTCCGCCTCTCAATTTTTTTATTCAGGCTGTCTCTTCCTCTGACTGGAAACCTCACATTCTAATCTTTTAAATTCAATTATATTTTCCCTATTACTTTGGCAGTCCTTTCAAATTTTGAACAGCACCCGTGACATTAAAATATTATTGTGATTATTATTTTCTGCAAGAATCTGCCATTTCTTTATTCCATTATTGCTTATCTTCCACTCTCCACTCGTGTTCCTAAAAAAGTAATCGTGCAGAAGGCACTATGAAGGTTAGTTGAGCGCTTTATCGGAAACGTTTAGAAACCACTGCGGTTAGTTATAGAGGGTTTGTATAAGAGGTTAGGTCGCTTAAGGAGAGTGGTGGAAACATAGGATTTTATCTTAAACGCAGCAGTCGGACCCTATCGGAAGTTACGCTGTCACAGCCGTAGATGCGAAACGAAATGGGGCGTGATCTGCGCGATATCGCGTCCACAACTGTGTCGTGCTTGAATTATTATGTTGTCTCGGGGAGTAAGCAGGGGCGGCAATCGCCCCGTCCGCGGAATCGTTTATTTCTTTCCGCTCGGCCGCGTGACGAAAGCGTGCCCGCGTGAGATATAGATGGGGGGGATTGGTTTGGCTGAGGGGGAGAGACGGGCGGGCGAGTGCCGAGTGTCATAGGGCGGTCGAAATCCCCCCTCGAGGGTTTACGGAGGCGTGATTCACGCACTTATTCCCTCTCCGGGACACGCATTGGTGGCTCGCCTCGTTGATTGTCAATCTCTCCTTCCTCCTCCCGAACAGGAAGCCGGTCGGCGGGATGGTGGGGGACGATGGGGATTGGGGAGGTGGCGGTGAACAGCCTCCATCCCCTCTAACCCTCCTCATCCCCCCCCCCCCGAAACTCCGAACACCATTATCGCCCCCCTTCGTATTTGGCCGCAATAATATTCCGGAATGGGGGGCGAGACCCGCCTGGTTGGGGTGTTTCGATCTCTGTGACATTCCCCGTTCCCCGAGGATATACAGATCCAAAAATATACATATATGCGTATCGGATCATGGGTCCCTAAGGTGTGACATAAGGGGAGTCAGACTGGCCCCCCAAACGAAGGCTCCTCGCCAGCCGACCGTTTCCATCGAGCGTACCGTGTGTTTTTCCATGTTATTTTTTATATTTATGCACTGCAAGTTTATTGACGTGATAGATTTAGTCGATATTTAACAAAAACTTAAGTCTTGGAGGGAAGATAATTATCTTCTATACGCATGACCATGACCACATGGCTTCGTTACTGATGATACTTATAATCGAATTCTATGGTGTAAGGCTCTACTTTTTGAAAATTCAACATCATCGGAAAAATGAACATTGTGTGTTTTCGCAATAAACTTTATTTCACTACTATCGGCTTGAACTCATGGGCGAGGGCATCAGGTATGGTGATGACTGACAGGCTTACATAAAGAGGTCGCCAATGCACCGAAACCGGTAGTAATGAAATCAAGTATACTGTGAAAAAAATTGTGAAAGTTTACTCATTCAGTGATACTTGTTAGCCTCCATGTTCTAGCGTGGAAGATTAGGTCTTGTGGATGTTACAGCTTTAAATTCATGATATCCGAAAACACAACGTGCCTTTTTGAATCCGAGTACTTCTCAGAATGTCAGGACATACTGGGAAAGGAAACGGACCTCACTACGATGACTCAGTTTTACACCGCGTAGTAATGGTACCGAGGGGCTATCAAACTGACCTTCGGGCTGAGTATTGTGGTTTTGCATGACAGTGGTTTCATTGTTTTACTCGATCCGGCATAAAAATACGGAATATTTGAGATACTCCTACCAGCACAGTAATATATAGCAGAAGGAAAGTACTTGCTTCTCTCGACATCCTCAATACTGAAACAATGTGCTGACTATTGTTAGCTTTAGTTAGTTTTTTTAACGTTGTTAGCTTTTTGCTATTGGCAAAATCTCGAGTATAGCCAATAGCTGCGGTTGTTTGTGCATATGAGCAACTATATAATATGCATGCATGAACTTGTTTTGGCGTGTGTGGCTGGTACCGTTACAACAGGCGCGACACTCTCTACTAAATCTACTGGGGTGTACAGCAGGGGATTATTCCATGCGGCCATGAAACATCAAAACAGAGCTTTTCTTCAGTGGCAGTCAACGCTAAGAATGAAAAATATTTTGAAATAATGAAGGTAAATTTAAATAGAGCCACATGGACTATGGTGTCTAACTGCAAAACACTTCTCCATGCGTGAGAGACGATCTGCTGAGGTCAATTAACTAAGGGTTATATGTAAAATAATATAGTATTTACTGGATTACTTAGAATTTAAACAATGACATTGTTCTCTCGACCTCGATTGTTTGAAGTTCCTTTGATTGCGTACCTTTTGCGGCAAACATGGCATAGTAAATTTATCAATTCGATCCTTGATATCTCTAATCTTATTTTCATGAAAACTCCTACCGTAGTACAACAGAGCTAATAATTCATTTTCAACATAATTGCTGAAGAGACTAGCTTCTAATTTATGGAGGGATTTATTATGTAATTTACCTTCTTTCCGTGGCCGATTTACCCCTTGCTCTTCTATTAATCTTGCTACGCTACTAAGTTTATCATAACAACGTTAAAAAATTCTTACTCATCTTCTCTGCGCACGATCTAATTCGACAATCAAACTGCCCTTCCGGTGGCTCGCATGGTATTGGGTAGTTGTAGAAATAGGCCTATTAAAGCGTATCAATTGAATCGGCTTTAGAAAAATAATTTTATGAATTTTATGCGGAGATAGCTGGACTAATTGTAACCCCACAAAACAACTTTGTGAAAATTACAAATCCTCAATTACAATGCAATCTTTTTAAGAAAAGATTGGAAGAGATAGATTGATGCTGAAATGTAACATTTTTTCTGTCATATTCTCAGTCGGCAAATTTCAGTTCTAATGCAATTAGTGGTCATCGATTTTTACTTGTCTTTTCCAGTGTTGGAAATACCGTCATCGCTTTGTGAATATAATAACAAACGATTTTAGAAAAATCAACAATTTACTAAGACCTTTTATCACATTTCAATATCACAAATTCGACTTTAGAAACTTTAGGAATGTTTGAAAAACTGAAGTGATATTTTTATGCAGGAATTCCATTCAAATTACTTTATAATTTATGTAGACAGCTGATATCGATCGGAATTAAATTGTGAAACTCTATGCCATAACTTAGATTGAAGCTAAATTATTGCAGTATTCAACGACATTGGAATTTCAATTGAATTGTTATTTTTAATTGCCACGGAATCGAGTTTCATGAGTTTCTCTAGTTACAGTCTCTTCGAACCATAAATGGTTGTATTAATGAATAAAAACCTTCTCTTCACTTTTTTACTCTCATAGCTAAACCCTTCCTGGACGCAGCAGTTGGATTAGCAGACGAGGAGATTCCTCGACGAGCTACTCGGTTCGCCTGCTTTTTAAATGTCGGTATTATTTAAGGTGGTCGGCGAGTCTACCGTATATGAAATCGTTTCCCTGGCGTCTTTATCGTAGGTTTCATAAATTTTTATGAGCACTTGAAAGCTATGTATGTCAAGAGTAACGATGCTAAAAAAATCTTGCCTTCTTAAACCCGATCTAAACAAAACGCACGAATCCGAGGTCTTACATGCAAATTTTCTCCGAGGTTGCCATCATAGTTTTCTCTCTTATTTCCAGCCATTAGTTTGTATGAATGTGATTTCGCGTGTTCCACTCGGGTTCTATTATCCTCTGTAATCATAACACATGAATCGTCACTTTATGAATGTTTTGTCCAATGCATGGCATTGAGACGGTGCCTTAAAAGGAAACTCTTCCAGCCTGCATTGAATGGGAAGACTGTAAGCATTCGGGATGTATTTCTAAAAATGTTAATCACATTACTGAAAAAAATGAAAGAATGCCACAAAGTGTGCAAATCCTTTAATGGGGTAAAACCTTTAGAAGAATATACGAGTCAACCTTTCAGAAGCTAGGTTTTATTAAGTCTCGAGTTATAGAAACATAACATGAAATATTCAAGGTGCTACGAGTTCGGAATTCATATTTAGAATATGCTGCAAGTAATTCCTGGAATCCATGAGAGGAAAAATTTAGTAAGGGATTTAGATTAGGTTCAGAGAAAATTCGTTAAGTTTGTTGAAAATATGTACGAGAATCGAGTAAGCGTCACGGGTGCGCTGAAGAAATTAGGCTGAGAGCCTCTTGATTCTTGAAAAGAGCAGGCAAGACTTGAACTTTTAGAAAAATACAAAACACCTGAGTTTCCTTGCGGCACTAAGGGAATTGTTACGGCACCAAATTATATTATTAGATTAATTTTATCCCACCATCGGGATAAAATGAGAGAGATAGACACCCTTACAGACAAATTCAAGTAATCGTTTTTCCTTTGCTCCATACGCAAACAAAAAAATCGAACCCGAAGATATAAAGTAAACTTGAATGCTAGAATTTGGTGAATAAATCAAATGGAACAATTATTTCTTGATGTGCATAGGCATGTGGGTGCACGAGAGTTGTATATGAGCTAACTTATATTCAAGTGTATGTATGGACTAATAATTCCGCAGGTATGGCTAGTACTATAACAACCCCCGCTACACTCATTCTTGGCGGCTTGCGGAGTATTCTGTAGATGTACTCGTAGATGTGTGTGGAATTATGTCGTGAAATAAGTGAATGCGTCACAAAGGTAATCAATTTACTCGTATGAGGAGGTGGGACCTTCTGGACGACACGAAAATTGACGGTCAGTTACTATTATTGCAAGGAATCAATAGAAAATTTGTTTGCGTAATCGAAAAAGTAACCTAAGGCAAAAACTAAACTACCAGGCCAGAAAATGATAACGTGATATTTTGAAAGAAGACTATCAGGCAGCTCGATTCAGGGATTCCTTACTCTCTCACCAAATTATCAACCACACTTACACACTACCCTGAAAGTAAGGAAGTATGGCTCGGGTCGGGGTGTTAGAACAGCAGCCATGCATGCGAAATATTAGTTCAATCATGCATATGAATAATATTAGCAATATACTGAAACACTGTAGCCCTACACAACCACTACACGATAAGGGAGATACACAAACGGGTACTCTCCCTTACGGAATTCTTCCCCATCTTTTTGATGGTCATTGTCTTCCTTTGCTCACTTTCTGGTGGCTTTTAGGGTACCCATACGTAGTCGTCATTTTCAGAAGTCCTTTCCATACAAAATTAGTTTTCGAATAGGTACTCGCTGTCAATTTTCAGGTGTTTCTCGGTACTTGTATGGTAGTTCCGTAATGCTATTTCATTTGGCTAACGAAACACGGTTGGAGAGGTGGGTGTTAAGGCAAAAAAGGAGTGAAAAACAGGGTGGGTAAATTTTAAAATTTCATTTCTCGGTTTCTCATTTTGGTCGGAGGGAAAAAACTGAAGGTTGGGTTCTACCAGTTGGGTACTAAGGTATCTCGCCATCCGAGATATCGAGTGAGTTAAGCCGGGGTGTGTCAAATTCTTCCAATTGGATTATTAAGAACCTTGTTTCAATAGTACTGTTCAAGGAATTATAAATCCAGCAGTTAAGTAGTTTTGGTGGCCTATCTGGTTCAATACATTACGATGCCTACAATTTTGAACTCAAATATTTGATTCTAGTGAAATAGACTTAATGAAAAGTAGTTCACGACACAAATTGGGTGATGTTAACAATTTCCAAAAACTCATGACTCAATTTTATATTATTTCTTCACTGCCCTGCACTAATTCTTTCGATGATAGAGCGTTGTTTCATTTCTTGGTTCTTGAATTTTATTCTCAACGATAGCGACTACATTGTCAACTGCAAAAACCTAGATGATCTTCCAAAGTTCATGTAAATTCTATGACAATACTAATTTAATCAGTCTAAAAAAGGATTAGTCTGGTTATTATTTGGCATAAAATATATAGTATTTCCGAAACAATAATCGCACCATATCGTTGCAATTGCATTCGGATCTTCAAGTACTTCAAACAACTATGCAAAAGTTTTTGTGCTCATTTGTTTCTAATACTTCTAATTAATTACAATTGCTCTATATTTAACGTCCTTTGCTAGCCGAGTCATTAAGGACCTAAGTTTGAGAAATGTTAAGTAACAATCTTCAAATATCGCTGAAGAATCTCCGTCACATACAGATTTTTTCAACTTGCGTGAGTTAAAATACGATTATTTATTCGCCTATTGTTCCCATCGGAGAAAACTAAGAATAAATTAATCAAATTTAGGTATAAAGATAAGGTAATAATGAGAAATGATGCGAGATGTAATATTTATTTAGCAAGGATATTCCTTAATTTTGAATTCTAACTTATTCATGCTAGTCTCTGACGATATATAAAGTATCATAGGTGTAATAAAGTAAGTCAGATAAAAACTGAAAGAAAAATCAATGTATTTATTATAAGCTAACTTCAATGATTTATCTTTTGCAGTTTAGTTCTCAGCAAATTCACTTGTCCTTCCATTCATCTCAAAAGCCCGCAGATGCAAGACGGGTACCCACATTGCTTCAGAGAATGTATCTATATTCTCAGGAATATCTCAATGTGTTCATGTACTTCGAAAGGACGTAACGACTGCGTCATACCTTGTGTAATTGTTACAAACCGCTGTGCTGTAGTCCTTATGGAAAAAAAATAGTAAATCGTAATCATGGGACCGCTCAATACGATGGAATATACTGGTAGATGGACTTTTTTTCGATATATAGTATAGGAATTGAAGAAACTGTTGCAACGTTGTTGATATACGATATGGGATACCTCGTTGTCATATGCTAATATTGTTTGTCATTCTTCCTTCCTCATTTTAGAAATTTTAAAGATCGTATGATATCTATATCATATTTCCCCCGCCACACGCCCTTGCGGCGGCTTGCGGGGTATTATGTAGATGTACTTGTATATCATATCTCGTGCATTGCCTCTAAAATGGATGAAGACGATCCACCTCTTTGAATGCGCGCATTGTATATCATCGCAAATCGATGCATAAGAATCTATAGTACGGTTTCAAGAATATTATACTATTTTCTGTGAATTTCGTCAAATGCGAATACCAGTTGCCTGAAAAGTTACCGACCTCTAAATGAAGATAGCAGAACTCTTCAACAAAAGTTGGCGAATGTTTTTGCGCGTTGAATGCGTTGAAAGGTACTCACCAAAATTTCAGCCATTGTAGACTATTAGTAGTTATTTGAGCATTTGTTGAGTTGGTCGTTGCGAGGGTTTTTGTGAAAATGGAAAAAAATCGAGTATCGAGCTGTCGTTAAACATTTAATTATTTGATTGTGAAAGGGAATACGCCTACGCAAATCAAATAGGAGTTGGATGCTGGACACGAGGACTCTCCAGCATCCTTAACGATGGTGAAATTTAGGGCTGCTAAATTTGAACGTGACCTTGCCAGCTTGGCTGATGATGAGCGTGCGGGATGGCCAAAAACTGCAATACCCACCGATGGTATCGAAAAAGTTCAGCAATTGGTACTGAACGAGAGTCGAATCACGGTTAGAGTCACGGAATTTTGTTCATAGATTAATAAAGGTAAAACATTGAAAAACGACTGCATGTGAAAAAGAAGAAAGTGCTTTTCCATCCGGACAGTGCACCTGCTCACTCTTCGGCGGTCACCTTGGCTAGAATTCACGAAATGCACTTCGAAATGGTTGACCATTTACTGTATTCTCCAGATCTGGATCCTAGTGAGTTTTTCCTGATTCCTTACCTCAAATTCTTGGTTAGAAGACATATTTTCATCGGACGAGGAGGTTATCGCATACGTAAACGCCTGTTGTGCGGCTACATGCATCAGCTACTATTAGGAAAATTTCCAGACCACCCTCTTCTATCTCCTGCAAAGGGCAGACAGAACACTATGCTGACTTTAAGGAAGTCGGCATACAGTTATAAGGCAAGAAAAATATGCATATCTGGGCCGATAATTTTACATTATTGAACAATGAACGGTAAAACCTGCCATTTGAAGGCATTATTTGTTATTTCTGCCTATTTTCCCAAACCCAATTATATATATTCTCATATTTTTCCACATAGTGCTTTTATGATTCGTGGTTCGAAAAATGGATACATGTATATTCGGTAGGTTGTTGACAAAAAGTTACCATGTATTTATTTATCTTCATTGAGGCTCAATTTTCCTCAAAAGTGTCGCTATTAAGTTATATTGTCACCTTCTTGACGCATTTTTCAGTCGAATCGACTTGCGATAAGGAAACAAACGTGTGTCACAGGGCTCATCATGATGGAGCATTACTTTTCCACTTGATTTAAGTGTTATGTAATCGTCGCGTGTGTCGTAAAGATGAGAGCAATGAGATTTCCTATACACGCGTACTCAAGTACTCCTCATTCCCCCGCCCTCTTTCATCCCTATCGAACCTTCCTCATTCACTATGCTCCAAAATTCGACTCCCTCTATGTGATACCGGGCCATTATCTTCCACAGACATTCGGTGTGCGACGCGTGCGTCACGCGTGACGAATGACTCGTGAGCTCGCTGCCGGAAATACTATATTCCGCTACGGAATGGGGATTGCATTTATGCACGAGATACTATGTTTTCAATTTCCGTTGGTCTAGCAGGGAAAACCTTTTGAGGAAGTGCTTACGCGTGAGATGTCCTACAATGTTCTGCGATTGTAAAATGGTGTATAATTCGTGCCCAAAAATGGTCAGATGATTTGAGAAAAATCCAATTATTATTTATTAACAATTGTCTACCGACTAGAGTGGGTCTTTAAAACATCAGTTAAAATAAACCATTCATCAAAAGAGTAATTATAGAAGTTTTTAATATCCCACAGACTTTATTTTTAGATACAACGCATTTCACCGAATTACGGCATCATCAGGTACTGATGATTCCGCAAGGCTCTATGCCCAAATTACGTTCATCATCCTGCGTCAACTATCGTTTAAGGTGTGCAATCTTCACATCATTATGCATTGAAGGCCCTTTGTACTTAATAATCACCTCTTTTTAAAAGCTTCTCTATCTATAGTTTCTGTTGACATCAAATTTAACATCTAAAAGTACATTTTGTTGCCATAAAAAACGTTCATTTTTACCAGAAACCAAATCACGGCGAATTCAGCTGCCGGATGAAATGAATATCGGCACTTACGAGGCTATAAAAATTAAGAATCACATGCATCTCGAGGACAAGCCAGACGATCTTAGAGCGAGTGGAAGTTGGTGTTAAGACAGTGTCCTTAATTACCTTCAGGTTTGTTTTGGGCAAATGAGTATGGGCCTTCGCTAGAGAATTGGCAGGAAATGCTGCAAATGTGATATGTCGTAATCAGGAATTTGACCGCGAATTCCGGATTACAGAAATGGTAGTAACTCATAAATCTACCGATTAGAGTATGTACTGTTCTTAATTTATCTAGTTAAACTAAATTTGAAATGATCATATTCTAGTTCTATTCTAGTTCTAGTAGTTGCCTCTTTTTCAGGAGAAAACTCCAGAGTCTATACCCTCTGTTATTATTATTTGGTAGCATACCATTTAAGTTAGGATAAGTATGGATACAGACTTAACACGTCTACACTATTTAGGTTCGCCTATAATGGCACAACCTGACGCCCCACGCTACAATAAACTCTTCTTCAATTCCGAATCTATTATTTCCCTGGATGGGGATTAAACAAAGATGAAGATTGTAAAACAGGACGGAGAGTATAACTCTCGGAATCTTCCGTTCTCTTATTCAACAAAATTTTATCAATATTCAGCGTCCGATTTTAGTCGAGCAAATTCTAAAAAGGACAAGTTAAGCCCTGGGGCATTTTGAAAACTGATATTTCTGAGCGGCCGGCTCTTAAAGACAGGACGCGGGAAAAAGAAAGGGGTAAATTTGACGCCTCTCCCGCCCTCATGAAGGGAAGTTCAGCCGTCAACGCCGCGTCCGACGAAAGAAGGCGGGAGACGTGGAGGGAGAGGGAGGGGTGGAGCGGCACGTGCGTTGTCCTCCATTGCCGCTCCCGTGAGTGAAATCCTTAAAAAGCTTTCCATTCGACTTTTTTTCAGCAACTCGTCCTCCCTCTTTCTCGTTCCCCTCGTCACCACCAATCGACGCTTTCTCCTCCCCTTCCCCTGACGAAGGACTCACAAAACCGGGTATTTTCCGTCCCTGGAGGGAGAAAATGTGATTGATATCCTCCCGCATCCCGGGATTTTGTGACAATATTTCGAAACGGCCACACTCATGTGTCCTTCGCAGAAAAACATATACATTTACAGACGGATTCCAGAATATTATTCGATTTTTGCCTCTCGGGTTTCTCTAAACCTATGACGGGGAACACAGGAACTTGTCAAACGGTGAAAGTGACTGAAAAGCGAAGTGAACTTCGAAGGCCGTAATGTTATCCAGTTTCATCATTGGAATGTGGCTCGCACGCGCTGTGTTGAAGGTTTTCAACCCTGTTATGGGAAGATGTGGAAGTTTCTTTCTTCTTTCGTGAAAGTGTAATGCGAAGAAATATGCCGAGTTTTATAATGCCGGAATTGATTTGGAAGAAGATACTCAAATTAAATTAAAAAAAGGTGTGTATCAATCTCTGTATCTCTCACATATATAGAAATCCTACCCCTGATCATGTCCTTGGTTTATGGACAAATCAAGAAAGAAGACCGTTTCGCTATTGTTCGTCCCATCTGATGATCAATTATAGTACAACTGAAAAGAAATTGTAATGAAGAATAGAAATTAATCCTGAGAAATGAAACTTTTAATTTGCACTGACTCTTTTAAAAATTATCAGATACCCCAGCAAACTCATCATCATCAGCATTTCAAGCCTAGGATTGGTTTCCTGCAGCCCACCATTCTATTCTATTTAATTTCACTTTCTTCAATCCTTGATAACTTCTCTGCTTTACGTCCTTCTTAGTTTGTCCTATGTACATGTCTCTTGGTCTTCCTCGTGGAATCTTCCCTTCCATTTTTCCTTCTTTTAGGAACTCCTAATCGATCCATTGTGCCTCAATGCGTGTCCAATCCATCTATTTCTTCTTTGCCGTAGAGTTCTCCATATGGTCCTATCCCCTTCTGCTCATCTGTCTACTTCCTCATTCTTTACTTTGTCTGTCCATTTAATCTTCAGCATTCTCCTCCACCACCATGATTCAAAGGCTTCTATTCTTCGCTGGTCCACTTTTCCAATGTTCCAAGTCTCGGAACCATAGAGTGCCATGCTCCACACGAAAGTCTTGACGAATTGTTTCCTTGTTTCCAGCCTTAGGTTCTTTGAACATAGTAATTGCCTCTTCTCCATGAATGCATTCTTAGCTTGGTGGCTATTCTTCGCTTGATGTCGGTCGAACTTCTATCTCATGTAATGCTGCAGCCCAGGTAGATGAAGGATTCCACTTGTTCTAGTTGCACCCCTCGAATTGTGATATCTTCATTCAGCTTCTCTCTTCCGCACATAAGGATTTTAGTTTTCTTCTGGTTGATATTCATATTATATTCCCCCAACACTTGATCCATACCACTTAGAGTTGCTTGCTGGGCCTCTCGAGTTTCCGCCACTACTGCAATGTCATCTGAAAACCGGAGCTTGTTGACTTCTTTTTTATTTACCTTGACTCATTTGATACCCAATTCTTGTGTTACTTTTATTGCCTCTTCCAGGTATACGTTGAATATTGCTGGCGAAAGGTCGAAATTCTTGTCTTACTCCTTTGCTTATTTTGGCTTCTATTTTTCTTTCATTTTTCGTTTGGATTGTTGAAACCTGATTCTTGTAGAGGTTATGGATAATTATTCTGTCGTTGTAGTCCAATACACGCGCTTCTAGTATCTTGAACATCATGTTCCCTAAGACGTTGTCGGAGGCATTCTCCAAGTCCACGAATTCCATGTAAAATGGCTTGTTTACGTTTCTCATTTTTTCGGCCAGAACTCTCTAGCTGAGAATGGCCTCTCTTGCTCCTTGGTTTTTCCTGAATCCCTATTGGTTTTCTGAGACGTTTTCTTCTATCAGTCTTTCTATTCTTCGAATAATTATTGATGCTTGAGTCACCAAACTCAATGTTCTGTGTTCTTCGCATGTATCTGTTTTCGGTTTCTTCAGTATTGCAATCATTATACTCTTATTTCCCAAACTACCTCTGAAAAAAATCCTGGCACCACCAAAGCCTCCATCAAAGCTGCCGCGATGTTTTTCGCTCCTCTTAGTTAATGTCGTGAAAGATCCCTATACCGTCTAGTGCTTCGTCACCACGCACCGTTTTTTGTAATTTTTCTGTTGCCGATTTACGAAGCAGCTGGAAAAATTCAATTCCGTATTAATTTGCTCAAAATTGGCTATTTTTTGATACACAAGATTTATAAGATGACTCTGCTGAAGCAGTTCATTTTCCATATTTTAAATGCCACCAAACGATGACAAATAACTTACTTAACCACATATTTCTCTTAATATTCTTTGCTTTTAATAAAATACAAACAACTATCGTCATGTACACTTACACTTACAAATACAAAGTTAATCAGGAGGTATATATTGCTTACAAAAAATTATTTAAGTTGGAGATAAATTACTTTTGTGTTTCTTTCACCTGTAATTAATGACAATATACCATTACCCGTCTTTGCCCTCTATGCACACCTTAATATCTTAATAGTATGTGAAATAGGGCATTTTAAAAGCACAATGATTGATTTATATTACGGCGACAGAGTTTTGCTAAACAGGAATGATACAATAAAAGAGATCGTACGTACACGAAGTCGTAATATTAAATTTTACAAACTTTGATTTTAGGGAGTGGTAGATGATTGTGGTTTTGGAAAATAGGCAGTATGAGTAACATCCTCATGACCAATAATAAAAATATTATTTTCAGATATAAAAGTAAAAATAACGATTCATTTTAATGAGCTGGCATAACTATACTTTTAGGATTTCGGAATGTGTTTGCCTTTATCGCGCACACAGCAACGTACTCGTAGCAAAAAGCTCCTTTTTGAGAATATAGGTTTATCCACCATTTTTCGTTTTATAGTGTATAAAGTACATTGTACTTTTATTTCCCTAAGGTAAGCCATAGTATGCGTCCTGTAGTAAATGGAATGAAAATACTTTTATTAGAACGAAGTACTGTTACTTTAATTGTAATATTTCCTCTATCAAAAGATAGGAGGAAAACAAGACCGAGGTTATATGAAATGGAAGCTTAAGGTATTATTGAAGAAAAATTTCAACTGCAGTTAGCTCCAAATTATTTACTAGTTTGATTTTAATGTAATGAAATTATTAACTTCGACAGATTTTCATTGCTATTAATTAATATTAAATTAATTCCAGTAAGTATAAGGTAAGCGAGTTGTTAAATTAATCTTTTGTTGTCTTCGATTAGGAACTTACCTAGGGCTCTCATTCATTCTGGAGGTTATTTGCAAAAGTGTGCGGCAAGATAGAGTTATTCCATTAGCATTATTTAGCATTGACGGCAGCCTAATAATATATTTTTATAAAATAAAGGCGTTGATTTTCCTTGACGGGGATTGGCATCTATTGAGCTGTAATCGTTAAAGCTTTTTCTTTGTTGCAGAAATAAACCTACCTTAGAGAAATATTGAAACACATGCCCTCTTCATATGAAAGGAAATTACTTACCTAGTGATCGTGAAAGTGATATGCTGAGGAGGATTAACATGAATGAATTTATTTCGACACCGAGAGAATAATTATGGCAAAAATTATATTGGTAGGCTCTGTCACCAAAATAAAATATGAATGATAGATTCAAGTATTCGTTCTTCCATTACATAATACGCAATTAAAACAAAATCGAACCCGAACACCCAAATATATTTATTTAAAGAAATTTCAAGATTCATTTAGTTATTGCGTGATGTATATAGAAACATATGCGTGCATATGAACAGGTGTTTTTGTGTCAGGTAATATGATTTCAAATGCATTCATGAGCTTGTAAAGTTGGATGCATTCCTGGTACCCCCGTAACACGCCATAGCAGCGGTCTGTCCAGTATTATATGGATGTTGACGTTCTTTAAATAGACAAAAAAATATCAAAAGTATTTTAAGAAATCTGGCAAAAACTCGATTAAATTCATAAAAGGTTTTTTGGACAGAAATTGTTGATAAGATAATTTGTAGTTGACATTCGTGAAAAAGTTCACACTTACTGTTAGAGATGACTGTATAACGGATACCTTGTATGTACGAGTACGTACTTATTTATCGACAAGTCACATAGAGGTAAGAGGGTGTCCGCATATGACGTCAGATTCAGAGGAAGAACGAAGAGATCCAGCGAAGTGAAATAGGAGATGAAGGAAATTTAATACACTACACAATAATAACAATTCAAAATGATTGTCAATTTTTTTAGAAAATGGTAATAAATGCGAAAAAATCAAATTGAATTTTTACTCCTGAGCGTAAAGAACAGCATTCAGGAATTTAAAGTATGTGCTTTAAATCAGAAGTCTTTTCGGAGGGGAGACAAAATTGGCGAGAGCAATAAAAATAAATGTAATTAAAGGGCTCGAAAATTAAGGACAAAGCGTGATGCGGGGATGGCAAGGCCCCGCTTCACATTCATTAATACGCTCCTCAAGGCAGTTTTAACATTTTCGGATGTCAATTTAAGGAGGCTCTGAACATGAAATATTAAAGTTATAAGCGTATGGAAGCCATTAAAGGACACCGTAAATGTATTTTTGAGTCCATGTTTTCCCATCGGTGGCGTTGAATTCATAATGCTAATAATTTTTTTTCTAACTCACATGTATTCATGATTCAGGCTTTTGAGAGTCCCAAATCCTCTCATAAGTGGTGCGAGGAGATGTTTCATGAATTTTTAGGAAGACTGTCCTTTTGCACTTTAATAATAAAATGGTCTTTTGCATAAAAAATTGTATTTAATTCATATTTGACGAGTAAAAGGCAATGTAGATAGCTATAGAAAAATTAGTAATTGATTAGTATCATGCAGTAAGCAAGCGATGAAAAGGTACTGCATATTAGTGAGTGACATTACAGTCAGTTTTGTTTCCTTTTTTTTTAGATTCATATAACCTCTATCCACCTTCTTTCCACCCAAGACACTACTAATTATTCTTCTCCTTGCTCCGGCCTAACTTACGTTCTTTTTTCTATGTAATTTGGCATTCCATTAATTATCGATATGTCGTTTATTTTACTTTTTCTGACTTCAAATTTCTTCCCTTCCTCCTGTACTTGCTAGATTTATTAGAACAGGTGGCGTGTAAAAGAATTATCTTTTCTATCCCCACAAATCCGATCATTTTCTGTCTCACTTTTTGTAGCAGTCTTAATTTTGTCCAATGAATGGGAAAGCCATATGTCCTATCTCTATTTTTTTCCTTTCTAACTTCTACTCGCTTTCTTCGAGAAGCGGGAAGCGTTCGTTATTTGTTACTTGATCTGTACATGGGGTTTAATTACTTAAATGACATCACAATTCGCGCCTGCGATCACTTTCTGCAGCACAATTTGTCCATGCATCACATAACAGCGAAAAACATTGCGCATATTTTTACAACCTCATTTCACATCTCCCTGCAAAGCTTTTGTTGAGATTCTAACGGCCGCTATTTGCGCTGTCGAACACTTTTTATGGCTAATGGTGCTCCGCTCCCAATACCTTTCTGGTTTGACGACAAGAAACCAAACAGAATAAAAATGAAATGAGGTGAGTGGGAGGCGGGGAAGTTACGATGGCGAAATGGCCATTATCACCTACAAACTGATCTTTTAGCTGGGAGCTTAAATACCCTAGTTTACAGTCATGCTGTGATCTTCAATCGTTGCTCGCTCTCTTCCTTCGGTCGCTCCCATCAAAACCAAACCCTCTCCACCCCTCTCCGGGTTGACTTTTTTTCGTGCCTGTGTGCGTATGTGTACTTACATGGGTCGTAAAAAGGATTCATTGGCAACGTTCCAACCGTGTAAAGACTCGTATTGATGATGGAGTCCCGCGGAGGGAGGTTTGGGGACAGTGCTGATGTTGCGAATGCGATGAAGTGGTTGGGGAGGGGGCATAAAATAAATAAATCCCACTCCTTGCGGGTATTATAAGTGGTTCGGGCTGTTTTCCTTTAGCCTTCTCAATAACTCCCTCAACTAGTTCAAGCCTCTCCCACCGCCGCGTTCTCCCCGTTCAAGTCGAAACGAAGAGGGGGAGGACCTCGCTCACAGCCCGCCGTTCACCCCTCACTCTTCACGCCTAGATTGAAATACCAATCGCTGCTGGTGTGACCGCAAGCATATATCTATTGCGCAACTTTCTGATCTATACTTCTCTAGTGGTGATACGTCCATTGTTGTCAAATTTCTCTCGTCCTGTCCTTTCGAATGAGGAGTAGATCATGCTCAAGGAAAATTGTTACGAGGATGGGCGCCATTTTGGACGACTCCTTTCTCACGAAAAATACTTTATTGCAGTATATTCGACTGTTTAAGGCTTCACTTCGTGTAAGTCTTTATTATCCATGCTAAAAAGACTTAGTACTTTTCCTCAAATTTTTACTGTACAAGGCGATTCACCGACTTGCGGCATGATCAAGTACCTGATAATGCCGCAAGTCGGTGAAACGCCTTGTACCTTACACTCGTATTTATATAACATTTAGCATTTAAAGGTCCTTTCCCATTATATTTTTCGTTATTCCTCGAACCATATGCTTTCGCCTCTTCATTAAAACTTTCTTACCAACTATGTATTATTTTTAAAATTTTAGTGGACCTTTATTTGCCTCCTTAACGTTACTATGACTTCTGGTTGGAAGGTCTGGTTGGAAGCGAGATTTACCGCACGTAATGGAATTTACTATGTTCCTCGAGGCTGGGGAGAGAGATCTTCTTTCCGGCTGTCTGAAGGGTTGCCGGTTTGATGCATCAGGTGGGCGTAGAAACTGTGTACCCCTGTCTTCAAAAATGTCTGAGTTCACAGCTAAAACGCACAATTTAAAAATGAAACATTGTCACCTGGCGGACTAATTAAGAAGCTTAGTGTAAAACGTCCTTGCCATAAACCTCCTCCCCTTTGCTTAATATAATTCTTTTATCGACTTGTGTTTTTGTCTAGAGCAAGTGAGACCAGTAGGACGATCACGACCGACCTCTCTGTTTTATCCAACCTATCCTTTACAATAGGTGAAATAGGATGCCCCGATAAAGTTTACTCCAATAAAATCGAAAACATTCAATCTTGGATGATATCTGTTTCATTATAATATCATTGTAAATTACAATTTTTTGCAAAGTATCAAAGCCAATCGTAGCCGAAGACAAATAGGCCACTCTTTCCAGCACACTTCTTAGTAGGGTGAACCATTGTCTTGCCCCACTTATACCCCACAAATTTTGATACTAAATTTTTTCTTTCCATTTCTAGAGTCGTGGGTTCCTATTTCTGTTATCATAGCAATCGGGGGGTAGTATGAAAAGTTCAGAAAAATCAGAGAGGAGACACCTCTAGTGAGTGCCAAAGTTATATTCAGGAAGTAGCATCTCTTTCAGTGCACACAAATACCAAACCAGATCTATTTCTCTCAATTTTAGGTTCGTTTGAATCGAGTTAGTGAATGATTTCTAAAAATTGGGTGAAGAGAATTTAATGGGCTGATGAATTTCTATTTGATGGAAGACATGCCGAAGAATTGAAGAAGACTTTTATGAATGATAGAAAAGAGAAGGTACATGGGATCGCTAATGCACCTCTAGGGAACGAGTACATAATATTTTGCATCAAGGTTTGTCCATTTAGAGGAAGCTATCCGCAAGATGGGTGCAGCGTTTAGTCAGCTGAGATGTTTTGTGGGATTATAAAAAATAAATCCATTGATTTTTCAAAAAGTGTCTAACTGTTACAGTCGGATACTATGTCTTGTTATTAGACCGTTTGAAAACTGAACTATAAAAAAGACATCTACAATTAACCCACCTAAAAGTCCTTCTCCATCACGACCACGCACCAGCTTATTCCTCTGCAGTTGTTGCTGCAAAATTTGTTCTTTATTCCCCCTAACCTCCAGATTTGGCAACGTCAGACCAATGACTGTTTGCAAATATGAAGAACACCATATTTTTTTTAGTCACAATAGTTCTTTCAACATTTATGTTTATGGCGCAGAAGCAAAATTTGCTGATTTCAATACAAATCCCCTTCTAATCAGCAATGTATGCTGCCCAAACCTACGAAAATATTTATTTTTTTCTAATCATAATATTTTTTTTAGTGTCCTGATTTGGGAGTTATCGTAAATTTCTTTGTCGACATAGTGTGTAATACTTTTTTCCTCGTACTTCACGGTCAACATGTAGAAGTACTAAATTGAACTACGCTAATACGAATCGTTCTCATAATTTTATCGCAAGTGCTTGATATCCCTCTTGGGTCTTCCCCATTTTATAATTTGAGATTTTAATATTTAACTGGAGGCTTTAATCGTTTCTCCAGGCATTTTGTTTCGGAAAGAGTAGTATTACAAAGCATCAGGTTGATCAGTAATGGTTTGGTGGGGTGGTTCTAATTGAAGGATACGACCTAGGGCGAGAGAGTCATCCCCTCCTCACCAATCATCGCCCCCCCGATCCCTTGGCGTGTTTTTTCTGGTGGAGGACTCGTGCCGTATGCTAGGGCGTACTCCTATCGAGGGGACCGGTCTCACAACACGTGCGCCGCCGGCACGTGGTCGTGCAAAAAGGCTTCGCCTCGGGGCGCTGTTGTGAGAATGGCAGCCGAATGACTGGTGTTTAACTACATGCGATTTGAACGGATGGGCACCGTACTTATATGGAAATTGCTCTAGGGCTCCATGTGACTGAGAGAGAAAGAGAAGGCCGTTCACACCAAAACTTTATGACTGAAGGCCGAGAAAAATGCTTCTTTTGTGTTCACCCAAAAATGACTAAGGTATTTTTAGGTTACGGGATTATCGTATTCAAGAGAATAGAAAATCCTCCCATTCCATTATCAAAATATCAACAAACCATCGAAAGTGGCTGCCTTGTGAACGAGTTATTCTTAAAGAGCATCCACAACCAAAATATCTGCATGGTCTATTTTTCGGAGCACATGTCGTGGGCTTGCCTATAGGTCGTAACATATGTGTTGTGGTATAATGAATGTTACAATTAGTGCATCCGATTTGTCGGCACTGCTGACTGCACAGCCAATCAGGAGGCAGCTTGTCACCGCAGGCTTGAGTTGCCGCAGTTGCGTCAGTAAGCTGTAACTCCTGTCTGCCTCTTGCTAATATCAAATAAAAACGCAGCACACGGGTCATCGCCGTCTTCTGTGTCTTCCTGCAGTTGCCGCAAGCAAGAAAACGTGGTATGCTGATGCCGATGCCTGTTGCGGCGTAGCGACGGAAAACAGGATGTATGAAAACGTAGTTTAAGAGAGGGAAGGGAATTTGAAAGTGACACTTGAGCACTTAGCGTGTATGGTAAAAAATCTTAAAATCACGGCGAACAAAAACAAAGCCAAGGTAATTGTTTACAGCTGGAAAGAAAAAAACATTTTCGCTGAGAAAACTAGTGTCTAAAAGGTAGACGTGTCAACAATGGAATCATCAAGACGGATGTCGTTGCTGGAATAGTTTAGGCCAGAAATGAATCCTACCAGAAAGAAAATCATCCGGTAGTCACAAAAAGAACATAGAATCAAAGAAGCACTTCATGAAACCTTATATATGGAACATGCTTTATCACAGTGGTGTGACAGGGGTAGTGACAGCATCATCAAAGGGAATACTGGAAGCATTTAGGTTTTGGTGTTGCAGGAGAATGTTGAAGTGAAATGGACAGATAGAATTATTAACGAAGATATTCTACAAAGAGTTGAGACAAAGAAACAATTGAATTATTTGACAAGAAAAAGGAAAATAAATGTACAAGGATGTCTGATACATACAAGAGGTGTGGAGCAAATACTTTAAATCGCCAAATCGAAGTATAAATATTTAAATAAATTGATTATTCGATGGAAGAATGGGGTGGAGATTATTTGAGCCTAAGTGAACTATAGGAGTGCCACGAGGAACTGTTTTAGGGCACCTTCATTTCTTCATGTATTTTAGCAACCTTAGTTCTCACGTTAGCAGTAATCTTAGGTAATTTGTATACGAAAAATTGGTTCACGGCGAAATAAGGATACCGTCGATGAAATATGTAATTAATACATTATGGAATAAATAGGACAGATGTAAGTGTCTCAGGAAAAGCCAAATACACATACGTGGGTGGTCTGAAAAGTCTCCGGCCTAACTTATTTCAGAAAAGATGTCTTGTATCTTTGTTAGGTCGGAAACCTTTCAGACAAACGTTGTACTTGAGCGTTACACTTACATGAAGCCTTTCATGGGGTACACACTTCCGAAGGACATTGCTGATGACCAGCAATAGAATTTACATCCACCTTAAATGAGTACAATATCGCCGCAAAAGTTTATGGTAGAGAGTGGTAGGGCATCAGCCATACATGCATTTGAATATATATCACCTCATGTAAAGAACACTTACGCACATATCCTTGTCTAGATACATCATTGAGTAATTGACTAAATCATTAAACGCTAGCTTTACGTAACATACGTACACTTACGTTACGAACGCTTTAAAGTCTTTACGTAAAAAATATTCAGTTGCTTTAGTTCGATTGTGTTTTGATTACGTTTTATGCAAGGGCAGACCGATAACATTAGTCCATCGGTTACAGTGTCTATCTTCCTTATTTTAACTCGGTGGTCGAATCTACGGGTATAATTCCGTGCTATAATATAATGCTTTCGTTATC
Organism: Hetaerina titia; assembly: GCA_037158775.1. Taxonomy (NCBI): domain Eukaryota; kingdom Metazoa; phylum Arthropoda; class Insecta; order Odonata; family Calopterygidae; genus Hetaerina; species Hetaerina titia. The sequence goes on from CM073773.1 coordinate 61,652,449, forward strand.
GCAAGAAAATTGAGCTTTACCTACGTCGTACCTTTCTACAAGCCAAAGTGCTTTCTTCGAGAATCAAGGGGTTCCTGATACATATTATATTAGTTGATACAGATATTTACATATTAAAGGTTGTTGTCCTAACAACCCGCCGCTCACCCTCACATCGGCTTTCCGGACGACCGACGGTTACTTGGATAACCTTACGAGAAATTACCACATGCATGGAATTATACCAGCATACGGAATAGCACGGAATTTAACAGTATATTCGATCACCAAGTTAAAATAAGAGAGATAGACACTGTAACCGAAGGGTTAATATGATCGTTCTTCCCTCGCATAAAACGCAATCATAACACAATCGAACTTAAGCACCTGAATACTTTCACGTAAAGACGTTAAAGCGTACGTAACGTAATAACAAACCGATGAGATTAAGCCCGGTGACTATTGCTCAATCTCAGTATCCCAACAGTTGTCTATGGAATAGGAAATATCGGTTTCCAGGAAAAAGGTAAGGATAACTCTCACAAAGGGATCTTTATCTATTGTGATTATGAACCTTTCAATCACAAAGGAAATAATGAATCATTAATCGTGAATGATGCGTTCGAGGAAACACTCCATTGAAATAAGCTGATAATATAGCTATCCCCTGGTTACTAATAGTCACAAGTGACTACAATTTTTACTAGCAATAGATGTGAAGTGACTCGCCCTTCAGATGTTTCGCGGTTGGCATTAAAACGAGTCTTCTCGATGGCTAATGGATTTATGTTGACAAGCAACTAGTCAGGCTGCTATTACCTCTTCCTAGAACGCCCTATTAAAATTTCATTCCATTTTCGTTTATAAATGTCATCTCAATTCCATTGTAATGGTTTATTTTTGCGTCCCCGAGGGCGGCACCCACTCGCCACCTTAACATCCTCATCTCTACCGTAGGGAGAGCTTTTCACATTAATAAAATTTTTCCCAAGCCGGTAAACTGCGGTCAATGTGTTCTGTCTCAGTGTTCCCGCTCAGTGTCGACATTATTATGGTCAAATTCCTATCGTCATCGTAAATCGTTACTCTTCAGTGAATCACTCTTTATGTTGGCATGAATATAAGCATTCTTCGTCTCGTTCCAAGAATTGTGTAGCGATACCCACTATTCGGTAAAAAGAGAAGATATATTACTTGTCTATCAGCAGTTAGTCTTCCTTAAGAGCTATGTTTTTCGGAAAAGTCGGTATATTCTTTTCTCCTCTAACTCTCTCTTGTTTAAATGCATTAATATACCCAAACGAATCAATATTTTCTTACGTTGCTAGTATCTTTTGGTTATGAAAATGTTTACATCTGCTCTTTTTCTCACTTTGTGGACATTTTCATGGCTATTATGAAATAAAGAAACAATTTCTTGAATTTTCGTCTTTCACTGTGAAAACCATTAATAGTTTGAAGCGTCAATTTGTGTAAGTGATTCATTACGGAATGCAAAATACTTTGTTCTTCCGCATATATTTTATTATGAACGACCTAGGTTTTGACTTCCAAAGTCATCACCTGATGATTTTCTTTTCCGTCAAAATCAGTTGTTCTAAATTTATTTATGCTTTTCAGACAGTTTCTCCTCGTTATTTATCTTCTGTTTATTTGAATATAAATACACCAAAAAAAGCTATATTTGCTGTACGAGCTCGTATTTCTGAATGTCTGATACGTTATACATAGTAGGCTTGCCATTTGTCAAGTCGTAAGGAAATGGAAACTGTTAAGAAACCTTTCAAACTCTATATTATTGAAAGAGAATATTTGAAAATCAAATTAAATCAAAGCACCACAAAGTTAATGTGAAGGTCATACTGCTTGCTACTAAATCATTGAGCTTGCCATGCCAAGTTCAATCAGCGTTTTTTATTTTGCATTTTTTGCAATAACCAGCGGTAAGACTTGTATTCTCCCGAAACGAAATCGTTTCAAATTTGAAGCAGAAACTCATGCCCTGGCTGACTTAACTCTATCTCCATGAACATCACTACAGCTACCCCTGAGATGGTATTAATAATCGAATAACACTAAAATTTTTCTAACAACATACAGATGCCCTCGGAATGTGAATTGTGAAAGGATTTTTTTTATTAGAGCACTCCCTGCAAAATTTGGTGATAAGTTGAAAATTGCAGACGATACAATCATTCTTCAAATTTCAATTTTTTCATTCATTTGACAGTGATCATTTTCAAGAAAAAAAATCAGAAAATCGACACAGTAGAGTTATTCCCTTGCAAGATTAGGTCTGTCACATCCAATACGAAAGAATGATGCACCACATTAATTATGGCTTTAATATGGAGTTATACGTATCCATTCCAAATAATAAGAATTAGGAGGAAGACGAGGGGTCGGAGGGGGAAGAGGAGTGAGTAGGTCGAAGGGATGAGGGGGCACCAAACAAAGGTTGCCGCTTACTTGTTGAAGATGAGGTTTAAATTTAAGATACAGCTGCTGAAAATACGCCACATGGAGGAACTGCTAATTCTGGATGAAATGGACCTTCTTTAAGTTGACTTTGGAGCTACGTTTTCTCCTTTGAAATGGTCATGTTCAATAAGTCTTAGTTACAAACCGGCAATTCCATGAAACCTGAAAAAAACTGCCACTTTAATCGTTCATCTACTTCTAATTGGACTTTCAAAAATGACTGTTGTGGCTAGACCCCAAATGTTGTTAAGATATCGGCTATTAAAGAAGTTGAGGGAAATAAGTGAAAAAAATTGGAAGAGTTGATAAATAGATAGATAGTCGTCTTTATTTTGGGGCGATATTGAGACTGACCCGGTGGAAGACCCGAGAAAACTTTACCAAGCAAATACGCCGGGAAAGCACCAGATCTTCCTTCACTATGAAGTCTTCTTTTGGAGTAGGGGCTATATTGGGGAGAAAAAGAGCAATCATTAATAGAAAAGTAATTTGAATTTGACGAGAAAACAATAATGCAGCTTTTTTTGATATTTTTATGCGCTTTTGTGGGTCACGTAAGTGTATTGCGCTTACGTGAAACACAAAGTAGTGTAATACACTTACGTGACACATATGCTAAGGAATGTGATTATGTTAAAGAGTTTACATTCCACGCCGAAAATGATAAACTCACCTCATTCCGGAGAGGACCTTTATATAATTAATCGCTGATAATGTGAGGAAATGTTTACAGTTTAAACAGTTTTATTCTACCTTGAGTTTTCCTTTTTCCGCAGTAAAGCGGCACTCTTCATACACTCGTTTTTGAGCCATAATCTTAAATTTTAAAACAATCCGAAAAATATATGCCGAATATTTTTATTAGACTTAACGCGGCCTCTCTTTCTTTAAAAATACCTAAACATTTTATTATACCTTCCTCGTAACAGCAATTACGCAAATTTCTCTCGCCTTATTTTCCAAACTCTCTACAATTATGAACCTAAATATGCCTAAAAAGGTTTTACTTTACCTTATTCTTTGGAAATACATTTAATATTACTAGACCATCAATATTGGTGCTACCACTGGTATAGGTGTGGCACTTGTATACACTCGTAAGTGTGTACAATTGCAGAGCAACAGTCCTGATTGAAGCATGGGGAATTTATTATTTGATACTAAACATCAAGACTTGCCTTAATTTTATTAAGTTGACTAAATGAAATTCATTTCTTTTCATTTTTGTGTCTAATGTAATATTATAGCAGATATAAGTTTTTATGGAGTTCCTACTGTAACGTATTTCTCATTGTGCTCGCGTATGCGTGTGTGTAGGGAAAATGATTCCAAAAACGGCTCTTTCTGATTCTTTACCGGCTGTTTCTGGTACTCATTGATTGGATGGACTTTCTTAACAAGAATTAAAATGATTGATGTAAACGAATAGGTAGAGGGGAGTGATCATCACTCCTGAGGGGATGCCGTAGGCTTATGCAAAAGCCTGAATTAATTCTGATTCATTACTTTTTCCCGTTCATTAAGAAAGTGCGAAAAACGTACCTAATCCCAATTTTGATTCCCTCAATTGTAGGATGCCTCGAATGATTTGCAATTTATTCAGGTACATTTCGAATGCACTTCACTTTTGGAAACTGTATCGTGAAAATATCTGAAGTTTAATTTCGTCTCGGGAGTTTTCTAGTGAATTTGCAGGCCTATGAGACGTTTTTTATAAAAGCCTAAGGGTGGTACGCTGAACGAAAAGTTGACTGAACTTCAAAGGTGGTTTCAGCCGCTGTCATGTTTCTTCGTGCAACCCCCCAACCCCTCGTCCCGCCACGGTACGCAGGCGTGCGAGAAAGGGGATCGGACGGCGGGATTCGTTTGGTTCGAAGCGTAGGAGTGCACTCGTAGGAAGAGTGTGCGCGGCGGGAAATTGGGAAAGTAGGAAACGGCGGTGGGATTGAGGAGTTGCCGTGCACGAGGGGAGCGATTGGTTGGGGAGTGCGGGAGGGTAGAGGGTTGAAAAGTACGCTGTCGGGTCTCCTCTCGCTCTGCCTCTCTTCATGCGGCGGCACATACGTAGCACGTGATGCTGGGGTCGCGTGGGGGTTGGGAAGGAGTGGAGGGAGAGCGGGGAGGCAGGTGACGCAACACGCGGAAGGTAATTCATGTCGCCGCCGGAGTCGCCTTTTGAGAAAGGGACAAGTTGAGATGAATGGGTTCAGAGCGTGTCTGCGCGTGGGGGTGGAGGGGGCGGAGAGTCGGCCGTGGGTTTAGCGCTGACGACGGAGGTGGGCAGAGAGGGAAGGAGAGAGTCGAGATTATGCCTCCGCTTCCAGCCTCTCACGAAGGGATTTACAGAAGATGGAAAGGCCTCTCGGAGCGTAGCCCTCGCATGGAGACGGTGCCTAGATCTCCAACACGTCCTCTTAAAGTATTCATGAAATATTAGGGTTTGACCCCACACGTTGATGGTGGGAGGTTGTGGGTGGGTGGTCGAGGAAAAGGGTGGATAAGAAATGAGATTTCCGACCGGCGTTTATCAAAGCGGTCCCCTGGTGCCGTTCCATGAGCCGTCTGTCCCTGGTGATCTGCCTAAAAGTAACATCGTTCTTAGAATCCTCTTTAATTCTCTTTCTTCGTTGAATAAATGTGTTTGTTGTGATGAGTCTTTCAAAGAAACCAAACTTTTAGAGTTGTTACAATTTCAAATTGTTTCTTCAGTGTGTGACATTGCCCGGCACGGAAAAAGATTACTTTCTGACCAGTGTATTAAAAACTGTATTGAGTTGACTTCGAGAGGTTGGAATCGAAACTACAGAAGACATATACCTGTAAATACCTCTATTCGATAATTCTCACAAGAATATTTAGGGCTTATTTCGTGTATCAGATACTATATATCAAAAGCAATTGTTTCATTTTTCAGTGTAAAACAAAGTATTCAAATTTTTCGCAGTCACGAGACATTTTTTCGCCAATTTTTCTCGCGATATTTCATAATAATTTGGCGAGAAATTTCAAGAGTTTTAATTCCCAGTGCGAAGACTTTAATGAATAATTTTAGTTAACAGTCATTACTGAGGTGATTAATATGGAGTAGTTTTCATTTAAATTAACTCTTTTCTTCACAATGTGAATTAGATTAAATTAGAATTATATTTCTTAGAAAATACTCTACGAGAATATTTTATGTATCTAAATAAAGACAAATTTCCCCATTATTTAATTTAAAAATGATATGACGCGCATTAAAGCAATTTTGATGTTTCCATTGTAAGTACTTTTAGTTAATTTCCAAATTGTTGCGATTTTATTTATCAAATTTATAGAAGCAATTCAGGCTAAGATCACCGCAGACGAGTGTCTGCCTCCTCATACAGGGGAGTGTACGTGTACGTGTAGATGCATGTACGGCATAGGAAAGAAATTTCTGCAAAATCGCTCAACGAGCGTTTTCCTCATATAATTTATAAGACTTGACAACCTGGCTGAGTGCTACCTGGCAGATAAGTGAAATGGGCGATCGTTTTACCCCTCGTATCTCTATACAAGTCTGGAATTTGGGGAGAATTACAGCACTGAGTTTTATTTCCATATAGAGTTATTGCCCGCCAAGTACGATATTTACCCATTTGCAATGTAGTCAGTCAATGAAATTCCGTGTGGTACAGCGACAGGAAGAACTTACTTCTAAGCACACAGCACTTGGGTATAGCCATACAGGTACATTTCCAGGATGTAACAATAAAATTGAACGGAGAGTTTACACTTTAATGCTAACATTAAATACCAAAGGTACTTAACTATATCATTTTGTGCCGTTTGTCAATAGTACATTGATACAAGTAGTATAGAACATTACTGCAGATAAATAAAATAAATTTCATAAACAGGTTTTTCTTCATTAACACCAAGTCTATGGATTATGCTATGAAGTGCAGCATACGTTGACATTTTGTGTTTATTTTTACGTTTCAGCCAGATCTATTATAAACATTTTACCGAGGTGAAAGTCTCTTCTCTTTGGAATATAGGGTGATATAATAAAAAGAAGTAGCACTGGCTCAAAAACATTCAAGACCCGCTTAATACAAGTAATGGCTTCATCATCTTTTTGTGTGCTATTAATAGAAGCCAAACGACTTCTTGAAGAATCAGAGCCTCTTCATTTTGGCCAATTCTGCGATGCTCTTTTTATTCCATTTTCAGCTTCTTGCGTACCTTTTTTTATGAATATAGCTACCAGGGACGTCATAGTCCAGTGGGTAGACCGTTGAACCGGAGAACCCTCTATTAACACCTCTGGACACCCTTAGCTTTTTACTCATGTTGTGTGACATTTCGGGTTACAGAATTTTCTGTGAAATCATAGGCAGCACAGGAAAAGGAACTGCTCCACCTGCCTTGGTGTCTGAATTTCACTCACCATTGGGCTTAGTATTTCGCGAACCCTATCTTCACCTATCAAACTGGCCTTTGGATTGAAAACTATGGTTCTACATCTAAATGTACACAATACCCTGCAGCCGCCGCAAGGGCGTGTGGCGAGGGTGTTTGGAAACCACCCGTAAAATAGAATGCAAGTACATCCAAAACAAACAAGGAAAATGCTAATACACACCCTCACAGACGAATATATTCATACAATACTTATTATAATGTACACACAAGAAAATAAATGCATTAGCAACTAATATACAGAAGCACATGCCCCTACGATTACACTACATGTCTACGCAGCGTTTAATCTTGTTTTCGCTTATGGTTTGGTGGATAGCTACCGAGTTCTAGCGTTATGATCAATATGTATATATTTCTTTAGCTTTGCCTTTTCTCAGCTATGCCACTGGATGGAGGTCATAAAAGTGGTTGTGATACCAAAATTTGTTTGAAACGCAAAACGTTTCGGTATCAGAGCGTATTATGGTTGCACTCATAAAGAGAGACGTTTCAGGCGTGATATGGTGGAATATCATGATAATTTAAAATTGGCAATTTTCCACAAAATAAAATTTTATTAATACAACCGGTTTCAATGTAACTAAATCATCTTCTGGTAACAGTCATTTCCCATTGTCTACTAAATATGCTGAAAAGCAAGTAAGAGGAGGGTAGTGGAAAATGGGGGAAAGAGGGAGGGGAGGTGGAACGTGGGCAACGTGGGTGACAATGAGAGGAGAGAAAAGGTGCGGGTGAGGAGAAAGGGGTGGGTGGAAAAATTAACAAAGTCCGGAAAAACCTCGTGGCTGGATGGAGGAGTTGTCTCGTTGAGGGTGGACCCTCGGTGCGGCGCCAAGGTCCTAGGGCCGTGGAGGAAGGAGATGAGACCGGGGTTTCCCCGTCATTGACCGCGCGCAGATATCCATGCACAAAGAAGTGTGCGAAAAGGAGTAATGATTGGGATCACTGTCTACATGGTTCCGAGGGGAGACAGGGGGGGGGGGGAAGGGAAGCCCTAGCGAGGGTTTAGGGAGGGGTGGAGTAGGGATTTCACTAGTAAATGTCGGCGAGAGAGTGGGGGGGTTGGGGTGGGAGGAAGGAAGGGGGAAGAAAGGGGTGGGGACACAAAGCTTCCCGCCTTCTTCGGGATAGCATGGTCAGAGGGTGCACAGGGGGATGGGGGGAAATTCAAATAGCTAAGGACAGGGGATCACTGGTCACACGTGCGTCGAGGGAAGGTGATGGAGAGGAGGGGGGAGGGTGAAGATGAAAATTGGACTTCGTTGATGAGGTCCAAGTCCTTGCGATGTAAGATTTCCAGCTATTCCATGGCGTCTAATTTCTTTCCTTTGGTCAGGTTGTGAAGCACTTTAAAATTAAAATTACAAAAATGGTTGAAATCAAGAAGATGTTTGGCAAAAATAAAATTGGTATAATCTGTGATAAAACCTTTCCTATGTTCACTGATACGAGTCGAAAAATTCCTGCCTGTCTGGCCAATGTACGTAGCTCAACACACACACTGAATTTCGTATACACCACTTTGGTTATTGCAATTTGCAATTATTTGTATGGGGTCTTTATTTGAGCATAAGTCTTTGAACAGATTATTGGGGGTATAAAATGAAATGATCTTTGGGAAACCTGTTGGCGATTTTGTATGACACGGAGTTATGGAATGGGAGTTTGCACCACTTCCGCTCTGAAGCAGTGGTGACTGCGAGGGAAACGTTTTACTTCAGGGCCTGTTTCTTAAGTTTTTTCTTTAATAAATTATCTATTAAGGTGACCTGGTAACCGTTTTTTAAAGTTATGTGTTTTAGTTTTGCCCTCTCGTTCAAAGTTGGATCCGCTTGAGCAAATTCTAATCGCTGAAGGAACTCGCGAGCGCTAGCGACTCGATTCAATTTTTGCTGCTCTGTCAGTTGTTTTGTGTTTTGGGACCCATCTTACGCACAATTTTCGGAATCTCAGCGTTTCTGTAATTGTCTGGTGTAAGAGAGATTTGGAGATTTGTGGAAACATCGCAGAAATTTCAACACTTATTCTGCGTCTTCACTACGTCTTCACAAACAGTTTCATCGATATTTTGCACCAACTCATCTGCCAAAATTGAAGGTCTTCCACTCCTTGGCTCGACATGAATATTCGTTCTTCCTACATTAAACTCCCGACAACACAAAAACACGTTCTTTCGGTTCTTAACACCTTCACCATTAACAGTTTTGATCCGTGCACAAACTTTAGTCGGTGTTTTTTCCTTCCGCGACAAGGAACTTTATGACAACGCGCACTTGACTGGATTTCTTATGGACATATTTCACAGAAATGGCCACTACGAAGCGAGTTTCAGTACTAATGAAGGTCCCCGGTGTCCGTTGTGTTCAGAGACTATCCCCACTACCAATCAACCACTAATCTAAACCACTACAAATCACTACCAAGTGTTGCCAACTATTGAAAACAAATTTCTGCGGCGCGAGAGCTCAAAAGTACTCTTACTTCCTAGATATGCCTCGTTCATAATCCTCTTTCCTTGATTTTTGATAACAAGAATAAAAACGACGAAGCGTGGAAAGTAGAAGGTGAGTTTAGAAAAGAGCTTTGACGAAACTTTCGATCATGGGTTTTTCTTCGTAATACAGTTTTCGATCGCTAAAGGGTGAAAAAGCTATTTTTCAGTAATTATTTTGCCGTTTAAGAGGGTACACGTAATAAATTTACTTATTTTATTTGATGATATTCTTTGCAATTAGGCAATTTTCCTGGTAGCAACGGTCACATAGCACAAAAACAGTATTTTAACAGTTACAATAGTATACAAATCACTGATTAATGGTTTATCGCCCAGTGACTGCTTTAAACTTCTTAAAACTCCTAAAATTGGAAGGAAAGGGCTCAAACAAACCTCCAGGCAGCTGGTTCCATTCAACAATAGTTATGATTAAAAAAGAGTATTTTTTCTTCTTTGTTTTGTGCGTTCTTATTTTTATTTTAAAGCTGTGGTCGTTTTTCCCCTTAAAGTATGGTTTTTCTATCTCTTTCCATAAATCTTCCCACGCTTCGTCATTTTTAAAAATTCTGTGCATCGCGCCTAACCTAATTCTTTTTCTTCTATTTTTTAAACTTTCCAATTTCAATGCATCCAACATATCCGTGACAAACTCTGTTCTTTTGCACTTTCCGAGTACATATCTTGCTGCCTTCCTTTGAACTTTTTCTATCTTTTTTATATGTCCCTCATATGGATCCCATACCATGGACGAGTATTCTAGGATAAGTCTAACCAGTCCCTTATATGCTTTTTCTTTAGTGGCCACGCTACTTCCTTTTAAGTTTCACATTACTAAATTAAGTGCTTTAAATACCTTCCGCGACACATTATCTACTTTGACTCCCCACCCAAGATCCCCAGTTAAGTAAATGCCTAAATATTTGCAATGATTGCTACATGGAATTCTTTCTTCAAAGAGGGTGTAAATATCCTTTTGTGCATTCTTTTTATTTGAAAAATGTATATGCTTACTCTTACTGACATTAATGCCCATATTATTATCTGTAACCCAGTCACCTAGGCGATTGATTCCATTTTGTAGAATTACTCGGTCATTTACATGCTCTACCCATCTGTATATAATGCAATCATCAGCAAAGAGTCTTATTTGGGAATTTATATTGTTAAATAAATGTTGCTGGGACTTATCTGTACTTCATAGTCTGCCTATTTTACAAGAGTTAGGCTACGAAAAATCAAGATGTGCACCTCTCACTACTGAATATGCCACGCCGATGCTAATTGCGTCATTAGTAATCTCATTTCATCGCCTCGTTGCCGCCTCGGTCTTGGCGTGCACATGGACCGTTCCCAAAATGATGAGATGCTCCCTTTCGCCTGTCGCCGTCGCCGGAAATGTCAAAGCAAAAACTTTCTGATGATGTGTAGTGCTTCATCAGGTGGGCGGTAACTTTTCTAACATGTCATTTTTTTCTGAGTAAGCGGTTAATGATGACACGTTGGCCTATAAATATTTTTTGCGTCCATTCACCATAGGGAATCAAATTTTGGTTTTGCGTCCGACTAAATGACTCAAGTGTTTTAGTGGTGTTGTAGGTAACTGTGGAATGGTTATTTCATGTCATTCGCCGTGTGGCGTGAGGCGGAATTCTTTGCTGTCAAGATATCTCTTGATTGTCCGTATTCACGAAGAACAGATATGACGACACCCTCTAGGAATTTGCTAAGTAAATTGCATATAGCCATGCTAGAATTCATTCAGTAATACAGAATCTCCAGTAAACCATATTTGAATTAAAAGCAGGAATCAAACTGAAATCAGTGTGAACAATTGACATTTGGAGATATAAGATTATACGATAAGCATTGGATGAGTTGAGCCATGTACATTTGGGAGAGTTTTTGCAAAAGTATACAAGTGATGCTATTTGGTTTTCAAGTATGACAAATAGAATTGCATTAAAAATTTCCGTCTGATTACAGTTTTAGAATTAAATATTGGGTATAGCGGGAAGATCTATGATTCTGCCGTAGACACCTCAGAGACGACGGTGATATTCATGACGAGCGATGAATGCCTCGTTTCTTGCGTGAATTTAGGTGAAACTATCGGCAATAATAGGAAAAAAATAAATGTCAATTAATCATGCGTACTAATGCTATAAGTAATTTCTTAAATTAATGGTACATAAATATACAATTAATTCTAAGAGACAGCAAAAGCTTTAATCGATTTTCAAGCCTGTGGTGATAGAGGAATGAAAGATGTATCGTGTTGTGGAAAAACAGCTATTTAATTAAGAGTAGTGTGATTTTAAATGTCATCAGTGTTGATATTTATTCAGATGTGTATTTATTCATAACTGAGCCACCATCATCTACTAGCAAGTTGGATTTGATCGTACGAATCCTCAAAGCATGTAGAAACCGTACATTCAGAGAGGGCCTGGCAAGTAACTTGCTTTGTATCACCCGCTGTTCTCTCCCACATTTTGATGTTTGAGGACGCTAAATCATCCCAGAATCATAGCCCAGATTCGAATTCGGGATCACTAGTTCAAATTTTGACCTCTCTACTCGCTAATGCCCCAATGGTTTTGTTGTTATAATCGGGATGTATGTTTCATGTAAAGTTTGACGATTAATTTTGAAAAATGGCGAAATTAGTCTCATATTTTAGTAATTTTCTAATAAGATGCATGCCTACTAATGTCTATTAATTTGCCCTTTGAGGATGTCTACTAATTTACTTTGAGTGTTGAATTAATAAACATTAGGAAGTATTATGTTCGTTATTAGCAGCAGCAGTAACCCACCGACTTGGGGGTAGGTTTTTGATGGACCCTGGTGCTAGGCACTCATAAGTCCTAACAACTGACATAGGATATCCTTGAAATCTACACTATTTAACACTTTCTATATCTCCTAATTCATCTACAAGTGTGATTCTTTTTCTTTTCCTTCACTACTTTATTATCGCTTTCAGTATTACCTCTCAGTATTCTATGCATCTTTCCCTACCATGCCTGGAAATTCACCGTTTCGTTTACTCCCGGACATTTCATTTTCTTTATTAATATTCTTAACTGCATCTTAAGGTATCAAGTCCACTCATAACTTCTTGCCTCTACGACCTGAGCGATGCAAAACGACGATCCTATTACATTTGTCACTACTCTTTTCTTTACATCTTCAGTTAAGGTGCCCCTAATTAACTTCCCACTTTTCGAATAAGAATTAGTGCTTCTGTAATAAAATATAGTGTAATCTGCAGCATGTAACATGTATTACAGCAAGATTTTATGCACAAGAATGAACGATGCGGCTTTGTGGACGTGAAGGTGGTCTGAAGCCTAAAAAACTGGCCTGAAGCTAAAAAACTCTGGCTAATGGGAATCTTACAATGCGATGTTCACCCCGCGAATCTCATAAAATCATCTCACTCGCACCCCCGAGCCGTCGCGTGAATGAAGCTTCACCCTGGGTCGCTACTCGGGACGCTTGCCTTACTCCGGCCTCCTCGGAAACAATGAGTGGAATGCAGCACGGCCGTGTGGGCGTGGGCAACGGGACGAGGGGAACCGTCTACCGCCGCCGCGTTGTCCCGTGATTTGCGGCGTGCGTTGATGGGGGTAGCAAGTGACGGGAAGACGAGAGAGCGAGCGAAGCCTGCCTGCCTCCTGGATCTCGGGTCGGCCTATCACCGCCGCTAATGCGCTCTCGGCTCGCTGCCGTCATATTTCCTCATTAAAACGAAGTGATTGCCGTGCTTATCGAGAGCGCACCCGCGGAGACTAGAGCGTTAATGTCCGGCGGAGGAGAGGCTCTCTCGCTCGGCGATGGTCGGGGGGATCATCGAGCCTCATTAAGCGCACAATGCGGTGCACTTTAATGCTCACTTTTAGCGCGTAACCACGGAGGGCAAGGAGAACCTGTTAGGGAAAGTCAGTCTCCTGGCATACACACTACGCCTGAGTTTATCAAGTACGATATCCTCGTATAACGCCAGTTCTATACCACGTCTTGAGACGTGATGCAGTGAAGTATTTATTTTAAATTAAATAAATCTCCAGTGCAATTCAATTGATGGTAGTGCCGACTGAAAAATCACCATCCGCGTAGTTTTTTTTATTGTAATGGGAGTAAGATTTGACTAATTCTTAAACTGCCGTTTTCTCTTTTGCGTTCAAATATTGTCGACGATCTTCCACTTAACTTCTTTTTATTTCTTGTAAATGAGTCCGTTCCCTAGCCCACATCTTATAAAGCGAAAACGGTAAAAACATACGTGGGGGGGGGGCATGGTAATGCAATTGGTATAGCGTTTGGCTGCTGACCAGAGGGCCCGAGTGAAGCCTCTGGGGACCCTTAACTTCACCCGAGTTGTGTGATTTTTTGGGGCACAGATCTTCCTGGGAGACTATAGGCGGCACAGGGAAAGGAACTGCCCTCCCCCCTACTTATCGATGTTTGAATTTCACAATTTTTCTGTTGGAATTATTATTAGATGAAGCTCTGACTTCACCTATCACTCCAAGCTTTGGGTTAAAATCTGGTTTTATGCGAACGGTGGGAAGGCATAAATATCAACATTGGAAAATATACAGAATATAATGTACATATAAAAAGAGAAAAGGAGTATGCAAATAATTGCGGTAAAAGTGAAAAAGGGATGTTTAATGAGAAACAGAATATGATAAAATTTAGGAAGAGAAAATATAAAGATATAAAGAATTACAGTAAATGGATTTGGACATTCTCAATAGTATAGCATGCAATACATACAAAGATGTAAATTTGACAAGCAATGATTTGCACCTAATTACGTTGGATCATGTGCTCGTCGTTATTGGGTTTTTTTCAGAAAGGACTTGACAGATTCCGTAATCAGTAATTCTCATTCTAAAAAATAAAGTAAGGAATCCACAAGCTCTTAAATATTTTAATGTTATATTAATGAAATTTCTCTAGTTTATTTTAATATTTTCTCTTCGTCTTTTTTCTAAATGATATTTTTCGTACATATAATATCGGTTTTTATATCCGCATCGCATTTTTTTTCTTTCCGTGGTATCGTTAGGCAAAATCTGCGTGGACTGCAAGTAAAAACAACGGTGTTAGCGTAAATGACACAGTTTCAGGCGTAACATGGCGGAAGTTCTTTATGATGAAAGAATACACTTTGCCTTTCCACATAGATTTTTGTTATATTACGTCCTAGGTTTCGTTACAGCGTTACATCTTAGGGTAAGCCTGAAGATGTTACGCTGTAACGAAACCAAGGTCGTAATATAAAAAAATTCTATGCGGAAAAGGAAAGTGTCTTCTTTCATCGGTGTTAGCGTAATCAATCCCATCGTGATCAAAATTCTCTTCTTCACAATGCTATTGAAACGTATTGAAATATTTATAATCCATGATTTTTTCAGAATTGGGAAGAAATAAGCATTTCTAGGAAAAATGGTTGATATGATCAGAAGAGAGCATTAACAGTAAAATATGCACACAATACCTAAAAGTATTTTTTTAAACTTCAGAATGATTTACTTCCAAATAGAGTGCTATTCAATTATTTCTTTATACCAAATAGGTAGATTTAAATCAGGGTTCGAATGAGAGCATATTTCTTCATTAAAAAGCGCGCACTTGAATTATGGGGTAGCCTTCGTCTGGTAACCATTTCCTGGCTGCGGTCACCAGCATTTGAATATCGAAAGTATGTTTTCACTGCTTGTTAAAGTCCACGAGAACTGTGATTAATATTTATGAGAAGTATAAATCCCTAAATTAATTTATCAGCCCATAATTTTCGTGGTGTAATTAAATGTTGAAGACCATGATAGAGGGGAGAATATGAGGCAAACGAGGAAAGGGTAGGAATAGGTTAGGCACATTCAGCGGGATGAAGGGAAGAATTATGTGGAATTGAGGAGAGGTTAATTGTCCTTTTGGATGTATTTTGCTTGGAGAGTTAAGGAAATTGCTGTAGCACTTTTTGGTATCTTGTGTCCATCCAAAACCTACCTTAACTGGTAGATTAACATTAATAAAAATATTAGGTCTTAGTAAACCACTACATTTAACGAAGATGCACAGATGGACGAAGTCTAATGCTAACTACATTAAATGCTCATCTGCATTTACATAATACCTCGCAAGCAGCCGCAAGGGCGTGTGGCGGGGGGTGTTAGGTCACCTCAAGGAACAAAACCACATTCAAAACTATACCCATAGTGGCGTATACATGCATGCAAAAATCCTTTCATTCTAACAGCATGCAATTACATATGCTATCATCTAATAAATAATTGCACCTCAGGATGCAGTAAGAAATTTATCCAATAACGTGCAAGCTAGAATTTGAAAAGTAGGAAGTCAAAAAGTTCATCAATATCGATGGAATAGGATATTATTAGTCAAGTGAAGGCAATTTTCTCGATCTCACTTATGGAAATGAATATATACTGCCGTCAACAGTTCCAGAGTTTTAAATCATACTCGCAAGGGTCTTAAAACTGCCATTTTGTGGAACGCATTTCAAGGATTTTGGACATTTGACTTATGGAAAATGAATGAGAAATTTCAGAGTATATAAAAGCCAATATTAACGAGATAAAGGGGATAGCGACAAATATGTTCCCGACTTCTGTTTCATGGCTATAAGTTTTAGGATTAAAAAATCAAAGAGATTGATTTTTAAATCTGTTTCAAAGTTTTCAGGTAACAAGCCATAAGAACTGGGGATAGAGTTGATGTTGTTGCTAGTGTACTGTCTTTCAATGCGAGCATATTAGTTCCAATTAAAATTATCATTATGAAAAAAATGGCTATTTTTATTAAATATGTATATTTTGCTATAACTGGAGATTCTTTATGTTTTTAGTACACCTGCACCGGTACTTGTCGTATCAATACACATATGACGCAGAAATTGTTATTTTGATCTTGATAATTATGGGAATCGCAAGGCATTTAAATCCCTATGCTATTCCAAAACTTTCAGTTTTGTGAATTCGGATTAACTACTAGTGAGGAATAACGAACAATCCACCTGGCGGTTTTACAAACATTTATTACGGATGCCCCAGTATATTATCCAAGAATATCAATGGTCGGTCCTCGCTCCACTAAAAAAACTTCAGGTCCCCACAAACTAAGCCCTCACGTACCCCCATGTCCTCTCGACCCCACCTATTTCCCAATCGATATAACCCTCCCAACCTGAAGCGGGCAGAGGGATGGGGGCCTTCCTCTGCACCCCTCTTCATTTGCGAGCGACCCCGCCGCCGCTATGACATCCTTTTTCGTCCTTCCCCTCTCCTCCTCCATCCACAAACACCCCTCCACCTTTCACTCCCCCGCAATCCCAAAACTTACCCCCTCCTCCCAATTTCTCGACAAATCTAATCTACCCTTTAGGATGTGCGACGCGACGGGCGGGGAAAGGAATGGGGAAGGTTTCATGTGATGTGTGTGTGCGTGATGAAATAGGGGAGTTTTTGGGGGAAGCAGGGGCGAGGACAATGCTCGCATGCATCCCTCATGCGTCGTGCACTTGACAGAAAAGGCTGTGATTAGGTTGTGCGCGGCACTTGGGCGGCGAGCCGGGCATGAAATGTCTCCCCATCTCCCCCCGTTGTGGGAACTGAATGGCCGGGGGTGGGAGAGGTGTGGAGTAACGAGTGTGTGGGAAGGTGGGGGATGAGGGCGGAACGAAGAGGATGGGGGAAGTGGAAGAAAAGAAGGGAGTCTCTGGGTGTTGTTCGCGGACCACACCCTCTTCCCTGAGGGGCCTTGGTCCCCTCCTCCCTCTCTCTTCTCCACGCTCCGTTGACAGTGGCTGTTGGCGTCGCCACTGGCAACGCACTGGCTCCTCATGTAATGGTCCTCGCCTGGACACGGCCCTTCTTTTTCCTTTAGTGATTCCCATCCGGTGAGCTCGTCTCATTTAACCATTTCCGGATATTCGTAACCCTGTATCAATTCTCATCCAAGGATAGGAGATGGAATGGCATCATTGAAGTTCTGCGAGAGTTTTTCCAAATGCATGTTGAGACGGTATACGAGAGATGAAATGAGTGTAGCCCGGGGAGAAGAAGCGAGGGTGGTAAATTCCATATCCCTGATGACTAACCTGAAATTGATGAATGTTTCAGTACCTGAGAGAGTAATGTGAATGCATATATTTTTAAAATAATTCAAACACTCCAAATGAAATGATTTTCCAGAATAATAGAGCTGTGGACACGTTTTGATAGTAAAAGATACGCTCTCAGCAGAAAAGTAGGCAGGCAACGGCATTCTACCAATCCTCATCGAACAATCCGTGACAGCGTCTTTGAGGATAAATAACATGTTAAGAATCTAGGAAATTATAATAAATGTAACTCTTCAATGTACATTACTTATACATTGGTAATATTTACAGAATATAATGATACTGAATTTCAGTACCGGAACTTGGTCATTTAAGAGCCGAAAATCACAAGAATTTTGTTACTACGAAAATTTTCTTTCAGTGGATTATTGTTTTGCTCCTCCAGTACAGGATGTCATACAAGGTAGTTCAACCTGTGAGAAAGATGATAATGATGATGAGTAATTGTTTAAGGTATACGAATACGGAGGGTCCATGTAAACTTTAGCTCATCACCATTGAGTTATTAGGAGGACCCACTCATCATGAGCACATGATGTTCCAGTGAATTTTCGTTAACCGCTCCTACCTCTTTCAGCCCCTCCATGTCTGATACCTTTATGCCTCGTAAGTTTTTCCTACCTGCTCTATGCTTAACCAAAATTCTTCATTCTATCCTTGATTTCAACATCTCACTAGTGTTTCTTTTATCTACTCTTTCTGTGTTGTTTCGATTTCTCGCAACTGATACTCTACCCTTTCCATGTAGTTTAGCACCTCTATGTGTACTTTCTACTTTAACACCTACTCTATACTAACTACTCAGCTTATTCATCTATAAGAGAAGAATATCTAGAGAAATATCCTTCTCTGCTATTCCTAATTGTCAAGGAAAACATATTTTCATTCATTAGAAAAGACATTTTTAAAGCTTGATTGGTAATAAAATGATAAAGACTGAGTCTATGAGGGTTAAATCCTTAGCAAAATGTATAACTTTTAGCTAAATTAATAATTACCGAGTAGAGCATAGACAGAATTAACGGAAAGAGATAAGATAACCAATTGATTAATGAATTCCAAGAAATATTTTGTTCCTTTAAAGCCCCCAAAAATTCAGAGTTTAAGAGGACGCCTCGATAGCTTAACTGGTAAAAGCACTCCACCGGGCTTCGAGGGATCCGGCTTCGTATCCCTGTCAAGGCGAATGATTTTTTGAAAATGTTGCATTGTAATTAATGATGGAGTTTTGGGTGACTAATACGATCAGCTCAATAGCCCGCATTTTCTTGAGGCCGTTGAGTGCCACATGAGCATAATTCTGTGAAACTCTAATGGAAGATTAGATTTGTTGAAATCGATGAAAATTGAACGATGAGTTGTATGAAAAGAGATATAAATAAATTTTATTTTTCCCGTTATTTCCATGCAAACAACAATCAGAAGCAAGTGCAAAACGAAGGTTGGAGGATGGTGCTGAAGTGTGAAGTTTTACCAAGGCGGGAATAGGTAAGTTTTTAAACTTAAGACTTTTTTTAAAGTTAAGTTTTGAAATTTTTAAACTGACTTTGTAGTAGATCGCCTGCATCAATCCATGTACTTTTTCCCTTCTAATTGTCAATTTCTAAATTAAGATTAACATTGAAGTTACTCCGTACTGTCGACATATTGCCAGTGCTGTGAGATTACATCCATGCGAGGGTAGGCGGAAAACTAATGCACACATGCTTGTAGACCACAAACAAAATGACCTTCAGAAGCACTCCTGGTGGCATGTGGAAGTAACATTCCCCCCTCAAAACACATGCGCAGGTTTGAGGCCATTACATTTATCCAGTGTTTTTTGAGAAGTGGTAGTAAGTATGGAGATGTGTTCTAGTGCTATGTCAACTCGAGTTGAACAGCGTGCTATTATCGAATTTTTAACGGCTGAAAAAGTGACTCCTACTGAGGTTCTTCGTCGATATATATCTATATAAGTTAAAGCAAAACCTGTCCGTATATTCTAGTTCATCTTCTAAAAATTTGATCAGTTTTCTTTCGATGCATGTCAATTCAACCCTAAAACAACATATAATATATTGTCCCATTATTTGAGAACAAGTTAGAGGAATGCGCTATATAAGGTGTTCCTGTACGTCTATGTTCCGATGAATGAGAAACGAAAATTTAGATAAAACTCTCCGTCAGGATGAACCACATGGATTTGGCTGAAAAAAGATTGTACTTTTGTTTGTGAACATCATTTTAAGATATGTAGAGTCCCGGAATCTCTTTCCAATTCTTGAAATATAGTATGTTACCAAACTGAACGAAGTGGAAAATTGCGCCCACTTAAAACTAGCGGGTTATTCCATTGTTCCTAAAAGTCAAATGGAAGTATCTCAGGCCATATTTAAATTCCTTGAAAGTTAGAATATGCGTTTCACCGTACTTGAATATGACGAAAGAATGATTTTTATATTTTCCCCCGTCATCCTGAAATAAGCAGGAGCCTTATTGAAGTAAAGCTACAACGTTGATTTCTACGTTTGCAGAGGCCAGAGAAATTTACTCTAGCAGAGTTTCCAGTTGAACAACAAATATCATTATTGTCTCATTTAAAATATATATAAATGATGTTTCTTAATTTAAGAATCATGAAGTCTCTTTCATTGACTTTTCAAAATGGTGGCCGGCTGAATTATACAAAGTAAATTGGGCTTATTAAAACTTTTTATGAGGCTATTCTATTTTTTTAAAGTTTTATTGGTGCAAAATTGTAAGTACATCTAGAGTAATCATTTCCTAAAATGTTATACCCAATTATCGTTCTTTATTGTGCGAGAAAATCTAAAATTAAGGTCTGCAAATATAGAAATCCGCCATTTTGAACTATATAGAGTTGTGTGTAATACTACTTTTTAAATTTGAAATTTTTCATAATAGATATGTGAGAGTGATTTGCGAAAATTATCATTTTATTTTGATGTATTCACCCTTGGCCAAAATAAATTATCTTAAAAGCGAAAGACATTCTCGAATGGCGTATCTTTTAGATATCCTTATTAATTTTTGACAGCGAAATATCAGCACTAGCGGGCTAGTCAGGGGCTAAGAAAGAAATTCATGAGGACGTATATATGGAGTGTAGCACTTATGGGTGTGACACGTGGATCACCTTAATTGAAGACAAGAAGAAAATCGAAGGAATCGAATTATGGTACTACCGTCGAATGCTAAAGGTGAGATGGATTGATAGAATAACCCATGGGTAGGTACTCAGTAGAGAGGGATCTATGGCAGTATCTGGTTAAAAGGGGAACATCGTTGATTAAACAATTAATAAGGCACGAAGGGCTTCTCCCTACGATATAAAAAGCTAAAGTGGAAATGAGGTAAAGAAAAATCAGGATGGCAGTACATACAGCAATTATTGGGGGATACAAGATGTAGCAATGACAGGGAACTCTATAAAGGAAAGAGTCAGCATCAGAATGAAATAGAAAACTCTGACTACCTACGGAAACCAAACTTTAACTTCAATACTTGAGATATAAGGCTGTGGAGATAGATCGTATCCACACAAATTAAGTTACACGTTTAGAAAAACTTGAAAGAGTTTTTATGAGTAAAGCTTTTGTGAGGGATGACTTTGACCGGAAGATACCGTCAGGTCATTTTGGGTTCCCATCCCAAAAAAGGGAATGGCAGCTGTATATGGGGACTATAGCTCAATAGATTTGCTGCTAAGATTGTATTTAGGACGATCAAGAAGAGGATGAGCAGCAGGTGGCCATTATTATGCATGGTGCAATAGTAGTTATTAGGTCACTAATGTGAAGGAATATAGAGTACAATCAGGATGTATTGTCTTTTGGATTTTGACAAGTCGTCATCAAGAGTAAATTAGGCACATTAGTTAATATATTTAAAAAGGACTTAACAAACAATTTTCATAATTTTTACCTTTCGTCACTGAATTGCAAGGGTAATAATATTAATTATGGTTTTCTTCTTATTTGATTGAAACTGAAACGGTAAATTCCTCATAATTATTTGCCACATAGGGTTAGGTTACATTACAGGGTGACCACTCAGTCAGGCATATGGGAATGTGTCGGAAATTAAATTATTACATTTAGAATTTGGGGAGAAATGGGGATTAGGACCGACTTTTAAACCAGGAATTAAATCGGGAATATGGAATTCTAGATGAAAACTTCCTTCATGTCGTGAGCTCATGTCATACACGCCGTGGGCCATCGCTTGTGCAGGTCTTGGCGGAAACAAAAAATTTATTAGATTTAGTAGGATCGATTAGGGCAATAAAAGTGAATCGCGATGTGATGAAGGATGATCCGCATCAAAATGGTTTTGAGTATTCAAACTTTTGGGAGGGAAATAGTGAAAAAGGCTGCGGGTTCGTCGGAAAAATTGGGAAAATTTCGATGATGGAAACCTAGCAAATGAGTGGCCACCCCCTGCTTAAGTAAAGACATTAAATAAAGACTGTTTTCAACCTTTAATATAGAGCTTAGTTTTTTATGACTCGAAATGTTGGCCGTTTAAGCAAGAGGATAAGCGCTGATTGGAGGCCTTTGAGATGTGGGTGTGGAGGGAAAAGGGAGAAAAAAGAATGGATGGAAAGGAGGGCCAACGGTGAGGTTCTAATCACGTTAGGGGATGGGAAACGGCTGATGGTTGAAATTAAAAGTTAGGACAAGTGGATTCAAGAGATACTAAGAGGTAATGGGATGCGGTAATATGAGAGGGGAGAATGTTGTGAAAGCGAGGTAGAAGGAGGAAGTGTATAGAGATTTTCGATGGAATAAGGAAGGCAGAATGTAGTCATTATAAGGAGTGAGTATATTTACATGTATTATGGAGTTTAAGAATATTTTGTGCCATGATAGTTAAAGCTTAAGAACACAGGCTAAGTTTATCATAAACCTACATAACCAGGTAGGCTACTACTGATAAATACATCAGTGCCATCCCTCTTTCCATTCTTTATTTTCTTCGATAATTATTCTGGGCGAACATATGCATCTTTTTTATTCATTTGAGTTGTATTTTGGTATGGAACTTGTGGTATATTTCTTTGCCCGAATCGTATGAAATTCATCTCTTTTGTATTTGAAAAGCTTGAGAAATATTTACCAATACAATCGATATCTTTGAGTTAGGGAGAGCGAGTAGGGAGAACGAGTAGAGGAATGAAATGTAGTCACCCAGGAAATGCTACTCTTGTTTTCAAAATTCAATATCAGATGAGGAATGTTTGGCAAAAGGGAATAAAAAAATTAATAAACATAGTTGATGGCTAAAAGAGGCGTCATGTTGAATAGTAAATCATTAATAGTGCATAGGGCGTGATCATGAGCCCGCTAACTTTAAGCCGTTGAAACGGAATAATTCAAGGCCACCAGAGCGATTTCCTACACCACCCGCGGTTTTATCCTTGTCACGATGGAACAGTTATAAATAATCCTTCACGAAAATTTTAACCTGATAAATGAGATCCTCTTTTTTTCCAATTTCTTCTCTCTGATATCCCACTGTGTCTCCTGCCCTCCGCTCACCTTTTTTGGATCCTTAGCCTTCACCTCCCAAATGACCATAGCAATAATGAGTGACCTAAGCTGGTGCCTCTCCCTTCTCACCTCCACTTCAATCCTCTTCCTCCGTCGTCCATTAGCGTAAGAGGTATGTTCGTGCATCTGTAATTTTTGCAAAGAATATTATTATTTTGCATGTGATGATACCATATCGGTTAATGGTGGTAACTGATAAAGAGTAACATTGTTGAAGTTGAATCACACAAATTATAATACCTACCAGTTACAAAAGGGTTACACAACGTCCGAAAACGTCACATTTTTTATATGCATCAACTTTCTTTTGATTCACATTTTGTTCAATTAATTTATGCACTACTGTTTACCAATCATTCTTCACATGAAAATTTTTATATCAGATTCAAAATCATGCGGATTGTAGTATCGACCCCGTGTTAGGGAGCTTTTCGATTTATTCGTTAGTAGGTAGAGAAAACATTTCAAACGTCAATCTCCCTTTGCGTAGATTCGTTACAGCAATGGGGTTAGTGTGTGAAAAGTTTTGTATTAGACGTCCAATATCATGCCAAAACAAATAAAAAAACTGGTGTTGGATCAGAAAAACATTGATTTTCGAATTAAAAAGTTGTAAAAAAGGGTGGGGATAGAATCTTTCAATAGATTGGAGTCCACTGAGTTTACATGATAACTTCCATCCAAAGAGTGCGTTTAAGCGAGGGTTGAGCAAGTTTTGAGTTCAACTTTTGGGTAAGTTGAGCAAACAAAAAAAACTTGAGTTTAAATAATACGGTGCCTCTAGGTATATAAATAATTTTGCGAAAAGTTTTCTAAAAAAATACGCTTTTTTTTCGAGGAACTTTTTGTGGAATCATAATCGCTTTTTTCATTGTGGCCATTCGTTGCCATTCTACATCAATCATTTAAATCTGGTTAATTGTAGTAATCAAATAGTCATTATTAATGAAGGCAACCTAACAGTCAAGGTAGGTTTTTCATGACTCCAATTCCCTAAGCACCGATACACTTCTAAGCTTCAACTAATAAGACATCTTAAATAAACATTATAAAATATATCATGATAAAAGTTAAAATGAAAATAATTTTCATAAATTTTAGTGGCCATATACTTGGTTCAATCACTCCTTTATGGTTTATTAAAGTTCGATTATTTTCCAAAGGTCGCAACTCAAGTTATGGAGTAATAGAAATACTACTTCATTTGATTGTTAACTTATTATATTTTATTGTTACCTTATTGTAGATTTCACAATGAAAAGGAGCGATTGCTGTGAAATAATGATAAAATACTAAATTCATTTCATTTATATTATTATTAACCAGAATCGATATTGGTGAGAATGATTCTGGACCATGAATCATCATTCCAAGGGTCAAGTCATCACATTAGTGATTTAGATGACATTTGTTTGTTTATTTATTGTACGTTAGTCCGAAAGTAGCACTTCAACCTTTACTTCGGACTTTGAGCATTGATATAACAATTTGACAGTTACATACACCCAAGCCCTATGTGGAAGGAAAACCACCTAGACGGAAAATTGGGAAACGGGTAGACGGGAATCGAACCCGCGACCTCTAGGCTGGCAGACGAGGACGTTACCCCGCCGCCACTGGGGTCGGCAAAGTCGTGGCGATGATTTATGAAAGGAACCCTTCTCCTCAGCTCAATTGGTAGATCTATACACTTACTCGTGTCCAAGGAATGAAGATGGAGAGTCAAAGAAGTGCGGTGTTGCAATATCCTAGATCCTTTAATGGACTATTATCCTAGAGCTTTGAGTAGTCTCATTCTCGAAATAGGTCAGTGGACACTAGTCCTAAGTTTCAGCACTCACTTCCTTCGCAGTAAGGAAATGCCGCAACAAGGGTACTTGTGTTAATGAGAAGAGTGAATAAAACAATCCAGACTAAACTAATTCAATCCATTTGGTAAATTCACAGTGATGAACCCGTGTGTCCAGAAAGAAGTTAAGCTATGAACTTGTAGGTTGATGCATTTCAATGCAAGCGAACGCTACTGCTGAATGGATTTATTCAGTTGTATCCAGCACTTAATATTTTATTCCGTTTATAATTGTACTAATTTTTATCAAGATTGTTTCTTGAAAACTAAATAAAATTATTTAATTCTGGTTTGATAAATGCGTTCGCACAAAAGGTTATAGGTATTCACGTGTTATTTTGGATGCGCTTCGTATACATTCTTCCATTTGACCATCGTATCAAACACTCGCACCGAGATGTCCTATTCCCGAAAGGAGATGCCCCATCACTGATCAAAAATGAATGCATGCCGTAGAGTTTAATAGAGATTAAGATCCACTCTCACCCATGAAATCAAGCTTGGAATCGGGTTGGCTGTGGTACCGACTTCCCTTTCCAAAGACTCAAGTTTCGAATCTTAACGGTGAGAAGGTTTTTCCCGACTCGATCTGCTCTGTGGAGAACACTTCAAGCGCATTGATTCGTCCGTAGGAGGCGACTTTAAATTTGGACCGCTTGGTGCCTATCGTTTAGGACAGGCTAATATCGACGCTGGATTTCTCTCCACCCTTCCTTCTTTCCCTGAAAATCCTACACCAAATTACCTGCATATCCCTTATGACCCATCCGTCGGTCGCCTCCCCTAATAATAACTTACTCAAACTTAGGTTTGATTTGATACCTATACTTTGGGTTCGGTTAAGCGTAAAATAGTTACCATTCATTCGCTTTGTTGAGAAAATTCATCCCTACATTACATAAAGAAATTACGAACTTCCACTCAAGTACGTAACATTTCATAATATTTGTTTGATTTTCCCTGGTTGAAAAAGGAAATCGTTTTGTTTTATTATGCGAAGTGATAGGAAAATGAGATCATTTGCGGAAACAGGAATGGGTGATTAAATCGATATATCCATTTTACATTAATACACTTTGTAACTTCCACACAATTTTGTACCTGATGATGACGCCGAAGCGTTGAAACCGGTAGTACGAATAAAAATTGTGTGGAAGTTACAAAGTGTATTAATTTAAAACGAAAATGAACCTCCACAAAGTTGAGCCTGATACCATAGAATTCATCGATATATCCATTCAGGATTTGTAGAAATATGAGGCAGCGTAGAGCAAAATTGAGCGTCATCGTTTACCTACTCGGTATCATAAGTGAAAAGGGACAAAAGTTGAGTATCTGATCCAAAGAACCGAGTGACGACCGCTTTCCATATCTTGAACTCATATAGATTAAAAAAAAATAAATTTTCGAATTTTCATTCCAGAGTTCCATTAGCACAATATTACAAGAGACTGCGTGAGATGCCGCGACAGTTACTTTTAACGGAGTCATACGCAATGTGCGCATTACAATGAAACAATATCAGAGTGTAAAAATCATTCCTTGGTCATTCATCATCCCGGTCAAGGCGAATGATTTTTATGCTTTGAAATTGTTGCATTGTAGTTAGCACAGTCGTATGTCACTAATGATGGAAGCCGAAGAGGTTCAGCTTTCATACCAGGCTGTTTATGCTTCATTTTATATACTAGGCATGCAGAAATGTAAATATCATAAGCTCTAAAAATTAATGTAATGTTAGTCGGCTGGCTAATTAAACTTCGGTCTATAATGTGTATTCTTCCTCGATATTACGTGATTGAAAACAATTAAAGCTAGTACATTCATTCTTTTTACCTTTCTTCCTTCATCGAAACGATAGTCGGGCCGAAAGATCGAGTAATTCCAAATTATGTTAAGGAGCACTAAACCTTAGTAGTACGTGTATACCTTCATTAATACCATGAATTAAATTAGTTCAATACGTGCAAACTGCTCATGTTGACCTGCATATCAGCCAGCTAGAAGACCAGGGGCTCGAATCCCATCATTAATCTGGCTCTCCTATTGCCACGTAAAATATTGTTCCTTATTTTAGTTACGATATTGGTCATGTCGTCGAATTATTTGGATATTTCTAATCCCCACACCCGTGCTTCTTTTGCGAGTAATCGTTTGAAATAAATTGTAGTTGGACTACTGAACAGAATAGGACAATGTTTTAATTTGTAAATCATTAGAGAGTTTAGATGTTACAAATACATATAAGTTTAAGGCCATAGAAAAATTATTCTTGAAATATTTTGAATAAATAATTGTTTATTTTGATTAATTAATATCACGCCTGAAACGTCTCTTTTTATTTGTTTATTATATCTGAGTATACAGATTGTATTTACAATGAAAAAATGGCCGCAGAGCTTGTTGATGGCAACAAAATTTCAGAATTCGATGTAACGAGTACATGTTGAAAACATAGTCAACAAAATGACCATTAAAAGTTTAATATGGAATGAAAAATTGATGGAATTTTGAATGACATAGTTTTGAATTCGCATTCTTTTTTACCGAGAGGGTTTTTGCAATTATAATTATGCATGTGGCCGGGTGTAGTGTTTCGTAAGCCTTATCGAATTCCTAAATCACCTTAAAAGAATATCTATGGATGATATCTATTTTTTCTTAGTGTAAACCTTGGTCGTGGCTCGAACAACCTCTTTATATCGTACACTTTTTTTGTCATCGGGACTCCTGAAGGGTATCCGTCCAAAGTTACATATCGCCAAAGGCGAGAGTCGAACCCGGCTAGTTATTTAACAGTCTGGGGCGCAACTATCAACCTACCGGGTCTGCTCATTATAAACTTTACTTTGTATTTTCGGCCATTTAAAATATATTTGCCAGTAAACCAAGTGGCAGGTCACATTTCCAGTTCTGCTCTTCATAGAGGGCCAAAATGAAAACAATCATTGTATGGAGAGGTGGGTGGTCCTTACAATTATAAATAGTGACCCTTATAACAGATCTATGAATTCTTAAGTTCACAGGCACAGGAAATTGCTTGAAAGACTAAAGAAATATATACCTAGATGTTAATTATGTGCAGGTGTAAATGTTTATGAAAGCGTTTAAATGAAAACATCTTAGAATAGATACTAATGGGTAAGATCATTTATTTTTCTTATGGCAGTATGAGAGCGTTGAATATCAGGCTAAATTTGATTACTGCAGGACTAAATGTTTATTTGTATTCGAGCGTATATCTCTCCAAATTTTGTGTACATGTTTTGAAAAAAAAATTAGAGAAGTTGTGCTTGTGAGCGCGATCTGAAAAAAATGTTTAAGTTTCACCGTTCAGTACAAATCGTGGATATATTTCTTAATAAACCGATAATTGTATTTTGTAAATATCAAATTGTTTTGAGTGCAAATTATCAATTCTTTCGAGTAGAGTCAACCTCCGGCAAAGTTACACTTTAATCTGTTATTCATTGATCTAAGCTTGATTTTAAACATGCACCACCGTTTTATTTCTCCATAATTAAAGTCTTTAATTCCAGATGCCAAAAATCATGTGCCAAAACCGATGAGTAATATAAGGAAAATTATTAATGCCACTAGTTAAATTATTTCACTTAGCTTTGCAACCAAATTATGTATCAGCATAATACACATAAAAATATGCGAGTGACTTCTTTTTGTGAAAGGTAAGGGTTATTACAAATTTTTCTTTAACATGTGAGTAACTTGGCACGTGTACTTTCAAAACTGTGCGCTATGGTACCGGTGTTATCGAGCGTACAAAGACTTAAGTTGGTAAAATCATGGCTTTATTTAATAGGTCATTCTATCAAATAAAATATCGCCTTATAGATAGATTTTTCCTAATCATCGCTCTCATTGCTGCCTAGATAGCAATATGGAAGTCGATGGTGATCTTTTTAATCCAAAAGAATGCACGCTTGGGCCGGAGAAAATTTTGAAAATATTAATTTTCATCCTGAAATGTGTGCAAAAAGTTACAAATGACCTCAGACGTCCAGAAAAATTAAAAAAAATAAATTCCTATCAACAAGAGTCTAAGTTTCCTAGTACAACCTACTTTCATTACGAATGGTTTCAGAGGAAAATATCGAATACTTACTGTCGCCGCTTATACATATCTCTAATTGGCGCTCCCCGGGATTGGATTACCCGGCACGAGGATGATGGGTGGAGGAGGCTGAGGGAATGTTAAACGTAGGGGAGGCAGGGTTGGTGGGGAAAAGAGAAGCGCCGTCCTACCGTGCAAAAACGCAAATGAAGTGGGCAGACGGATGGTAGGTTGAGGGGGGTTCAGGGATAAAGAGGTCGCGGGAGGGGTTGTTAGGGGTGGTTGTGCCGCTGGGGGGAAGGGGCATTGTTCGGAATCGAAAAGGGAGCCGGCTATTGAAATTCGAACGCTACTTCCGAGGGGGGGAAAAAGGAGAGGATGAGGAATGATGGATTCCATTTACGCTTCGATGGAAATTGGAATCGTACCCCATCCCTCGCTCACATTTTTACGTCCTGCGTTTCAAATTAAATTCATGCAACGATAAATAATCTGGGTCGTTGAAAATTTAATGACCGAATGCTGCGTTTCGGATAATAATTATTACGTAGAATTTTTAACTCATAATTTGACCGTTAGACATGGTCTCCAAATTTGTACCTGTAATTCAATGGTCTTAATTGGCCATTTTTGGTAATAATGATAGATTGCCTGCGTATTGTGAGCATATGACAGCTTTGTGTGGTTGAAACTCACGCCTCATTTTTGTACGGGGATATATTTATGAACGAAATTGTATATTTAAAACGTATCACATAATTTTATTCACATTGTACACGATATTCATAAGAATTTATTTACCCGCCAACACCACCGAAAAGTCCACCGAATTGTGGGAATGGGGGATCCTCCCCTAGATGTAAAGGTTAACTGCCGAAAATCAAATGCACGACAGAAAGCAGTCAAGGAAATAAGTGGAAGTAGTTGAAGGATGCATTTGTTTATCTTCGGGTGAGATAGGCGAAAAAATTATAAAGTCATAAAAATCCATAAAGCCAAATGACATCATGCGAGAGCAGCAGCTCTTCGTCTTATGTCTGAAGGTGGATAGAACAGGAATATTTGCAGCAACATCGCCTAATTACAGGCCCATTAATAATTATCATATACGTGTAGAATTCTGATACTGAAGCCGGCGGGAAACCACCAAATTATTCTTCGGAACTCATCCTTTCTTTTTTTAATTTAATGAGTTATGACTATATGATCTCATGCTTTATGACCTCATAGAATCCGCTAGAGCAAAACAGGCGTGTACAGTAATACTGTCGATGGTAAACCAGTCGCCAAGAAAATCTACTCGGGCTTGGGCTAACTCTGATAGTAAATAAATAAGTGAGTTAAACTCTTTAGGATTAGAATTTAAATTGTAAGACCAATTATCAGGCAGACAGGGGAACTCGGAAATGGAATGTGAGTAAATAATAACTAATATCGGGGTGGGAAGCTTTTGAAGGACAGTTACAAAAAGAAGAAGGAAAATAATGGGACACATTCTGATGTACAATAGCTTTCTGAGGACCATAACTAAAGGAAATGTGGAGGAGAAGAATTATAGAGCAAGGCTAAGGATGAACTTAGAGAAGAGAATGATGGAAAATGTCGGTCCAAGGATCTATGAGAACGTGAATGGATTTCAGGGAATAGGATAGTTTGGAGGGCTGATACAAACAATCATTTGATTGAAAACTCGTAATGAAATATTTGGTGATGTGTTGGGAATGTATCAAATGTTAAGTAGATTAGTTGATTAAAGTAAGTGAATTGATTAAATTAATTAATTGATGAAAGTAAGTGAATAAATGTTGCATTGAAGTCTGCACCTTCAATCAAAAGTACAATTTTATTTAATGTCTATATAAAATTATAAATACATGAAATAAAAGGAATTGTTGTGTGTCGTTCAGTAAAGGTACTTTACCTGTTAAAATAATGTTTCGTACAGTCACTAGCTAAAGACTAGCATCTTGTATGTATATAGAACAAGAAGATCCTTAATTTTCCGTATGTCATTTACTGTGTACTTAAAACGAAATTCTACCTAACTCGTGAGTACAAAAGTATCATAATTCTGAATGTTGTCCATGACTTGGCTACAAGAAAGAGAATTGATGATCTTGAGGATCTGGAGAAAACAATGACTGACTTAGGCTGAGTGACAAACAAAAAAAAACAAAAGAAAATAATTCTTTTTGGCTAAAAAGCAGGAGGCTACACATATTGTCAATTGAGTAATGTCAAGCTGAAAGGAATTGAAGTGTTCTATTACTTAAGAAGCCGAATCAGTTGTAAAAGAAGGAACATGAAAAGAATAATAATGAGAATGGTTCCGATTTTAAGGGATATAGTAGTTGTCAAATGGGATAGGGAGCTGGGCTACTGACCCGATGGCTCATGTTCAGTCCCCGATGACTGTAGAGACCCCTACGTTCGTCCAAGTTGTGTGATTTTTGCATTATTGTACATCCTCCTGGGAAACCACACGTGGCGCAGGGTATATGGAACTGCCACCTATGGTCTCATTTGTGGATTCCCTGCGCCGTTGGGCTTACTTGTAGTATAATTAACCCTCAGCTATCAGACCAAACTTCGATTTGATTACTCTGTCTAACATTAACCTGTAACACAAGTGAGGAAATAAGAGAACAGATAATATATGCATACGACTATTTATGTGCGTAATGATGGTAAGACATGGAAAAAAACGGAAGAAACGGAGATCAAGGAAGGGAATAACTAAGATGATGTAACAGAAGAATGGGGAGAATCATACAAATGAATATGGATTACTTATGAAAGAGCAGAAGAAAGACAACAAATGAAAACTCTGACAATAAGAAATAATTACTGTGGTAGAGGTGGATTCTTTAACTCTCCGAACGAAACCTCCAAAGAGAGAGGAGATCGGTAAAACTACAGAGGAAGATCCCGAATGTACCCCTGAATCAAAGCGAGACGCTAACAGGAAACATCAATAAATATGTTGGTGATGATAAGTTTACTCCGAGGAGGAAAGCAAGATACCAAAGAACTAATTATCCGCTGTTCTGAATTTATTTGCTTATTTAGCTGGAAAAATACTATATTATACACCTGCAGTCCTTAAGAGGAAGGCAAGAGTTAAATCCCTCTTGCTTACGTGCTTTTGCTCGTATATATGGATATGCGTTTTGCTGGATATATGGACGCACTACGGCACAATTGTCGTAGTGCGTCCGTACTGTCCATCATAGAAGACACGCGGTCGCCGTGTTTCGATTTCCACTGAGTAAATAAGTCTGTTTTGCACACAGCGATGACGGTTATCGCTGTGTCAGTTGGGAGCCAGCCCATTTGAACACGCCTCATTAAATGATGAAGAACATTTGTTTGCAAACCGTTTGCGCATAAAATTTTATCAGAAAAACTTGTCACCTGATCTCAGTTAGATGCTTTCAACAGTGGAACTTCGAATAAATTTCACCAGCCTTCAGTTTTTGAGTACTACAAAATTTCCTTACGATTTAAATAACTTGAACAAAAAACTAATGCCATATTCCCGTTGTAATAATCGATATCTAGTCACTTGACCTCTCCCGTTTGGCAAGAAAAAACTAAAATATAAATAAATATATTTTGTTCGGCCGTGCTCCTTCATTTGATACCATCCGCATCCGAATTCGACCCTTGGGTCTCTAATCCCCACTAATGACCTTCCTTCCCTCTAACGCAGCAGAGATGGATCAAATACGGGAATGCACCATCCATCTTCCGTTGGGGCAAACGTCCACCAACACTGACAAATGTGCTCGAAATGACGATTTACAGACAATTTATTCACACCGTTAATTATCTCTATAATACAATATACGTTAGAGTTGGTAGCTATAATTATGTGAACGGATCATTATTGGCGGTTTTTCTGTCTCGGATACCAATCAGTTAACATTAAGGACCTATTAAAGGCATAAGATAAAACAGGACCTAAACGAATCTAGAAACTTACGGATGACCAATATTAGCCATTTTTCCAAAAAGTTGCAATCATCACAGAATCAGTATGATAGGTATTGGGTGGGAAATAATCCTAATAAAACAAAAGGAATGCAATTCTCAAGAATTCGGAAGACTATGATGAACATGAGTATTTGGGGATATGAAATACAGGTATAACAGGTAGAGTTTTGGATGAGGAGATGCATAGTATTAAGGAGATAAAAAGAAAAATTACGTTAGGTAATGAAGCCTTTCCAAAGAGGCGAGATTTAATGACCAGGACCAAAAGTAAAGATGCAAAGAAAATATTGTGAAAACTTTAATATGAAGAGTCGTTTTGTATGGGTTCGACACTTGATCGTTGAGGCAAGAGGAGAAGCGTTAATTGGAGACCTTTGAGATGCGGGTGTGGAGAAGAATGAAGAAAATAAAATGGAGGGAAAGGAGAAAAATCGATGAAATTCGAAGACTAGTAGGAGGAGAGAGACAACTATTGGGATAAATTAGAAGTCAGGACATGTGGATGTAAGAGGCACTGAGAGCCAATGGGATGCTGAAAGCGGTAATAGAGAAATGTATGGCTGGCAAGCACGAGAGAGGAACGATAGACGTTTATGGTGGAATCAAGGGAGGTAGAAAGTATGCAGAAATAATGAATGTTTTAAATATGTCGTATGGCGAGTACAGATTTTTTCCGTCGTATTAGTTAGAACTAAAGAGTGCATCAGTGTGTAGAATCAGGGTCCATCAAAAACCTATTCGATACAGCTGCTAATAATATAAAAACTAGCCGATTAAATTAAGCTTCTGTTTTGATTGTTGATTAATCTTATCCCTTTACATTTTTTTCATATGTACAATCGGTCGGTCCCTGCTCAAGATTCTCCAAGTACTTCAATGTTAGCCACTGGGCAAATCAGATAATTCGTCATTATCGATCAGAGATTCGCTTTGCTTTGTTTCTCATGCTCGTGTAACAACGTGTCAGTATGGAAAAAATCACGTTCTTTCAATGCCCATGACGATTTTTACTGCAATATAAAACTTTCTAGAGATATTTGTTCATCAAATTCGAATACATTCAGTTATGCGCTGTTCAAACTTTTGAAAGTAGAGATCACGCAAAAAATTTATTATCAGATCCTAAGGATTATTTTTTCATATTTTTTTTAATGTGCATCTTTTCACATTTTTAAGCGTAGTAACGACCTGTACATAATTGGAACACATTTCATCCAATTGCCCTTGCATGCTTATGAAACTTAAAATGCTTTAATACCGGTAGATACGATCTGCAGTAATAACCTTGCGAATCACGAAACCCGTTTCCTTCATGTCTTCCGATCCCATTAATTTGCCGCCAATTCCAATTATTTTCCTTTAATGGCACATTTACTTAAAGGTTTTTGCGGTTGATTTCTCATCACCGGGGGTGGATGAAACGGAGGACTTGTTCTGAGGATGTAATTGCGCTATTTGCTGTATCCTCCATGACTGAGCAGGTAATTGATTTGTGCTGGTTCATCGTAAGAAATTTAGATATTAAATAATTGTGACAAGAGTGGCATTCCTCTTCCGACGCAAATGATATGAATGGATTATATTTGTTGTAGCTCCCATTTATTTTAATATTTTGTTTAACACTTAAACACAGTAATCAATCCGAAGGTCGGTTTGGTTGGTGATAGTAGAGTTCACCCAATACTAAGCCCTTTGTGGCGTGTGAAGTTCACACAACAGGGTAGAGGGGCCAGTGACTTTCCATGTGCCGTTTATGGTTTCTCAGGGAGATTTGGTGCCCGAAAAATTACATAGCTTGGGTGGAGCTGCAGATGCCCAGAGAGACCTGCTCGGGAATCGAACCGGGGCCCTCCGATTAGTAGTCCAACGCTCTACCCCTGGACTACTGCGTTTAATATTTAGCGTATTGACACTAAATTGAAAATTCAGCTTATAACGACATGAGTTGTTTGTTGAAGACGGATCATTCTTAATGGCAATGAAATCCACGAATTTTGCAGCGGATGACTCGCAGAATAAACAAGTCTAACCCATATACCTTATTTTTTGCTATTCTCTGAAATATAGTTTTAAATGGCTGGATTTAACGGAACACTTATGGTTAAGTTAAGAAATGTACAATTCTAAAGAGATATCGTGATTGGAGTTTTCGAAGTCAAAAGGAACACACATGTGGGCACTAAAATTGGTCAAAAATATATCAACAATCGATATTTATTAAAATCTCTCAAAAAATGACTTAAGAAAAATCGATATAGATTATTAGCTTCGAACTTGCAACATGTAAAAATATTTTCCCCAGTGGTTCGTACTACTTATATAATGACTTCCCTTCTCCACAACCGTGATATTTCTAAGGTTTCTAAGTGATTAAAAATGAGGTAGTTTTTTTGAAGAAACCCGAAAAGTGATTCATAACGCCTTGGAGTTTTGAAGAACGAGTAGTCCCATTCTACTTTAAATATTTTTTGCTTACATCACCAGTTAATTCTATATTGCCTCACATTTTTTGCCCCCTTTCCTCCCATCCATCCTGCTTGTTCTTCTTCTCCCTACATCATTCTTGCTGACTCTTGCTTGATATCCTGTTTTTTAAAGTGAATTTTAACCTCCTAACATATATTCCATCCGTTTCCATCTGCTTCCTTTGAAATTCTTGTATAAAATATTCTTTTACACCTTATTCGTTCATATTTTTCTGCATTTACTTTATGTGTGTCCATATTTATCTAGAATCACATTAGAAAAGTCTCCAAAATTTGGCTAATACTGAATGATATTAAACAAAAACACACTTTGTATTAAAAAAACACGCATAGAGCACTGAAATAAGTTGCCTATCTTCCACTACGCCCCTATTTTCCGCAATTACATTGTTATTTATGCATACTTTACTCTAAGGCTTCCTATTAGTCCGAAAACAACTGTAACACGCGCCATAATCTTCTCAACTCTTTCCAATATTTTTTGATACTGTACATTTTTTGATAAACATTCAGTTTTGTTTGTCACGAACGATAAGGGATCAGAATAGCATTTTCCGACTGCGGTAGGGTCATTTTCGGGTCCAAATTAGTCTGGCGAGTATTCACCCCCTGCCACACATCCTGGCGGTGAATTGCAGGGTGTTAAAATATCAAATAACATGAGAGTTTTAAAATAGTGAGCAAATGTCAAATTTAGATCATAATGAAACAAATATTTTTACAAGCGTCGGCGGGGAATTTATAAAATCAGATTCCAAGACACTGCGGGAGATGCCGCGAAAGTAACTTTTGACAGAGTCATCCGCTAAATGGGCATTACAATGCACCAATTTCAGAGTGTAGAAATCATTCCCCTTGATGATATACCGGTCTAGGCGAAGGATATTTACAACCTGAAATGGTAGAAATGTAATAATATCAGATTTGCTGTTGGTAAAGCTTTAGTCTGTCAGGCAGACAAGGGATTGTAAACATTCCTGAGTACAATTGGAAATTCAGTGCGATAGATACGGAATGAGAATAAATGTTAATACAACAAAAGTTATGCGGTTTTCCAGATAGGGAAAGGCTAAGTTCAAAGTTAAAATAGGAGGGTAAAAACAAGATCAGGTGGAATAGTTTTACGTATCTCGTAAGTGTTTTGCATCAAAATGGCCAAAGTAGTAGGGACTTAAGGAGAAGAATTGCGTTAGGCAAAGAAGCCTTCGCAAGGAGGAGGGATTTATGACCGGGACACTGAGTAAAGATACTGAGAAAAGGCTCGTCAAAATGTTGATTCGGAGCGGAAAGACGGTCATTGAAGTAGGTTCATAAACGTAGACTGAAGGCTTTTTTAATGTGGCGTGAAGAAGGATGGAGAAGATCGAGTGGTCAGAAAGGAAAGCAAACGAGGAAGTGCTGGGTAAGTGGGGGAGGAGAGGGAAATGCTGTGAAATATTCTAAGGAGAAAGGAAAAATGGAT
This sequence comes from Hetaerina titia, assembly GCA_037158775.1. NCBI lineage: Eukaryota > Metazoa > Arthropoda > Insecta > Odonata > Calopterygidae > Hetaerina > Hetaerina titia. Next base: position 61,689,430 of record CM073773.1, read on the forward strand.
GAAGGGCGTATTGATCGGCAATAGGATGTTAAAGACTTTTTATAGAGCAATGTTGATGTTTTGCGAACGAGGAAGGGGCAGACTGGCAGGGATACTGTAGGGATAGGATAGGGCTGTTGGACGGAATGCAGGGAGGAAAAAAGTACACTGAGATGAAGAGGGACTTAATATGTAGTAGGATTTTGGTTTTTTTGTTAGGAGAGACAAGAGAAATATTTGATAGTTGTATGACTCTCCATTCTCGATATGTCACCGCATAGGTTGCTTTTCGGACAACAGTTTCGCCCGTGTTCACACGGGCGAAACAATTCTCAACATTCTCCTTTCCTTCGCAGTGTTAAACATCCCACCGTCTTTCAGAATCTCTCTTCAGTCCACTTGCTCTTCATTACTCTAATGTTTCTCAGCAGTGTTTTCTCTTTCCACATGCCTAAATTTCCATAATTCTGTAAAAATAAGTTTTTTAAGAAAAATAATGGGGAGTGTGAATGAATGTCAGTATGACAAAAGGCAATGGGAGAAATTCTGTCAGCCGAATTTTCTTTCTGTACTCTCATTAAAGAATTCTTGGAAAAATGTATCCAAATGTTTCATAGAAACATATTTGTTTCACAATTACTGACAGATATTTCACTTTACAGTGTTCATTTCATAGTTTCGGGCCATCAAGAAACATTTAGACATGACACTGTGTGATTAAATATCTAAAACGCAATTCTCCGATGCATTGATAGCAATTCAATGTAGACATTAAATATTAAAATTCGAATTAATATAAAGGTACACGTGACAGGAAAGTACGGTATGCTGATATCACCTGAGAGCACCAGAAGTTTCTAGAAAAAAATATACTGCTATCGTTGAGAAATTACCTTTTAACGCCAACCTAAGTATGCTCTAAACCATAGGACTAATAATAGCCTAGTTACACTCCGACCTTTTTACATAAGTAAGTATTCATAAGATGGTAAATTTTGATTATTTGTGTAAAAAATATCAACTAACGACGAAGCTACGAACGTTGCATGGATTGATTGCAGCAAAACGGCTCGCTTAAATATCTGAATGCCTGTCATGCGGGGAACCTACAGGGCTAGGATTTATATGGTTTTTTCAATTTGAATGATGAATGTTTTCTTTGCGAAAATTTCATATCCATGCATAATGCACGCTGCTTGAAACGTGAATTAATGCACAACAATTCTCTCACAGTAAAATTATTCAGTAATGTTCTTTTTTTAGTCAAACCAAAATATGGAATTTTAAAACATTTATCCCACAAGTATCATAACAGAAGAAAATTTATTTTCTGCTGATTGCCCGCCCTTAATTGAATCGAAGGCCTTTCATGCGGAACGCTCAAAGCACCGATGAAATGCGCGTATTTTCCGCGTGACAGCCTCCCGATAAATCCATTTAATTTTCCCGTGGAATATTTGCTACTCAAAATTTCATGCTGCAAGAGGATAAAATCATTATTAGTTATTTCATGTCCCTAATAAATGATTCCACGCAAATGCATCATCTATACTTTTTCATTTTTGGCCGGATCTCATCATGTTTTGATAAGAATGGCGAAATGAATATTGTCACTTTCGAAGATAAATAAAAAGCACGTGTAAAACAAATGAAGTTTTGTTAATGATAGCCATATGTGTTTACGCTTCCGGATTTTTGAAGGCTTCACGTGGCCTTTGTAATTATACATTTGTACACTGGTCCTGCGGGCCAGTATTTGGGCATCTTTCTCCCAATCAAATGCATGGTATTTAGCTGCATATCTGTTAATATGTGGCTTATTTGATTTCCTGTAATTCGATTATGACCCATGTAGTACGCACAGTCGAAAGGGTGAACCATTCACAAAAAAATGTAATGCGGAAAGGGAGAGATACAAAAAGGTTTCGTTAGTGCACACAATTTGTGCAATGAACTGACGGAATTTCAATAAATGTGATTAAATTCGCACCCCGACGTGTGGAGCGATATATAGTGGTCCAAAGAGTTGACTACATTTTCAAAATAGAAGAATTGTTCGAGTTGAGAGAAGGGCTAGTTTTAACAAAATGCATGTACTAAGGGCTTTCAAATTTATGGCAACATTTAAAATATGGAAAACGATTTGGAAATGAGACTAGATAAAAATGATACGTCCTTAGCAGTTCCTATGTCACTTATTTATCATAAGAACGCCTTCTATTTCCGTGCGGGATGAAATGGGTGAAAATCAATTTATTTTCCCCTCGATGCAGGCTTGAAAAGATTATGTGTGAAATTTCGCTTCCTTGTTTTACCAAATTCTCCGTGATTCCTACTCTACCGCTAAGCCCAGACTAATTTGTCATGGGTATGGTGTTTATTTTTAATGGACTAGAGTGTATTCGGTGAGCATTCACTCATAGACAATATTCAGTTACAATCGCGAAAGGTGTATGGGGAATACTGGACTTTTCGTGACATCTCATGACGTCTTTGAGTTTCGGATGAGTCTTCACCTATGGTCACTTCCCCAACTATCCCAAGGGGCGAGGAGCTGCTTCCCGTCATATGGATTGGGTCATTTCAACTAAACCCATCTAATAGTCACGTAACAAATAGAAATTTGTAGATGGCACGGGTAACTCACACATTTATTCTAAATAATAATAATAGCTTTTTAATAATTTTTCAGTATGTTATTCGGGAATAATATTCTGGTTGTTTCGTAGAAATAACTTGTTTCAAGATTGTGAAACATTATATTTCTAATAATTAGGGTACACGCAAAAGGCTATAGAGCTGAGAAATTAAAAGCTGAGTGAAATGATGAGAAATGATGTTACAATCTGCATGGAAATTTTCCCAACGGCAAGTTAATAGCTGTAGAAAAAGCAGGATATGTATAGCATAAAGGGCAATGAGATACGCATTTTATGATCAGATTGCGAAAAAACCTTGAGTCAGGGAAAACAACATAGGAAGTCGATTCGAAGAAGTGTCTATGACGCCTACATGAAAAAGGAAATAGATAATAAACCCTAAAGACGTGTGTCCCGATATACCCAGCTGTAGTGCATACAAGATAATCTAAAAGGGGCGGTTGTTAGCTAGGATAGAATGATAAAAAAGAAATAATCATACCAGGAAAAAGAAAAAAAGAGCTCAGAGTGGAAAGAGGAAGTAAAGGCTTCATTTTTTATACAATAAAAAAAACTCACATCACCAAAGAAGTGTCGAAATAAAAACAGAAAATATTTTGCTTGATTTGTAAAACGTTATGATAAACTTAGTAGCGTATCCAAAATATTTGAGGAGCTAGGCTGGGAATCGCTCACGGGGCGAAGGTTTAAACTATAGATTAAATCTCTAGCATTCATTGGATGTCTGTTAAGCAATGATGTTAAAATATATTGTTACCCCCACCGCATTGCGGTAGGCGAGATCACTCCGATAAAATTACAGAGATTATGCGTAGAAGAGATAGATATAAGATGTGATTTTTTTCCGCGAACGATAATGGATCAGAATAACATTGTCCGACCGCAGTAGGGGTAAAAATATTCGGGTCAAAATTAGTCTGGTTTGTATTCACCCCCTACTACACACCCTAGCGGTGGCTTGCAGTGTAATAAAAATTTTTAAAAAATGAATAAAACTTACGTACATACATAAACTACTCTTCCACGCATGCGAAATTGTTATCAGATTATCGGCGATAAAAAAGATTGAAAGTTCAAGCTGCCAAATTAAGGAAAAAACTAATGGCTGTATTTCGATAATACTATGTACACAGTAATGATTGTAGGCCTGATGAATTAAAATTTAAGCCAGAAAATTTTCCAACCAGCATGTACATTTTTCCTGAAAGAAATCAGAGTAATTTATTTTACGATTGCTCTGGAAGATAAAAGCTAGATAAAATTTGTTGCGTACTGATTGAAAGATGAGAGTTCAAGAAAACGATCGAGAAAGGCAAAGCAAACGAGAAGTAAGAAGTAATACTTCGGGTACGAATCATTAAAAAGTCAATGGAAATCAGAAAATAAACGAAAAATAAATGACAATAGGACTATTTTAACTGGACAAAGAGAAAAAATCAATCCAAAGATTGAACGACGGTGTTTCTGAATTACATAGTTTATCACTCATTGAATACAAAATTTTAGATATGCTTTGGTGGTCTTTGTATCATACTTGAAACATTCAAATGTCGTTTATTTACAGTTATGTAATACCGTAGGTTATTTAGAAACCTTAAGTGAGCCTTAAGTACTAGTAGCTTGCCTCGTACTAGTCCTACATTCTGTTCAAGTCAAACATTAAGTGACTGCGTGATCGTTGGGATAGGCCGTCCGTTTATTCATTTCGCGCCCGAGAATGAAACAAAAGAACAATAGGGAGCAGAAGGCACGTTGGAGATGAGGAAAAGTGTAAAGGGAGGTATTCCTATCCTTTTATCGCCTCTCGATCCGTCTAGGCATTAAATGGTTGAATAACAATTTTTTTCTTATGATTTGTCTTCGAGGTGCCTTTTCATTACAAAACTTTAACATTGCTCACACAGCACGGATTTAAATTATTACAAGTTTACTTAACACTGGAAACGCTTTGCGTATGTGTGTCATTAGCCGCTGGAGTGTGTCATGCATAGGAAGACGGATGTAGTATCCTTACCTTGTAAATAAGTGTCGATGCTCTATTTAAAGCCCTTGTGGCACCTGTGCAGCTTCCGTGAATGCCTTCGTAATGTAGCAACACCGAGTTGCTGACGATCGGGTTCCTGGAATGATTCCGCACGTGCACGTGAGCCGCCTTACTCCCGCTTTTTTTTCCAGAAGTCGCGTCCCTTGTTTCGCAAGGCAGGAGTCTTTTTAACGACTCTTCCCACCCCCCCCCTTTCCCCTCCCCCGGTCGTGGCCAGGAAACTTCACTCCCGCAGAGGAAGAGTGAAGAGCTTGAACCGTTGAGTGCCTGTGTGCGTGCAGGCGTTCGGGGGTCGCGGAGCGTGGTGTGCCAGAATCGTGACTCTGCCCCCCTCCCTCAACCTTCCGCTTTTACAACTCTCCGGATCCCGCCTCCCGGCTCTCCTCCCCCCCCACCCGTAACCCTCCCCAACTTCTCCCTCTCCATCCCGTTCCCCCCACGTCCAGTCCCTCGCTGCATCCCTGACGCCCGTGGGAAGGGGGCAAACGAGTCACCGTGGAGGGAGGTGGTCGGCTGCGGCGAATGCCTCTCTCCACCTACTCCTCCCTTCAGATTGAAAGGGTGGGGAGGGCTTGCAGAGGAAGGAGGAGGCACCTGTGGATGCTGTTACTGCAGTTGCGAGCCCATCTCGGAGATGATGCGGTTCATTCGGCGGCCGTAAAAGAACGGGAGGCTTATGTCAATGGAGAGGGGGCCGAAAGGAAATGGAAGGGAAACAAATTCAGTCACAGGCACAATGTTGGTGACGGTAAAAGGAAAATTGATTTGTGACCTCTCTTTTAGGAGGTAGGTAGCGTAGTGGGTAGAGCGATCATGTACAATGAGGAACCCGGATTCCAATGTGGCTGTGTGACTAGATATCAAAAGATTCACCTACGAGTATTTACATCTACATATTACCAATAAGCACCCATAAGTAGGTGTCTGCGTAACTTCACCAACTATTAACGTAATTACTGATCTTTATCACTGGTTTACATTTTTATTTTCCTGTATTTGGGGTCGAGCGCAATGTTTCCTGCTGCCGTGATCATGAATTGTGCTAAGGAAAAAGATAACTTAAATCTTTTTGACATTGGATTTCCTTTCCTTTCACTTCTCGCTCCGGTCTCTTCTACCAATGCAGTATGAAGTAATTAAAATAAATACAAACCAATTTATATTTATTTTTCGGGTTATGCCGTTCACCGTTCATCCATTGGCTTTCAAATCAGTATTTCCAATTTTATTATGACAATTCCAGTTTGTTCGAACGAAGCCTGATCTCTTACTCTCCTTATTCAATTTAAAAATTTGATATTTTGACTTAACCTAACTTTAAAACTTGGTTTAAAATGAGCTGTAGGTCTGTACTAGAGCTAGGGAAGGGACTTTCCAAGAGGTATTCTAAAAAGAAAGACTGGAACAAGTGAAAGAGTTTTCTGTTTGGATTCCCAGACGCTATCAGGATCAACAGCGTTGTGAGAAACCAGGTAACAGAAATAAATATTAAGCAGAGAAGGGAGGACGAAGGTTTTTTTTCCAAAGAAACAACTACTTTCGGAAATAGACTAGCACAGGTATGAGAAATCAATTCACTAAGGTTTTATATTGAGTAGGAAAACCTTGCTACATATGTGGCACGTGAAAATTGGAGCAGCAAGGAAAAGAAGATTTGAAATGTGGAAGTACGAATGAAAGTGGACTAATGAAAGGACAGGTACCTGAACAATTAACTAAAATGAATAACTAAATGAAGAAGTGCATTGAAGAGAGGGAGAAGAGTGCAGTCTATGGGGGACACTAACAAGAAAATGAGAGAAATTGATTGAACATGTCCTGACGCACCAAAGTTCACTGAAGATCATAACTCAAGAATACGTGGAGGATAAGTACTCCAGCGGAAGGCCAAGATGATAGTTGGTAAGTGCTCTCCAAATCAGTCTTCGGATTAATAATCCGTGTTGGAAAATGGAGTGTCAGGACAATGTTGAGGGCAGGCAAATTAGAGAATATTAAGCGAGAGATGGAAAGAGGTAACATAGATGTTTTAGGCCTATGCGAGGTGAGATGGAAGGATAGCGGGGATTACTGTAGTGATAATTATAGAATAATATACAGCGGCGGGGACGAAGAGTGGACTACGCTTCTTCCTACCCCAGACGGCGGGGTAGGAAGAAGCGTAGTCAACATAGAGCAAGCAACTGATAGAATATTAGTTGTAGAGATTAAAGCAGAACCGACGAACTTGGTCATTGTTCAGGTATACATGCCACCGAGCAGGAGAAAGAAGTTGATAGGATGTACGATGAGTTAGAGGATATAATCGCGTGTATTCCTACAGGGAAACATTTGAGAGTGATGGGGGATTGGAATGCGACGGTAGGCGAAGGAAGAGATGGTGGTGAGGTGGGGGACGATGGGATAGGCAAGAGGAATGAACGCGGGAAGAAAGCAATTGAGTTCTACAGGAGACAGGAGTTAGTCATCACCAACACATGGTTTAGACATGGACTGGTTCGTAGTATCTATGAGGAAGGAATCTGGCCGGAAGATTTTGTGAGATCAGTGTTAGTTCCTATTCCGAAAAAGGTAAAGGCTACATCATGTGAGGACTACAGAACAATAAGTTTGATATCCCACGCAGCTAAAGTTATTCTCAGGATCATCAACAAAAGATAGATAATAAGGCAAATGATTACTTAGAGGATGATCAGTTTGGGCTTAGGAAGGGGAGAGGTACGCGTGATGCCATTGCAGTAATGAGATCACTAATTGGGAGGAATATAGAATACAATCAGGATGTATTTGCCTGTTTTGTAGATTCCGAAAAACCGTTTGATAGAGTCGACAGGGAAAAACTAATGGCTGTATTGCAGAAATTTGGAATGGATTGGAGGGGCAGGAGACTGATGCGCAGCCTGTACATATCTCAGACTCCTCAGGTGCAAGTGGGGAACGGAGACTCCGAATGGGCAGAGGTGTAAGGCAAGGTTGCCCATTATCACCGGGGTTGCCCATGTTCGAGGGTGGTCTGAAAAGTTTCTGACCTCAACGTGAAGACGGCTGCACTCGTAAATAAAAGCTAATGAATTTCGTTGTTCATTTGTTGACCGTTACTCACCGAAGTTTCAGCCATTTTGGACGTGCAGTTGTCATGTATCAGTCGTTGGAGTGAGTTGATGTGTTTTTGTGAAAATGGACAAAATCGAGTATCGAGCTGTCATTAAATATTTGTTTTATCTAAAGAACGTATTTGCCACATATTAAATCAACGTTTCGGCATGAGAAAGCTGTCTGCGCGTTGGGTGCTGCGTTTGCTCACGTTATACCAAAAATGTGTTCAAATGAATATTTCCAACACGGTGTTGGCGTAGTTTAGGCGCAATAAATCCAACTTTTGGCGCCGATTAATTACTGTAAATGACACTTGGATGCACCATTATACGCCCGAAACGAAAATACAGTCCAAACAGTGGACTGCAAAGTGGGAACTTGCTCCAAAAAAAGCAAAATTTATTTTTTCGGCTGGGAAAGTGATGGCGACTGTTGGGATAGACATGGAGCTATTTTAATCGATTATCTTCAAAAAGGAAAAACCATGACAGGATCATACTACGCATAATTACTTGAAAAGCTGAAGGAATAACCTGCGGCAAAACGGCCACATTTGTAGAAAAAGGAAATCCTGTTTCACCAAGACAACGCAGCGTCTCACACCTCAGCGGTTTCCATGGCAAAAATCTACGAATTACGGTTTGAATTGCTTGGCCATCCACCTTACTCACCAGATCTACCCTCAAGCGACTTCTTTCTGTTCCCTCATCTAAAAATTGCGCTCGGAATAGAGAGTTTCGTCAAATGAAGAGACAATCACCTTCGTGAACAAATATTTTGGAGAGAAAAACGCTAAGTACTATTTGGACGGGTTACAGAGATGGGAGCATCGCTGGGAGAAGTATGTAGAGTTACAAGGAGACTATGTTGAAAATTTTTTAAAAATTAATGAAAAATGTCTTGTATCTTTGTTAGGTCAGAAAATTTTCAGACCACCCTTTTTTGTGGAGGAAATGGTTAAAGTGGCATGGGAAGAACTGGAGATAGGAATGAAAATCGGAGGGGAATTCGTAAAATCGGTTAGGTTTGCTGATGACCAAGCATTAGTTGCTCAGTCAGCCAAGGGGTTGCAAGCATTGCTGAGTGAATTGGAGGTTCAGTGCGATAAATATGGGATGAGAATCAATATTAATAAAACAAAGGTTATGCGATTTCCCAAAATGAAAAAGGCTAAACTAAACATTGAAATTGGAGGAGAAAAAATAAAGCAGGTAGAACAGTTTACACATCTCGGAAGTGTTTTGGACCAATACGGTCAAAGTGGTAGGGACGCAAGGAGAAGAATTGCGCTGCCGTAGGGATGTTAAGACAAGACTCGTAAAAACTCTGATATGGAGCGTAGCGTATGTACGGCGCAGAAACGTGGTCGCTGAAGGAGGAGGATAGACGTAGAATGGAGGCTTTTGAAATGTGGGTGGGGAGAAGAATGGAGAAGGTGAGATGGACCGAAAGGAAAACAAATGAGGAAGTACTAGAGATGGTGGGTGAGGGGAGGGGTTTGTTGAGAGAAATTCTATGGAGGCAGGAAAGATGGATGAAAGGCATATTGAGCTGTAGTGGGATGTTAAAGAAGGTAATAGAGGGGAGAATGTTGGGCAAGCGAGGACAGGGCAGGAACAGGATAGGGATGTTGGACGGGATGAAGGGAGGAAAGAAGTACACAGAGATGAAGAGGGACCAGATTTAGATTAGGTTGCTGGATTGGGTTTTGTTTCGAGTTACAAAATGTTTATTTGATAGTTGTGTCCATCCAAAAACCTACCTTAACCGGTAGATTGCCTAGTAAAAAAAATAAATCCGTGTTGATGACGCTGAATATAAGTTCACTCTGAGATATGTAATGTAATGAGTAACATATCTTACGCAGGAGCGGAAGTCAGCTCAGGTGAATGTTGTCACCCCCTCACTTTTAATATGAAAACCTGAAGTGCTTTAAAACTACGTAATAATACGTGCTCAACTGTGGCTCATCTGGTGACTTAAATTCGGTCTGAAGATGCTGTTGAATTTTATCAGAAAAGTGTACTGCCATCGTGTGATTCTGGTGTACGAGATGCTAGTAAATTGTCCTTAAGAACGTTTACGTATATTCAAAGTTCTCCCATTCCCACCTCATGGATGACTGAACATCTGAATGGGATGATTGATACATATTTGTGCACTTAGTGGCTGCAATTACCTCAAGCGTCATAGCGCACGACTTGTTTCATGCTGCAAAAATTTCGTTATTTGATTACACAACCGAATCTTGCGAAAGCAAATGCCTATAATTTGTCTGTCTAATCACTTTAACATTGAGATCCGCGGAAACAGGGGGAGCTGTGGCGGCAGCTGAAAGTTGTATGGCTATTCCCAGAAACAGTGCGAATAACGAATGCAAGGACGTTTTCTTGTTATTTTTACAATGAATGACTTACGCGAATCAAATAGGCCATTGAAGGCTGCCTCAGTACTGCCATGGCACTGGTTATGGTTTTCATAAAAAGTCACGGCTTTTAGCCAATATGGCTGGTACCGCGGATAATCAACCAGCATGTATCAATGAATGAAATACGGGGAAGGTACTTTGGTGTGTTATATTGTTTCTTCTGGAGCTCCAATTGTAAAATCAAAACGCTCTCACCTTCACCTGCTTATGACTCTACAACTACCATGTTGCTTGCAGAGGGAAGTCATTCGATGACACACGTTTTGTATGGCTACAGCTGATATTCATGCATGAAAATTTCAAAAGCATTGTTACAAAGAATTACCAGAGTTTGATTTCAAGTTTTTAGATTTATAATTGAAATTAATGAAAATATGCAAAAACATAATAAAAGCAAGTACTGAGCAGCATGTATCTGCTCATATCCTTCATTTCATTTCCTGTGTAGTAAGGGATGAACTGCACTAGTAACCTCTAGTGTTGTGCTGGAGGGGGTAATTAAACCTAATCTGGGCAGGGCTATCCATGCCTTTAGGTTGATCAGAAAGTATTCTTAACTTACAAACTACACATTCCATTATGATTTATCTCGAAAGCAACACTGAATATCATTAGTTTTCAAGAGGCCTTGGTACACGTCGTGTACATGACGTTCTTATTTCATCATAAATGACCATAACATTTATTATTGTTGCTGACACTTTCATTCATATTATAAATGATAAACATACATACAACTAAACATTTTTTATATTTAGTGATATAATAGAAACAGTGCATGTAAAAAGGTGATTTAGGTCTTTGAATACAATAAGGCATTTGGTTTCATTGCTATTTTTGCAGTTATTAAACAATTAAACAGTCTCCTTAAACCGGTAGCGATCAGATCTCACGCTCTCGCATTTGAAAACAGAATTGGGCACGGATTAAATTTGCCTTTACCTTAGGTACTTTCATTATATGGTACATTTTTACAGTAATTGAAGCACAAAGTCAAATTTTTACTGAAGTATTATGAGTTTTGTTCAACCATTTCGTAATCCTTTAAAATTTTCCACAAATATCTGAAAATATTTTCGATAATAGAAACTTAAGCTCATCAAGATTAGCGGTGTGGTAGCCCAGCCTTCAGGTTGATTAGTAATGGCGATGATAATGTCTAATTGGGAACTTTTTGGAGAAAAGCATCATGACAAAAAGTGTCCGTCGGTGTTTAACTTCGCGTCTTTCGACATTCCGCCTGATATTTTTAAAATTATTTGTGGAGAAACGTGACAAAAATGGACATCACTCGTTACTTATCGACAGGGCAAAAAACGCTACTCAATTGAGGGATGATAATGGACATTCCACCGGCAGGTTAAGGAGCTTATATTTACTTACTCACTCTTTTCTTCTTCTAATAATTAAAATATCTATTTACTGGTAAAGGTTTTTCGAATTGAGAATGTTGTGGTAATGTAATAATATTTTCCTTTTATTCGATTCATTGACAATTCAACTTAATTCTGAACGCTCACACTAATTTGAGTTTTGTACAAAGTATTTTAATTATTCAAGCTAAATATAAATATTGGGCGATTAAAAAAATTATTCATTGAGTGAACTACGCATTTACCACATTCTTTCATTTAGCATTGAAATGATTAATTACTATGCAAATGGTCCAAACGGGAAAACACATGAGGGAGTTTACCTTGGAACATTTCACATTTGCATCAGCTTTTGTAATTATAATGAAGAAATTAAGAGGGAAGGTACTTGATTGAGGGTGTTTATTTTAACGAGTTTGTTTTCGGCCATTAATGAAATTAATTATGTACATAAATAAAGCAGAAGGAAAGACTCACAATGACTTCATATGTTCGGACTCTTTACATGACTTTAAGCGCTTTCAAATCAGAGGAACATTAAATCAATGAATTTAATTTTCTCTGGAGGTGTTATTTCCCACGAAGTTATTGCGGTGAGAATGAACATTTAATTCTCATGACGAGAATGCTCAATGAAATCAATAAAAATTCATCAGCAGGTTACGCAAATGATCCCAATGGGCGTCTTTCATGACGGTCATATTAATCTCTTCCTTTCAAAACTTAATTGTCACCTATCTTGGAAGTGAAATCGAACTGCAACGCATTGGAACAATCACAAACGAATGGCATGTGAATATGATTTTCCGTTTATAGAACGTAGTTAATTTTATTTGGACCTCTGGTATTCAGTGACTGATTCACAATGACTCCTGTAGTTTTTGTCAGTTCCAGAACTAAACATTTCTATAGAAGGTATTTGAAGGTTGCAAACTCAAACATCTTTCCCATGTATGCGTTAATGTAATACGTTAGATATAGAGGTGATTTCTGCATCTAACAATTTGACATAGATTTGATTTTCCATGCCAGTATATAATAGGTAGGTACCTTAAATTGTAATTTAGTAAAGCCCTACAAATTGGTGAAAATGCGGTTAATAGGGATAAAAAGCTGTTAATATCGTTAGATGAAGTTTGATAAAGTATAGTTGAGTACGATCATAAATTGTATTCTGTGCAAATTTTTATTATGGGTGATTTTCTTTTAAGAAATGTTTCATTTACAATGATAAGTGATTGCAGATTGTTACACTGATCTTTTAAGTCCATGCCATATTGGGAGAAACCAGCAATAGCGATGTCTTAAAATGGTAACAATTAACTTTTCGAGGCACTGAATCAATTTAGAGAAACGTGATACAAGGAATTAACAAAAAGAGGAATAATAACTTATCTTATCTTGTTTTTAAAAGCACAAAAGTGTGTATCAACACAAGGCCGTAATCTTCGAGGATAAAAAGCGGTGAAGAAATTGCAAATTATAAAAATAAACAATACTAATAAAATAAAACAAGGGTGAAAGGGTGTTTTAAATCATGAATAATAGGCATTGGGTACCTTTTTTTAACTCTGGGAAGAAAATTAATGATGCCATAAAAATTGCTCCAATAAGGATTAGTCATTGTTGAAGGAAATATTTAATTTAAACACTACGCATGAATTCAGCATTATTCCAATATTCTGAATATGAATAATGATATAATAAAATATAATAATATGCTAAAATGCCAGGTTGGGGATAAAGAAATCCATTATTTTTGCGTGAAATTCAAAACTTTATTCAAGACGTTTCGGATTGTCCGATTTGGGTCAAATATATACCGTTTTGTTGTATAATTTGTTGTCATTTTGAACGTAGCTTCAAAATGCCTCTCTCATAGAAGTCTTGGTCCTTATTGGCGAAAAACTGTAGTAATCTATTTTCACAATCTTCTCTTGATCGCAATTTCTTATAACTCAGGAAGTTTTGCAATGCGAGAAAAAGGTTGTAATCGCTTGGTGCCAGGTCCGGACTATATGGTGGATGCATTCAAACCTCCCAACCAAGCCCTCAGAGTTTCTGGCGAGTCACTACAGACATGTGTGGCCTTGCGTTTTCCTAATGAAACACAACACCTCTTCTGTTGGCCAATGCTGGCCGTTTTTGGTTAATCGCTAGCTTCAAACAGCCCATTTGTTGGCAGTAGAGATCTGAATTTAGTGTTTGGCCAGATAGCAGCTCACAATAAATGATTCCTTTGAAGTCCCACCAAATACACAGTAGAACCTTCCTGGCCGTTAGTCCTGGTTTGGCCACCGTTTGAGCTGCTTCACCAAGCTTTGACCACAATCGTTTTCGCACAATATTATCGTATGTGACCCATTTCTCATCCCCAGTCACCATCCGTTTAAGAAATGGTCGAGTTCATTCCGCTTGGCCAAGGCTTCGCAGATGGAAATTCGAGTCATCATGTTTCTTGGTGTTAATTGGTGTGGCAACCAAACATCGAGCTTCTTTTAGAATCCAGCTTTGAGCAAATGGTTTTAAACTGTTTTATGGTCGATCTTTAGCTCCTGGGCGATGCTACGGCTGCTAAAATACCGGTCAACTTCGACTATTTCTGTGATTCTATTGACATTTTCGACGACGGGCCTACCTGTGCGAGGTGCATATTTAACATCAAAAATGCCTGAATGGAATCGACGAACCCAAAATTGCATGTAATTAGCTGTTACAGTATCGGCACCATAAACACCATTCACAATTTCAGTGGTCTGGCTTGCATTTTCGCCTTTATTAAGGAAAGCCTGTGAAAGAATGATCTGGTACTTTGAAACTTTTAGGTGTATTAATAATTTCGTATGTGCAGGAATGTACTCAATTACTCGTCCTAAACCCAAATAATTTAAGTAATCTGAGGGTTTAGGATTAATGCAGACGAAACGGAATCATGAGCACCCCCACCCACCCACACGACTTACCTTTCACCGCTTAAGCAAGTTAGATTGGTCCACTCACAGCCCTCTGCACCTACCTGCCGGTCTGTTGGTGTGCATGACTTCAAAACGACATCGTGTTTGATACTCGTGCCTGCCAAAATCCATAATACCTCTTGATGCCGTATATCAGTTAAATACGATGTATCACACAGTAAAATTCTGTAAGAGAAAAATGCGATGTTCATTCTAATACTATGCATTCACACAATATGTTTTATCTACACGGGGGTTCTTTTTAATTTCTTTTAATTCGTTTTCCTATCCTAAGTCCTTAAAATCCCAAGTCATGTATCACTAAGCATGTATAAAAAATTAAATTGAGTCCTAAAAACATCTCCTTCAGCCGAGGGAGCGACAAGGGTCAAAAATCGATACAAATTACTGAGAGAGGTGCCAAAGTGGCGTGAAGTCGATTAATGGAAAACATTTTGTTTTGTGCGCACTATCTTAAAGTCGTTATTTTCTTCAAGTGCATCTACTATATGCTCAAGGCAGACAGAAGTCAACTAGAAACTGATCGATTTCATCAGATCGAATAACAAATGTACTCAATTTGGGAGGTGTATTGGGCGTACCTAAGTGTACAAAATCATCGTAAGCAGTGATAGCTACTACGCCCAAGCCAACTCATTCAAATGTAAAATGCGCTGATTTACCATAACGATTTCGTCAATTAGATGAAGTACACTGAGGCAGCTACTGGTGTGGTGACTATTCTGTTACACTTAATAGCTGCCTTGATCGATGATTAACTCGCATAGGAGTGGTTTATATGGACACAAAAGTAGACCTTCCGATGGGGAATCCTCTTGGGCGTCAGCTCCTGTGTATGATGGTAGTTTCTTTATGGCATCGATTTCCGGGCCATCATTCGTTCGGAATTCAATGGTTTGAAACTGAATAAGTATTTTTGGAGTTAATATGCAACAATTTCAAAGTGTAAAAATCATTGGCCTTTAACGGGACGGAGGAATTTTTTTGGAGATTTTAACAATTTGAAATTATTTTATTTTAAGTGGATGACTACGTTAAAATAACTGTCGCGGCATCTCCCGCAGTTCTTTGAATTTTTGGTGTTTGCCTACTGAATGAGTTCATTCATTCATTTCAATTGGGTACTAAAATAAGATCCATTCTCATGTGTAAAATAGTTTCTATTCTAATGGGTGGATGATAATAGTACAAGCTGGTTTACAACTATGTAGTAACAGAGAATAGGATCGTATGGCCCATGTGGAATGCGCACTGGTATTCTCCCGTGATCTCACGGATCCATTGCGGCGTGAATGTCTGGGGTGTGAAGTAGGCTTGGTGAGGAATGGGAGGGAAGGGAATAGGGATAAAGGGGGGCGGAAGAATGCGATGGGGATGGCCGAGGAATCCCATTCAATGCAGATTTTAACGATGGCCTCACGGGGGAGTTGTGAGTAGATGGTGGGCTGGGAGGTTTGTGGGGTTGGGAATCTGGGTCTCTGCCCCCATCCTCCCTTTCCTCCGAGAGAGAGAGAGAAAGAGAGAGGCATTTCACGCGCCCCCGGCACTCATCCCTCACCCACACGCGTGTGCGAGCGAATCAAAAGCTGTACGGACGTGACGCGCATCCTGCACACACACACGCAAAGTTTACTCTTACAATCTAAGTGAGGAATTTTCATTAGTACATTTCGCCATAGCTGATGTTTAATGCGCGTGATTACGAGCAACAGAGCGAGAAAAGGAGAAAACAATGATCATTGAAATGTAGAATGAAAGTCCCGGTTCGTATAAGCTCATTCTCGTTATTATTTGCGCGAAAGAAAACTGCTTCTGTTTCTCCTGAGCATCGACACGCTTTCTTTTTGCGTGATTGACAGACCCAACCGCGCATCAGATTCGTACCATGACCCGAAATATCCCGTATATCCTGAATTTAGGAATCCATTTTATTTGGATATGCGGAGAGTGATACCATACCCACCATTGCAAAATCATCCTACTTTAACAACTCATCTCTGCAATTTTTCTTATCTACTCTTGCTATTCCAAGCCATCGTATGAATGAAACTATTTCAGTGTGTAAAAATCATGCGCCTTGACCGGGATTGTATGAATGTTAGGAATGTTATATCCCTCATCCCCCCCTAGCACCCGATCAAGTATGGTTTGTAATTTTATCGTTTCCAATATTGTCAGGTACGTCGATGGAAACAAAACAAATGTTCTCATTTTGTTCATTAGTTAATACAAATGTAACGGCTGGTCAATAGCAAGCCTGCCTTGTGGCATACTGGCAAGTCCAACATGGCGGTAGAATTTTTCTCCGCAGCGAGAATAATTGTTCTTAATACTTTTTTTTAGATTTTTTGGCAACTACTTTTGAAATTGATAATTACAGTCGTCATAATTTCCTTATAGAATGAAGCTTTCAATATGCATTAATAAAGAAAAGTGGTACAAAACCATATTGGTTTGTGACAGTCCTTAAAGTCTTCCTATTATATGGCAATATCTTTACGGTACTTTGCACTTCAGCTGAAAGGTTATCTTTAGCTCAGAATGGTTAAAGTTTATTTGGTATTGATATATGTATTCAACCCGGTAGAAGATTGCACCCAGAATTGGTAATCTGTATTTATTTATTTTGAAAATCAAATAAAATAGTACTTCAATATTTATTTTAGTAAGAACACTATGTATACATCCACTGTTCTTTGTTATCGTACAACTAGTTTCAACGCTTAGGCGTCATCATTAGTGAAAATGCCTAGGCGTTGAAACGAGCTGTACGATAATAAGAACAGTGGATGTATACATTGTGTTCTTAATAAAATAAATATTGAGCATGAAATTCCACAAAGTTGAGCCTAAAACAATAGATAGCACTTCATTTACATACTCCTAGTATGATAACATGGTTAATTTCACCTAATACATTGATGTAACTTTTGGCAAAATGCAGAAGCTTTTTACCGTATGGTATCGTGCGTGCCAAAGGATACAGTTGAAGTGACCTTTAAATTTCGGCGTCCATAAAAGTCAAACATATGAATAATTAGCCGCACAGGTATTAGAGCCATGTTATATATCCTCAGCCGCACGACCTAGTTCTTTGTTCTGACTCATTATTTTTCTTCACGGAAGAATATGAACGCGTACTCGTAATGTTTTTGCAATGAAAAGACTCGCAAAGGATATAATCAGCTGAGTAAATGCAGCAGAATATGCACTCAATGCTGAACGATCAGGAGCGAAAGAAATAATTACTTAAACGGGAGTTGATGTTTACCGAAACGGAAGGAAGATGGCCGGTTGAGCATTCTTGCCTGCCCTGTAATTATGAAACCACAATCGGTCGCGACCAGATGGAACAGTGCCCATAGATCCGTCCGTATAATAAAGGGGAAGATAAGAGTAGGCAGCAGCCCTCACATGGAGGGGATGCGGATATGGGAAGGGGAAATGGGTCCCGGCTCCCAGTCCTTAGGGGAGGATAATGATCCAGGGCTTAAGCCTGGGTAGGGAGATTAAGGGTTTTGTTCTGAGTTCAGGAGGGTCGGTTGTGGCGTGTAATGAATGGAGCCTAGGGCGTATGATACTTGGGAAAGGGGTGCAGCAATTAGTTAGGCAGGAGAAAGGGAAAGACTTACAGTAAACAAATAATTGGGGGCAATTTTTAAATTCTTTTGTCCTGATTTGCGATTTTTGGCTGAGGGAATTTGGGTTCAATTTCTGGAAATGCCTGAGAACACTCTTATAAATCCACGCCAACCATTTGGTTGCCAAAACTTTGTGTGGAATCACATGGGCATATGGAAAATAAGTGGTCATGTTTATAACCAAATTAAAATTTGTGAACGTTTTCGAACTCACCTATTGTTATAAATTTACGGTCTATGATAATGTTAGGCAATGCAGCAGTTGATGTTATAACGTTCGAGGTATAAAATTGCTCTTATAGCGTTCACTCTGCTCTTATTTTTTAATAAAATATAAAGGGTGTAATCCATTCCATAAAATAAAGGGTGTCTTAAAAAATTTGTTAATTAAATATATTTAGGTGCTAATATGTAATTTTACTTTTGTTATGTTGATATGAATTGTGTAAAATTTTGCTATTATCGTCGCCATCTTATCCTGGGCCACGAGTCAGAGTTCCAAATATTTGTTTAAAATCTTTGCATATCCCACCCGTTTCAATTTATGAAATGACTTGTTCCATGTGCAACATTTACTGCATGATTTTAATTTACAATGAGGCCATTAAAGAGATGTTTTAGGTGAAGGATGTTTTAGGTTGTCTGACATATGGGATAGAGGTCTGAAACTATTTTACGCAAGATTTTTGTTGTTAGAGAGACCACAACTCATCGCTTCTCAGTTGACCACCATTAGCATTATGATAGAGATACTATATCTTAGATCTCATGCTCATTGGTAATATTTCCTCATCTAGGCACGACTAACATTCTGTTCTTCATAATCAGTATTCCAATTTTTAGAGTGGCTTACTACAGCTCTCCATTCTTCTTTATTCAGAGTTCATTAACTCATTCCCTGGCAGTTTTTCTGTTTGATGGTCACCTTAATTTGTCCTATGTGCTTGAACCTTGATTATTCCTGGATTAGTGATCATGGTCATTCATTTTTTAATAGATTTGTACATATATACAAAGTGTGACAAAAAGAAGACAGGACTAATTTAATAACTTGTTTATCAGCTTAATTATCAGTAATCAGCTTTACAGCTTAATTGAACTTGTCGCCTTCAAAGTGCACGCCTTGGCTGACGACACACCTTTGCCAGCGTTTCTTTCAGCTCTCGAATCCTGCCTGGTAAACCGCCTTAGGGATCCTCTTCAGGTCCGCCGTGCAGTTGTAATGTTATCAATAGAGTCGAATCGGCGCCTTTTCAAGGTTGATTATTCCTTTGGAAACAAAAAATAAGTCTGATGGAGCCACGTCTGGAGAGTAGGGTGGCTGCGGGATCGCGGAAGTTTCGGTTCTGGCGAAAAACTCTGTCACGATCATCTCCGTATGAACCGGCACATTTCATCGTGGTGGAAACGCCATGCATTGTTTCTCTCCACATGTACGGTCTCTTTCGGCTCACTGCGACCCTCAGCCTCTTCATAACCTTACTGTAGAAATCTCTGTTGACGGCTTGACCTCGAGGGACCTATTTGTAATGAATTAACCCTTGCCAATCGAAGAAACACACCAGAATGATCACATTGGACCGGGACATGCGAGCTTTCTTTGGTCGCGGAGAATGAGGACCTTTCCACTGAGAAGATTTGGTCTTTGTCTCAGTATCATAACTTTAAACCCAGGTTTCGACACCGGTTACGATGGTTTTAAGGAACTCTGGGTCGGCATTGGCTCGATCCAGGAGTTCCTGATAAATGTCCACAGATTGCTGTCTCTATTCCTCAGTCAGCCCCCTGTGGGACGAATTCTGATGTGACGCGCGTCATGCCTAAAATGTCTGTCAAAATTTTCCGACAGCATCCAAAACTAATGTTCACTTCCTCGGCCATCTCTCTAACAGTTAAACGGCGATTTACCGGCATCAAATCGTTCCCCAATTTGGCATGGTTTGGGTCTGTCGAAGTAGAAACCCGCGCCCTTTTCGCGAATATTCATCTGTCGAGGTTCTGTCCGATTTAAAACGACTGTACCACTCAAAACACTGGCTTAGACTCATAGCTTCAAAAACGAAGGCTTGCTGAATCATTCCAAATGTCTCCGTAGCACTTTTTCCAAGTTTGAAACAAAATTTTATGCATACACGCTGTTCCTCTAGCTCCTTCATTGCTGACATTGCACGCGGCGACGAATAGGTTAAGACACGTACCGCTGCTGCTGCGTAACGACTCGACGTAGGCAAACGCAACACCTCTTGTTTCAGTCTTGAGAAGTGTCGCTAGATGGTGCACTGTGTCTTGTTTTGATCCGTTGAACGGTTTGCGCAGAATAAAATCAGTCCGGTCTTCCTTTCATCACACTTTGTTTTTATACAAAATACGTTTTCAGAGGAGGAATTTAAATTAGGTTTCGAGCTAAGGTGTTGGGGTCTGTAATACTCATAGCCACGCGTCATCAGCTGTATTTCCGCTTAATTCTTAATTATAAAGAATAAAACATTATTTTAATTTTACAAATCTTTGCTAACATTGCGCTCAATGCTCCCCCATTTCTTCTTTTGACATGGTACATAGCAATGAAAAAGTAATTATTAAAGTGATAATCCGTACGCTTTTGCCATGAAGTAATAACATTAAAATAATAACAAAAATAAGAACAGTATTAGTAACAACAATAATGTTCAATTGACAATAATAATGGCGATATAGCGTGCTGGCGCTTAATAGAAAAATATATATACTTTTACCCTATGGTAATAGTTACGTACTTGATTAGTCCCTATGGGTCCTTTTTTCTAAGTATGATAGAATTGATAGGTGTTCTTTCCATGTTAAAGAAAAGTTTATGTTATTCATCGCATTTCCGGGAGACTCTGAACTAAGATTTTCTTCCCTTCCTGACCTAATAACGCGTAATTATTTATTCTCAAGCAATAAAAGATCAAAGACTGTCCTAAAAAAAGATCCTTTCCTCTTCACGGGCAATATGTCCATAAAAAGGTGTAGTTAATCGTATGATGATCGTGAGTTTATGAGTCCTAGAAATTATTTATTTACTCTTAAGCCGAGCATTTTCCTCGTCGACATTTCGGAGGTAAACACAGGTTAATTGCTCGTATTTAAATTGATATCCGGGTATAAATGAATTTGCATGTTCGCTTTCATGTCATTGGCCTCGTTGGTCACTCCTGGAATGACATGCGCGAAATTAACGCAGTCCGTAAGCAGCGGTAGAGCGGGGAGCCACCAACTGGTGTCGGCCGCCCGAGCGAGTTTAACGATTCGGTGCTAATTGCGGAGGTTGTTGGGACCTCGGAGGTGCACGGAACCGACCAAAAAACAACACTCAATGCTCCAAAGGAGTTTTCTTTGGAAGGCATCGGTGATCTCATCCTTCGGGTCTTCTTTTACTCATCGAATGCTTAAGCGGTGGCCTGTATATTCCACCCCATAAGGAAAAGATTCGTCATATTTCTTCGCAGACATCAGCCGTTTTTAATAAACTTGAAGCACAAAGTAAGTGCATAATTATAGCTTTCCCCTCACCAGTAGAGGAGGTATCTTCTATGGGGAAGGTTTAAGTAGACTGGGGAAACAGCGCTCTGGTTTGGGGAATCGATGAGAGAAAATTGGATATCTTTCCATTTCGCTTAGTCTCTTATCATTAGCAAAGGTTTAAAGGGACTTTTTTCGGTAAATTGGGCACAAAATCTCTTTAATACTTTATCATTCCTTGTATCAACTCGGTACTTATTTTCCATATTTGAACCAGTGTCTTGAATATCAACCTAGTCCACTACGTTGGGAAAAAATGAAATGGATGTACCTAAATAATAGAAACTGATGGAATTAACAAGGAGGGTTTATTTTCATGTACGGAGAAGCTATCGCGTTATAAAAAGATGATAAACACATCTCCAGTTTCAGTCAGATTTCCAAATGACAGGGGGAGAATTATGATAGTGTTACTCCTAAATTCGGGTAAACTTCTTATGGTTTGGATGAACTTTGTTTCCAAATAAAGAAATATGCCGCATTTAAGTATATGCAGGTTATTTTAAAATTCAGTTATCCAAAACCTGTGTTTTAGACTCATAAAGAAAAGAGTATGGTAGTCAAAAAGTCGAAGTATATTTGCTTAGTTTACAATTGATCCTATGACACTTTTAGGTAGAAAAATCCATGTAATGATTGTCTTTATGAAGTATATCTAAATGTTGTCGGGGTCGTAAAAATTGCTGAAAAAATATAAAATAAGACTTAAAAATTAATTCAGGACACTAAAGTAAGAAAAAACCCAAGTAAATGCTCGCGAATATTTATATTAGTGATTGTGACAGGTTAACACATTAATTTTTTAGATATTTTTTTGTTTAGGATATAAAATACTTAAATTTCGCAAAGCTTTCAATACAATTGTTCATTTTGTTGGCTGCATTTAAAAATTTTAAGAATTTGGAAATTTATTATTTTCACAGCTTTTACATGCATAAAATTTTATAAACAATAAACGTAATTTTGCCATTCTTAAGAGATATTTCTTGCTCTGGTAGTTTTTCTACTTTATATTTTCATAATTTACAAGTTGCCCAGCAAGAGAACTAAATATCCGTGCGGCAAGACATTTTATTTCAGGACCTATTTTGTCATGACACCGAGATGAATCTTAAGTTTTACTGAATAAAAGAGTATCATATCTTAACTACTTATCAGTGATGATTTTAAATTTCATGAGTCGGATGAGAAGTCATATCTCAGTAGTTTAATAATTACGTATGATATCCAAGTTTTTTTTTAACATCTGCTAATTTAAATTCAATTGTAATGGTAAAATTTACGAAACCTTAGAAAGACTTAAGAGAAGACTATTATTTTCGAAGATCTTCTTTTTAGGAAACGTTAAGCAAAAGATTTCAAAGATTATTGTTCATTTCGAGCTCCTAAGTTCGTATTAAGAAATTTAGCTTCTTAACTATGGAATGTCTGTCATGGATTTCATTCTGCCTGCTCGGATGAAGCTTGAATGGCCCAAGGACTAAAAAATTACTTTTATAAATAGATATGAAATAGGAGATTGAAGAGTCAACTAGCATAAAAAGAAACCGAATAACTTTACAACCAATAAACTAAAACACATAGTTATTTTGCTGCTTATCGCATGCTGTATCTCGAAAATAGACCTGCCAAGATGAATCAGATAGTAAAAATACAAGATTTTTAGCCTGTCTATTTTCATAACCCGACTAAATTATCTTAACTATAAATCTAGCGATCTAAATCACAATTTTTTTTGCATTGTTCAATTTTATGTACAAGTTTGTTTAGCAGTCATTTTCCTAGAGGAAGTGTCTTCATACCTTTAAAACATAAAGAGAAAAGGGGAAATTCTATAGAGCAGTGAATGTTTGTGGTATTACTCGTAAATATGTTGAAGTAAGTTCTATATTTTTTATCCCTAACAATTTTTTCTAAAAATCTTCCGTTGAATTTTCAATTACTAATGTGTATTTGATAGAAAAACGTAATATTCACTAGTCGAATGATACCTCTTGACAAAGTAACCAAAAGAACGGGAGCGAGGAACAATTATTCCAAATATTGTAATTTAAGATGGATTGTACGTCATTTTCGTTGTATTCTTCAGTTTTCATGAATATTCGCAGCGGGTGAATCAATATAACTGCTGACCAATTATCATAGAAGAAATTTGGTTGTTTTAATATGAAATGCGCTTCCTAATCTGATTTTTTGTGTGCAGGATTATTATGTTTCCTGAACGTATACTCTTTTTAAAAATATAGAATTGTTATATCGTAATTTCGGAACATTTTTTCTTCTCGAATTAAATTATAATTATAAAATATTTAATTAGCATTCAACACGCTGAAGCTCTACGTGAATGAAAATCATACTCCTGGAAAGTGACATCTTTTGCATCCTTATATTATAAGAATTACAGCAAATACTTTTCCGATGTTCTTCATCCCTATTGATATCGCATTACTAAAGTGTTAGGTTTTCTATTGTTATCTAGAAATATTTTTTTCATGTAGTGAATTGAAATACCTGAAACAATAACTTGAAGGTGATGGGAAACATAATGAATTTCAGCGAAAACAAATTTTATGCCATAATATGTAGTTTAGTATTTCTTATTTATTTCGCGCCAATCGGAGAAAGTTTTAGTTATGTGTCGTTATTTATGGGCTACTATTTTAAAAGATAATTGGTACTTTTAACATATTCTCATCTATATTCCTCATCAGTTATTTGCATTTTCCATCCTGGAGTCTCTTGTTCATGTCTGAGTATTCAATTTTGCAATTTCCACAATGGGCCATATTTGTTTTTTCGGTGTCGAAAGTAGTAGACTCGAGTTCTATTCTAATGATAATGATTAGAGTTTTTTATGACAGACGGAACAACACTTTTAGTGTACCTTTAGCTCCATAAAAATTATATTCTTATCGAGAAAATTTTTGACATTGTTATAAGTGATGTGTCCATCTAATTTCCCTCAGTTTTGTTGAGAGTCGCTTGACCTTCTTATATTTCTGGCATCTTTCTCGGCCCTCAGTATCCCACCTATTATTTCCTCCATCTTTTCTTTTGTCTTCTTGCCTTGATTTTACTGAGCAACTTTCTGCCTCCACCCTCCCCATCGACGTAAGTTTTCCGCTCTCTCGAGCTTATGTTCTTAATGTTCTCTATCACACTTATCAAAATATTCAATCAGGGCTTGTATTGTTGAGTCAAAGACTAGGTGTCGGGTCCGTACTAGGCAATACTCATTTTTAAAGTTCTCATTCTCAGTCTAAATTTATATACTAATGCTCTAGCTACTGCATCCATTTTTCTCAAAAATCCTGCTCATACACATGAAATGTACCACCGGCTTTAGTTCATTCCCTCCTAGATTAATTTTTAGTTTTCATCTGGGTATGGTGCATTGGCTAACATACTGGCTTCCCAACCAGGGGATCCGGGTTCGAATCCTGGAAACGGCAGATATTTTTAGTTGTATTCCGATTCTTCTTGATGTGCTTTATCGAGAGCACTTTGAGTTAGCATGCCGCCCGTCGGGTGAGACGTTAAACTGTGAATCCCTTGGGGCCTTTCGTAAGAATAGACTAGTGCCGACGAGATCTACAGGACCTTACCTACATATAGTATGTGTGGACCTAAGCTATCCCCATCTACGTCATCTTCCGGATTTTGCATTTCGTATATATACTTGAATTAGAATTGAATTGCAATAATTTTTTGACTGAACAAAATTATAATGGTTTGATATTGATGATGATTAAGTGATTTGAAATTTATGCTTGGGTGGTATATAAGGGGGTGAGAAACATTAAAGTAGTCCAGGAAATTCCCTCAGAAATATTATAATACGCTGAAAGCTAGGGTCAAAATCCAAAGGAAAGGACCACCACCGACGCCTTAAGCGCTCTAAGGAATTTTGTAATGTCTTTCTCGGTAAACAAATAAATTGCGCTCTATCACAAAGGCTTAATAAAATATTTTCTATAAAGAGTAAGGAAAAGTAAAATAAAGTAATAGAAAAGGAACTACTAAATATTTGATTTTTTCACTTAGTAGAATTTTTCAACACACATAATATTTTTAAAATTGTGATGCAGACCAAAATTACTACGTGTATGTATATATTACCCATGTAATCGGAAAGTCCTCATTCCACTTTAAATATAGAATTATTCTTAAACTTGCCCAATAATATTTTTCTAAAAGATGCGGAAGGATATCTCTTTTCTACCATCAATAAAAGCAAATACGTCCATAAAGCAGCGTAAGCATCAGTGTCGAAATAAAGGTAGGCCATAACGAGGCAACCCAGAAGTTCTCCACGTAGGATTACAGTGGCATAAATTAGAAACCGTGGTGACGCATTACTGGCTCTCTCATCCCACTCGCACAATTATTGAAGAGTAAAGAGACCGTGCACGGGAATTTTGCTAGAGAGCGGAGAGTCCTCTCATCTCTCCGAGCTCCCGTAAGTACTAGCGATGCGCACGGGCAGTATCGTGGCGGTGTGGTGGTGGGCGTGTTCGTTTTCCTTACAGCGCATGGGATCATTAAGTCATAAAGTATTTATATACTTTTTGCAGTACCATCCGTCCGTGGGGGCTACTCGAAATGGTGGGGGGGGAGGATGGGGAGGATAGGGAGGTTGTGAGAGAGGGGGGAGTGGAGAGAAAGAGAGGAGGATAAAGATACGCCCTCGATCAATCAAAAGGGTTCGATTTTCGAAGTTGGCGTGGCGGTGGTGGTTGGTTTTGACGCGATGGAGAGGCGGGGTGAGGGAGGGAAGGGTGGAAAGATTTTTCGTGAGCGAGGGGGAAGGTAGGAGGGTGCAGGTGGTTGGGGGAGAGTGGGGTGCAGTGGATGGGCATTCGGGCGAGATCGTTGCCCTCGCTTGCCCTGCCTTTGGCCAGAGTGGCGAGGTGGATGGGAGGGGGGAGGGGCGCAGGGGTGCGCGTGTGGTGTAGGGAGGGAGGATCGGCGAGGCGAACAGAGTGGACAGGCACGATTTTTCACACATCTCGCCTCCTTCTTCCCCCTTCCCTCCCCACTCCCTCGCCCCCCCTCCCTTTAGTGCCCTCCTCCTTTCCATTATCCCGTCCTTTCTCTCTCTCTCTCTTTCTCTCTCGCCCCCATCTGATTGCGAGCGGCGAAAATCCAGTAACGAAGCGACTTCGCCATATTTTACCATAGCGGCTTAAACGAGCGAACGCGCACGTTTCGCCATTACATCCCCCATCCACTCTTTGCTGGTACGATCTCCTATTAGAGGCCGGGGCTATGTCCGCGTCGATTTTAACGCGTTCTGGCCTCGATTTTTTTTTAAACTCTGGTGGAGCTGGTCTCTTTCTGAAATTTTAATTCTTAAAGCCATCCGTCATCGCCGTCGAGGTTCACCTTTCCGTATCGGATTGATGCCAGTCAGTTTCCTCACTGATAATCTCTTCATTTGTTCTTATCTTTATTCCTCTATATTTCTTTTTTATCTCGCACCATATTTTTAGTTTTCTTCGCTAATAAACCCCCCTTTGTTCTCCAGTCATGGTCATCCGAAATTCCGTATTTATTAACATGTCCAATGAGTTAGTTTATTGTTACATTTTTCCAACATGTACCATAGGCTTCTAACTTCGATCACTCTTCCTGGAGCTTTTATCGTTAGTTCTTCGATTTGCCTAGCATTTCACCTACAACATTCTCTTTCAGAATTATACGTCCAATTCATCAAATCTTCTTTTTCCTGCTGTAGACATCATACACATCTGGAACGCATGAATCACTTTCTCTCTATGACATCCTGTAAGCCATTGCTAGTGTTTAGGGAAGGTGTTAATCAATACCAGGCATGTAAGATAAAAAATTAACGTTTTCTTAACTTTTAGTTACAATACACCATGTAAAATAGCTCAAATAATCTAGCTCATGTCAACTACTGGTACATCTACTACGGTATCGAGGTGGGATATACTTCTCAAAGCATACTAGAGGAACTAAATGTGAAAAGAAAGACAATAACTAAAGGTATATGAGATAATGACAACATAATAGGATACTTAGAATTAAAACCAAAAATTCTTTTGCGGTCAGATAGTGTTATCCTGATCAATTACCGATAGTGGGAAAAATGTCATCTTAAATCTATCTGTTCTGTCCTTAATTTCTCTAATTTTATTTACATAACCTCTCATATCATTCGTTTTTCGATGGGGCTAATAATACATTTTCAATATCATCGCTTAAATGGCACCCTTCCAACATGTGCGAAAGATTTAATCTAATCTACTATTTAACCTTCAACCTGTGAGTGCTCCCCAACGTAACTCCTATTACAATTTTGATACGCTATTCAGTTTATCATAAAGGCGTTTTAGCAATCTCAATCTCGTTTTAGCAAACTCCTCTACGCTGAATTCTACAATCAATCCCGCTTAATGAGGATCTCATATAATAGCAGCATATTCTAAATTAGACCCAACCAGTGAAAGATAACATCGCTCTTTAACTTTCTGGTCACATTTCCCTAATGTTCTTCTAATAAATCCTAATTTTTGTTAGCTTGTGCACAAATTCCCCGAACAAACACATTTCACCCAGGAGAGGTCGTGAGTGAGGGTAACGCGCAAGTATTTCATCGAATCTGCACTTACTATTTCGGTATACCGGTGCAGTAAGAGTATTTCGTGAGAGAAATTCTCTTATTCGAAAAAATAACCACTACAAACTATTTTAATTACAATAATACGTAATAAGTATTTCTGTAGTACATAATTCTAATTTCGAAGTGTCTCACCAACGTTTTGTAGCTAATATTTAATATTTAGTTCATCTGATCAACTACCCCGCTACCTTTTCCTCAGTAGTACAAATATCTCTGTAAACCACTGCGTATTTGGTAAATGAGCGTATCTTACCATTCACCAAAGTGTTAGATTTGTTATCATAAAGCAGGAATGATAGGGACTGATAAGACTTCCATGAGGAACACCTGAAGTGCCTTCTACTGTATTAGGACTAACACTATCTATGTTTACCCAATGTACTTGACCGTTCAAAAAGTCATCCCAGGATAGTTTTATCTATGCCATCGGCTTTTAGCTTTGTGAGTAGATTACTATGAGATACTTTGTCGAAGGCTTTTCCAATGCTTGGAAAAATCGTGTCCACTGGAATATTATTTCCTCCGGCACACAAAGCATGATATAGGTGTGAAGGAAATACTTCTGTAATTATTCAGTCTTCCCTGTCTCCATTCTTAAATATAAGCGATTTTTTAGCCTTTCCCAGACACTGGTAACCGTGTGTTCTATTGGAGACTTTTTTTAATATGAGCATTAACAAACTCCGTTTTTGTGTTTGATGAAGTGTCTTCTTCGCATTTCTTTCTGATAACGTATTTTTGCCAGTAGGAGATTTTTCTCTCTATAGATAGCCTTTTTGGCATTAGATTAGTATTTTCTAGACGTTTTAGCTTCCTTGACGCTTTATTGTCATTGTAATTAACGTGCTTTAAGAAAAAGTGTTTTCTGAATTGTGCTGAAATTTGAAATAGGCCCGAGTCGGAAATTAAACGGCGTACAGTCGCAGTCTGGGCCCTCGTCATACTTTATGCTCTAATTCGCACTCTTCATGGTACTGCGGGCTTAGTCCACAGCTTGAAAAAGAAGAGAAATTTTTGAGATGCGAAGCAAAATAAAAGTGGACAAGCAAAATTTTCCACCATTAATGTTAATTGTGGAACACAAAAGTACGACTTTTCTCCCAGGAAGCTCAAAATACTACGAATTTTCTCCCAAATGGAAAATGCATGAGACATTACGAGAATGGGCTGCTGGCGACAAAGAAAGAATTTAAGCACCACATCTCAATGATCTGTTAGAAAAACCATATTGATTTTTCAACCATTGGTAATAACATTCTTTTTTATAGAAAAATTTGCGGTAGTAACAGTATAAGGACTATATATCCCTGTTTCTGCGTATTTTCATTTGTAGTATCTCTTTGCGAAATTTCGTAAAACAAATGAACATTGCCCTATTTTATTTATATGTTTCTGTGTACATATATATACTGTATATATCAATAAAGTTAAAAAGTTTGCCCCAAATCTATTGGTGGCTTTCAGAGCATGGCATATACTCCTATAAGGCTATGTATCCCTCAATTAAACAGTAGTGCTGAATTTGTAAATCCCTGATGGGTGATGGCAGAGATAAGCTTGCGCACGGAAGGAAATGAGTAAGGACAAGGTGATAATGAGACTTGCTACCGTAACCCGATCCGCGCTATCGATTTCATGAATTTAATGTGAACTCATTAATCGCCATCCTCCCGAATTTCGAACAAAGGAAGGCCAAAATGCGGGGCAAAAAATGGCGACGCTCTTCAGCTTCCGAATGCCCTGCTCGTCTTCCCCATCCCCTCCGAACCCCCTCCTCAGCAACCACTCTTCCTTCCTCCCCTCCCCAGTCTCTCGCCTAAACATCCCCTTCCCTTCCCAATCTCTTCCCTCCCTATTCCTCCGCCCACATACACGTTCTATATTTAGACACTCCTTATTACGATTTCGGACCGCACTTCCCTTTCCCCGCCCACAGAGATTGCCTTCTTCTCTCGCCCTCATCTTTTGCCTCATTTCGGCCTCGCTGACGTTTTCGTTCCCTTTGTTCTTCCCCTTCGGAATTTTTTTGCCGATTCATCGCTTAAAAAATGTTCCTCCTTCTTTGCGAATTCAAACTTGACTGGTGGTTCGGGTAGCCGCCACCAGGATGCAGGTACCGTCTTTACGGCACTTCAGTCTAGAGACCCAGCAGAGCATTTGGTAGATTTTATTGGTTTCAAAACATTTTCGACGAGTTTAAATGTCATTAAAGTGCAACGAATAAAGGCACGACTTAAAGAAAAAAAATAAGGAGTAGTTTGGAAAAAAATGCCATTGAAAAATATTATAGGAATAATAAAAGATACAGCTAAATGCCTAATCGTGCAAATAACTACCTACTAGTAAAAGGACGATTTATATTTAGGTGTTATTCAGTCTAAACCCATACTTCTAAGTATGGATAGCGTAGCTTTAGAGGCTTTTGATGTCCGTGTTTTAAGATGAATAGAGGATAAAGCTGGAAAGAGAAGAAGATAAACGATGGAGTATTTGATGTGGTAGGGAAAGTTTTCAGAAGAATTTTGAAGGGGGTAGGAAACGGGATGCATATGATACTCGCATTCTTTGTTCGTGGGGTTTCAAAGACTTTAAAAGAAGGGAAAAAGTTATTTAAATATAAGGGATGAAGAGGTGGTGCCGATAGTTTGATTCTTGATTACAGTATGGGTGGAATAAAATACGTGAGAGGAGCTAAAGAAAGTAATTGTGTACCAATGAAAAACAGTGTTGAAGTTTTCGAAATTACTCCCGTAGTCCACGACGCGTCGCGACATACGTTGTATAATAATTTTCAGAGACGATCCATAGCTCTGCTCTCTTTTGTAAGATAATAATAATAATTGCTTTTTAATAAATGGATTCATAATTTTGCTTGCATTATTAATCTTGAGCTTTAAGGTACCTCTCATGTTTCGATTTGTTGGGTTGACTATTTGTAAGTTGCATCTGTATAAAAAAGTTTATTATAATTAGCGTCAGTGCAGTCCGTTGGATTTACATAGCCTTCTTCCCGAGTGCATCTTGTAAAAAAGTAATCAGGAAATGCTTGAATTTTAATTGTGTCCATTGTTCCAGACATTAATCCCCTCCTCGTTTTCTATAGTTATTATTGGAATAGTATTCCAAAATCTAAAAATAAATTTTTACTATTTTTTTTTAATTTGGCCTTTATCATAGGTTTTTATTGGATATTTGGGTGATATACCTGTTGATTTATTAAATTAAGTTAACCTGGGGTGACTTAATTATGTCTGAACAAATATCATGCAACTTTTTAATTATAACCATACATTCGCGGTCTAATTTTTAAAGGTCAAAAACTTTAATTTATATGCTTCACAAATGCCTGAAGTATGTTTGCTGACATTAATGACTTTGGATTAATGAATTAATGGATTAAAATGATTTAAAGATTTTATTGTCCCATTTGATATTTCTCCCTAACGTTGTAAACGCAGAACACCAAACATTTTCTTGCCTACTATTACAACGTGAGGGGCGCGGTGGTCTAGTGGGTAGAGCGTTGGACTACTGACCGGAGGATCCCGGGTTCGATTCCCGGGCAAGGCACTTTGGGCACCTACAGCTCCACCCAAGCTAGTTTATTTTTCGGGTACCAGAACTTTCTGGGAAACCATAACCGGCACAGGGAAAGGAACTGGCACCCCTACCCTGATGTGTGAATATTCACACGCCGTCGGGCTTGGTACATGGGTGAGCTCTACCATCACCTACTAAACCGACCTTCTGGTTGACTACTGTGTTTATGGTTTTTTATTACAAAGTGAAACTAAGGTTCGGATTATTCGACGGTAGGTCTTTATTTGATAATTTATGCTGATTCAGTCTATTGGGAATATGGTTCGTAAGACTGATTCAAATGAAAATGCTTTTGCTTTCTTTAAAAAAATCCATCAGTTGGTTAATATTTCTGCAATTCATAGCAGTCTGAAGCTGTGATATTCTATGCTTCTTTTCTTATTAAATGTTTTTGCTCGAATTTAATCTCTAAACAAACAGTCAACTCATTCCTGTACTAATTGCCGGTGTTTCCGTCTCAATTCCCTCGGTTCGATTCCGCAGTTGACTCGCTACAGACGATTTTGAAGGTACCCAAGAGATGGCGGGCTCCTCACGATATCCCTGTACGGTCGCGTTCATGACACATGACCCAACTCTAGTAGGACTGGTAGAGACATCGAAATTTTTTCCGGAGAAAACATTCCTGTACTTGATGGATGTAGACCAAAAGTATTCCACCATTCAAACCCCTATTCCATATTGTTTGCTTATTTTATGCTGGCAATCGTTTCGTTTCAATTTCCTTCTTTTGAGAAATAACGAAACGATCTAACGAAAATAATACAACTTAAATTTGAAACTCCGCTTATAACACCGTCTAAACTAACAATGGGTGCGTCAGATTTAGTTTTTAATTTTCTTATTTTTTTCTAAATGCGACATTTGCTCCTAGTATAGGACCAGCTCCTTCGCAACAATTGACTGTGAAATTTACACTAGGTATAATAAAGCCTAGGAGGGTGGAAGAATGAACCTTAATTCAGTATTAAATAGGCAGGCATTGTCAGAATTACGAACTTAGCTTTGGTAATGACTAAACTCATCGAGCGTCACTCCAACAGCAGCGAACAGGACGTTTAGTAAGTACTTAGGTATGAAATTTCGGTAAAATGTCGCGGCTAAATAAAATTAAAAATAATTCCATATTTATGGTCAGGAAAACGTTTACCGGCTTGTCATCCAGCCGGGGCTTCATCACAATAATAATGGCGGATCCAATGCCACTTCGATATTGTACGCTGATGTAAAAGAACGTTCAATGAGCATTTTGATAAGTTCCCGTAATTAATCGATTTTTGAAGGGCCGATTACATAATTGTAACGATTCATTCAGTATGAGAGATGTACATGTACTAATGGTTGAGTTAAACTGAGGTTTGCATTAAATCAGTCTCTTGTGAATTTCAAACTCAATAGATTCCTAATTCTTTCAGCCAGGAGTAATGGAAAATTACGTACTTATAACGGAGAAATACGTAAATATCAATCAACCGTATATTAATTTAGACATTTTCAGGAAAGTGTGGCTTGAGTCAATAAAATTCTCTGGAAGATTATTTTTCAATCCTTTTCCCTTCATGTCCATTGAATAAATTTGCTCACTTTAACTTTGATGGTGGCCATTTATCGTCCTTAGGACGATAGCACTGATGATATATTACTTTTCTGCTGGGTTGCAGACAATGGTCCTTCTACAACGAGATCGCGTGTCCTCGTATACGCCAATTGATTCGTCAAGTTGAAAAGGGTATTTTGTCTGGTCACACGATTGAATAAAGAAGAAGAGATTTCCCTCGGCTTCGCATTCTGGAATAACAGAATGCATATCTAATAACAAAATGGGTCTTCAAATTGCCCGGGGGTCTTCCAGGGCAATTGATTCCCCTCTAGTTTTCCTAAACGTCTTCTTCGGACAAAAATATATCTCCTCGGGAAACCATTAAAGAATCTCTTTAGGTCTTTCAAACACGCATCAACGTCTCCTTAGCGTCGACGGAATGCTTACATAAAAGAGGCTAGAGTGACGGATATTAACGACTTATTTGACGTCGGCCAGACGGCTGAGCCAAGAAAGGGGCCCCTTAGATTCTTTCGTTGCGTCATGACTCGCCCTGAAAGTCAAGAGTTTCCTCTTTGCAGAATTGATGAATAGTAGTAGTTTCATCTTGAATATTACCTTACCTATTGCTGCAACGAGTGGGAAAATTTCCGGCGTTCTTATTTTCCAAGCGTGAACACACCAGGAATATATCCCTAGATATGATAACCTTAGTCACTCTAGAATATGTAAAATATCACCCATCAAAAGGCACACCGATACAGAGGTGATAATTGGTAGAGAATAGAAGTATCTGGATAAATACGCGCAGTTTTTTTATACAGTTACGCTTTAGAAAGCTTACCAAAATCTTGATACTGGATATGTGAAGGTCTATCAATATCAACCCTATCGATACCCACTATGACCGTTAACGGTAACGGACATTTGTCGCCAGAACTCGGTGGAATATCAAACCAAGCGTGGGGTTTTTATTTATGTTGACTAATGTGGCTTGAATTTTGGTAATTTCTACGAGTGCTTCACCTCAATTTTATCTCCAAGATTCTTTTCTTTTCATAGTTAGGCTCAAAGGATGTGTGATAATAGGGAAGTGAATGACGATTTTGGCAAAAGAATGGGCAAAAGCGAAGTTTGTTAATAATTGACCACGGTGTGTATATAATTTAATTAAAACATATTCAAATAGTACTCCGTTATTTGAAACATTTTACGCACCTTACTTTCGGCTACTTGCGGCTTAATGATTGGCAAACAGTCGTACGAGTATATTATTATTTTATGGTAGTATCGCAACACAAATGGATAGCTATTGATTTTGAGAATCTTTCCGGTGACACTTTTCAGACACGTTTCATTCGAGGCTACGTGTACGTGAAATACATTTTTTTTTAAATTTTGAACATTGGGAATTTATGCGACCATAAACCCAAACTTTCAAGAAAAGAAATTGAAACCGGAGATTTATTAGTATTTAATCGTTAGAGAGTACACTTGAGAGTATACCGCTTGAACTTTCGAAGCAAAGATTTTAGCAGTCAAGTTCAGATTATCTCTGTCATTTATCTACCTGATAGGTAGATAAAAATTTCGCCAGTATATTATGTCGTATCTGATTTGACATGGAATTCACGAAAGTAAAATTCTTCTTTGAAAATACAAAAATCTTCTATACCATATACGAGCTCAAAATATTCATTTATTGCGTGACCGATGAATGCGTCCTAATCTTGTTTATCTAAGTCACTATACAAATTAGAAGGGGTTAATATGCGTTAGCATCGTCGTTGTATATAATGAATCTCGGGAAGTATCTGTCAACGTTTTTCACCCTTTAGTACTGCTCTCATTCTCTCAATCCGTCATGTGTTCCTTAATGAGCGTCGAAAACCAGTTATTGGAAAGCCGTTCCTTTACCTTTCCTCCTGCATATATTCTATTCCGTGGATTCAATGTATGGATAAAATATTTGTGTGATTTGTGAAGTGTAACTATGTGTTGAATGAATACTGCATCCATTGCAGTCTTTGTCAGTATAATCTGTCGCAACTTGTGATCAATAAATCTCTTCCTTTCTTCAGTGTCTCCCAATTGCTTCTCTTCAATCACTCTTCATACAAGTCTTTCATTAGTCATTTGGTTCATCTGTTTGGGCTTCATCATTCTTCGGTAGCATCAAATTTCCACCCATTCATTCTTTTTTCTCAGCCGTTACTGTTGTTGGCGCTTCACATCAGTAGGGAAGTAAATTTTGTAACCTAATTTTAAACATGTCAGGATTTCCTGGTCAACTTTGCTTTCCGGTTGTATTTATTCTTCATGATAAATAATATTTTTAATTGTTCAAATACGATGGACACTCCCTTTGTTCCCGGTAGGATATCTATTTTTCCATGTGAAAATCTGAAGTTAGTTGAGTGTTTCTTTTATATTGGTTTTGAACGACTATCGAGAATAATTTAATTTTTAAAACTTTAACAACTTTATTCCGGTCTAATTCCGAATAATTTGCGTTGCTAACTAGATAATAGTGGATATAGTTGACGTCTATCCACTCAGTGTCGAGAGCTGTCACATGTCTCACGAGTATTGTCTAAACCCTATTGTCCCGACCCCTGGGACCTTTGATTACAACACATCATGGTCTTGTATCGCTATCCTAGAGTCACGCGGCTTACAAAAGGGTTCGCAGAAGGAAAATATTTTGAACCAGCTATTCCGAAATCGCACATGGATTGGATTTCTGACACTTCCCTCCGTCAGAGTCAGGCTTTCGATCCCCACGAGAAGACCATCCACTCGCAGGTGATTCTAGGATCCGTACCAGCATATCAAACGAACAAAAGCGGCCTTGTTGGTGAAGTAACATGCTAGTGCGAGACCGGAGAAATGAGTCTTCCCATCGATGAACTGGACAAACTTTACAAACAGGCTTTCGTGAATTTATTTGTGTGTGTGTGCATGAAGCGCGCGAGTATGTATGTTTGCACACGAGCCGAAGTTCAGGTGGAAGGGGAGGGGAGTAAAATTTTCCTCCCCCACCACCCCTTCGAACGTCGTCCCTGTCATCAACCCCGTCTTCCTCTCGCATTCGCCAGCCCTCGCCACCTCGCGTCCCCCTAGCCGCAATTCGCCCCCCTTCTCATCCTCCCAGAGCCGCCCGCCGGTGTCTACTGGTATTTAGACTCGCTCCGCGCCGTCTGGACCGGAGGGGAGTGAGGGAGAGAGGAAGAGAGGAGGGAAAGGAGGAGGTGGAGGCGAGTTGATTGACGTGACAGGGTGGCCCAACACCTTTTTATATCCCACCCTCCCCTTTCAGCCCTTCATTACCAATTCTCCCTCCCAGGGCACGACTGGCCGCGTCCAACCCTTTGCCGGGGCCTCTCCAGTTTAGTTGTTAACCCATGGGCACACACACTCTCTCAACCCTTCCCTCCCCACTTCACGTCTCCCTCACCCTCCGAGACGGTCCTTTCTCATACGCGATTCCTCTTTTCCCCCTTCCCCGCCCCAAAGAAACCTTCTCCCCTCACCCTCGCATCTCCACTCCAGTGAGGCACTGATGTCAGTCTCTCGTCGGGCAATTGAACGGCCCTTGGTAATCACTTTTGTCTATGCCAATGCCCTCAGCAATTGCCCGACCTCCACTTAACGGACGTTACATTGCCGTTGAATAGTTCGCATTCCCCCGCATAGCGTTTCTCTCGACCGACGAATCTTGGCTCGTCAGTGTGACTCTGTTTTAGAGTTACCGAATGTGACTGACGTCGATTATTCGGGACAGATTAGCGGGAGAAAACCCAATGATGGGAGATATATATTAGTGCCTCCGGACGTAGTTGATGAAATGGCTGTTTGCTGATGCTGCGGAAGATATTTTGGTTTGCGAGCGTTGAACTTAAGGAAATGGCAAATCACAGCACTCTTTGTAAGCGGCTCCTGAGGGAATACCTTAGTGTCGAAACTATCGTTCCAACAGCCTTAGTTTTCGATTGCCGAGTCGTCTCATGTATGCCTACTTGTAAACCTGCAGCGGCGGCTGTACGTGCTATTACGGACACGTGCTACTTCGGCCTTTCTCTAGTACCGCTGCTCAAATTGGCAAACATGCCTTAGGACACTTCGTATGAAGCTGTGGTTTGTCTAAAATTATCCTTCGAAGTAAAGGCTTGCAATTAATTTTCTTCCCTAAGACAGAAAAATATATGCCTATACTAAAATGCACGTTTTTTTTTGAAGGCAAATTGCACTATTACCACCATTATATTTTACAACAGTGGGACACCCCACCCAATCCTACTTTATCATCAGTGGTATAAGACTAATTTTTATGTAGAATATGGTGTGTAATTTACCCAAAAAAGTTGGATACGTGTAGTTAACCAGAGAGGGAGCCGAATGGGATATAATCCCCCTATCTTACCCAAAATATTTTCGTCGAATGTGCCAAGCAGTGAAGAACCATTGAATTTGTAGCCATGTTGAACTTAATCAAAGGGTCTTCCACTGATTTATCATTTCTGTAGAAGTTCGAAGGAATGCTAGTATTATTTTTAGAGTTAATGGTATTAATTCACTACTTGGCAGCTTTATCGAGATAGACCATTAATGTCCTCATTTCAACATATGTCTCGGTAAGTACATCTATATGCCAATAGAGCTCAGTGGTTGAAAAAGAAGCTTACAAGTTTCCCAAGGAAATTATATGGGTGAATTTACACCAATGCAGATTGTCATTTACCTAAGAAAATCGATTCACAGAATTGAGTGTGAAACCTTGATACCAACCACTTTATTGATACTCTCAATAAAAATCTAAGTATCTCATACATAGTAGGGTGCTGTTAACGTGATCTTTTTCATATTTGGTTCTTGATGGTAGTTTCCATTGCTTGACAACCTCTTTTAGGAAATGGATTGATTCTGGGAAAGAGTTGAATATTGACTTTCTCGGAAAGGAGAACACGTTTAATAATTGGATATTTCGTATTTAGTCTTGTTCCTCTTTTCCTTTTTTCCAAAAACTTCAGTGCTGTATTTTGTTGTAATTGTCCTAAACCTACCACATGAATCCATTTTTTTATTTTAATCTTTAATTCTATTCAAATATTTCCAGTCGCATCTATAAGTGTACTATTTTTTAGTGTGATTGGTTGATGAGATTTGTTTTTTGATTGTTATTTTCCATCACAACTTTTACGTTGAGACCAAGAAATATAATTATTGAATGCGTGTATTTACTTAGACATATCTAGTACAAAACTCTTCCCGTAGTTTTATACCCATCTTATTTTTCTAAAAAATTCTTGCTAGTAGTTGAGTAATGGTACCCTACCAATTGTTCCCGATTCTTTGCCATCATTCCCCTCCGTTGACCAGTCACCGACCCTGCGGCCACCACAACAGCCGACACCCCCTCTCCGATTCTTCATCGACCGTAATAACTCGTTTTTATGAAAACCATTCGACCCCCTTTTTACTCCCTCTCCTTCCATTGTGCTCTTTACGATCCCTTTCTCAAAAGCGATGAACGGTGACGTGCGGACCTCGGAGGGAAGCGGTTCCCCGTGTGGCCAGGGTCGCCGTATTTGCAAGGATATTGCGAGACGGTTTACCCAAGAGTTTTCTCCTTTTTATGCGGATATAGATGCATATATACTTCTGGATAAAGAGAACAGCAGAGTGATTACATCGAGAGTGTAAATGGTGAAATAGTTGAACAAATGTATAATTCTGTGTTTTATGGCAGAATTCTAGTCGAAGAACGGACGAAAAGGTTAACTAGCTCGCAACTTAAGGCAGTCTGGCTGTTCGTAGTGTGGATGTACGGAAGAAAAAATTTTTATACTATCATAGACACAAATGTCGAATAATTACGGTGGGTACTTGTGCAGTGTTTGTAGTGAAATTAGGAGAGGGAGGATTGTGTACTTTCTACCACTACACAATACCTCTCCACCTACCTCAAAGTATGGCATGGTGGACAAAGGGGGTGGTACAACACAAGTTGAAATCAATTAACAGTGTTCAAAACAAATAAGGCTGTGGGAGTAGATAACATTCCTGCAGAACTACTGGAACTAAGGGCTTAGGAAAATGTGGGAGGAAGACTTTTTATGGACTACTTCGTAGCATTTATGATGGAGGGATTTGGCGGGAAGGCTTTGTCAGATCCGTTTTAGTCCCTATGCCAAAAAAGCGAAATGCAGCCATATGTAAGGAGCATATAAAATATGTTCGATCGTACATGTAGCTAAATGTTTTATAAGAATAATCACCGGAGGATGGAGAGGAGGGCAAATGAATACTCAGGGGATGTTCCGTTTGGGATCAGGAAGGGGAGAGGTATTCGTGACACTATTGCAGTAATGAGTTGATTAATAGAAAGTAGCATAGAAAATAATCTGAATGTATTTTAGATTTCGAGAAGGCTTTTGATAGAGTGAATTGGCTAGAATTAATGAATGTATTACAAAGCATAGGAGTACATAGACAAGCGGGATAGAAAACTTATATGCAGCCGGTACATGTCACAGACTGCACAGGTGCGAGTGGCGGATGGAGAGTCCGGATGGGCAATGTTAGGAAGAGAAGTAAGGCTAGTAGCACCTGTACTTTTCTACGTATATGTGGAGGAAATAGTAAAAGAGGCATGGGAAGAACTAGAGTTTGGAAGGAAAATGAGTGGGGCATTCATAAAATAAGTTAGTTTACAGATGAACAGCGGCGGGGACGAGAGCCAACGAGGGGTTGCCGTAATTTTAAATAAAGGGGTAGGAAGAAGCGTAGTCAACATAGAGCAAGCGACAGATAGAATTTTACTCGTAGAGATTAAAGCAGAGCCGACGAACTTGGTCATTATTCAGGTATACATGCCACCGAGCAACCACAAGGAGGAAGAAGTCGATAGGATGTATGATGAGTTAGAGGATATCATCGCGAGTGTTCCTGCAGGGAAACATTTAATAGTGATGGGGGATTGGAATGCGACGGTAGGCGAAGGAAGAGATGGTGGTGAGGTGGGGGACTATGGGTTAGGCACGAGGAATGAACGCGGAGAGAAAGCAATTGAATTCTGCAGGAGACAGGGGTTAGTCATCACCAACACATGGTTTAGACACCACAAAAGGCGTAGGTATACATGGAAAATGCCAGGTGACTCAGAAAGGTATCAGTTAGATTATATTATGGTTAGGCACAGGTTTAGGAACAGTGTGATAAATTCGCACAGTTTCCCAGGAGCGGACGCGGACTCTGACCACAATTTAGTTGTTATGAAATGTAATGTTCGTTTCAAGAAGATAAGGCAAGGGCGGCGGGTTAAAAAATGGAATTTAGAAGCAGTAAATGAATTAACGAAGAAGGAGTATCAGGAGGCTGTAGAGAAAATGATGGATGACGGTAAAGAACTGAGTGCTATCGAAGAAAAATGGGAATGTATCAAGAAAGGGATATTGGAAGCCGCTAAAGACACTATAGGAACCGTTAACGGGAAAAGGATAAGGAAACCATGGGTAACGGATGAGATGATTGCAAAGATGGACGAGAGAAGAAGATGGAAAAATGTAAACACAGAGTTAGGCAAAATGAAGTACAAAGAGTTAAACAATAAATTGAGAAGGGCCACAAATAAAGCAAAAGAAGAATGGTGGAAAACGCAATGCGAGGATATGGAAAGTCTACAGAAGAAGGGTGAAATTGGTGCTCTATACAGCAAGGTTAAGTTATTATCGGGAAGTAAGAAGGCAAGATCTGTGCTAACAGTTAAAGATAAATGGGGTAAGATAATAGTTGAACCAGGAAAAATCCAAGAGAGATGGAAGGAATATATAGAAACACTGTATGGTAAAGAACTTAGGCCGACAAGGTTAGACATAGAAAAGGAACATGAGGTAGAAGAAGATAGCTTAGGTCCAGGCATACTCGACGATGAAATAGAAAGGGCATTAAAGGAGATGAAAGCAAACAAGGCTGTGGGGGTGGACAATATTCCTGTAGAAATGTTGAAATGGTTAGGGAAAGGTGGGAAGAAGGCCATATATGGACTGATTCGTAGTATCTATGAGGAAGGAATCTGGCCGGAAGATTTTGAGAGATCGGTGTTAGTTCCTATTCCAAAAAAGGCAAAGGCTTCGTCATGTGAGGATTACAGAACAATAAGTTTGATATCCCACGCAGCTAAAGTTATTCTCAGGATCATCAACAAAAGGACAGAGAGTAAGGCAAATGATTACTTAGGGGATGATCAGTTTGGGTTTAGGAAAGGAAGAGGTACGCGTGATGCCATTGCAGTAATGAGATCACTAGTCGAGAGAAATATAGAATACAATCAGGACGTTTTTGCCTGTTTTGTAGATTTCGAAAAAGCGTTTGATAGAGTGAATTGGGAAAAACTAATGCGTGTATTGCAGAAAATAGGAATGGATTGGAGGGACAGGAGACTGATCCGCAACCTGTACATGTCTCAGACTGCTCAGGTGCGAGTGGGGAACGGAGAGTCCGGATGGGCAGTGTTAGGAAGAGGTGTAAGGCAGGGTTGCCCATTGTCACCGGTACTGTTCAACGTATATGTAGAGGAAATGATTAAAGAGGCATGGGAAGAACTGGAGGTAGGAATGAAAGTCGGAGGGGAATTCGTAAAATCGGTTAGGTTTGCTGATGACCAAGCATTAGTTGCTCAGTCAGCCAAGGGGTTGCAAGCATTGTTGAGTGAATTGGAGGTTCAGTGCGATAAATATGGGATGAGAATCAATATTAATAAAACAAAGGTTATGCGATTTTCTAGAAAGAAAAAGGCTAAGCTAAATATTAAAATAGGCGGGGAAAGAATAGAGCAGGTAGAGCAGTTTACATATCTCGGAAGTGTTTTGGACCAACACGGTCAAAGTGGTAGGGACGTAAGGAGAAGAATTGCGCTAGGCAAGGAGGCTTTCTCAAAGAGGAGGGAGTTGATGACGGGGACGTTGAGTAGGGATGTTAAGACAAGACTCGTAAAAACTCTGATATGGAGCGTAGCTATGTACGGCGCGGAAACGTGGTCGCTGAAGCAGGAGGATAGACGTAGATTGGAGGCTTTTGAAATGTGGCTATGGAGAAGAATGGAGAAGGTGAAATGGACCGAAAGGAAAACAAATGAGGAAGTACTAGAAATGGTGGGGGAGGAGAGGGGTTTGTTGAGAGAAATCCTATGGAGGCAGGAAAAATGGATGAAAGGCGTATTGAGCGGTAGTGGAATGTTGAAGAGGGTAATAGAGGGGAGAATGTTAGGCAAGCGTGGTAAGGGTAGGAACAGGATAGGGATGTTGGACGGGATGAAGGGAGGAAAGAAGTACACCGAGATGAAGAGGGACCTGATATAGATTAGTTTGCTAGGTGGGGAGTTACAAAATGTTTATTTGATAGTTGTGTCCATCCAAAAACCTACCTTAACCGGTAGATTACCTAATAATAATACAGATGAACAAGCTTTGGTTACCCATAAATGTTACTGATTTTATATTTGGTCGGTTAGTCGGCCAAGGAGTAGGTTGCTCGATTGTGTTTCGTTTGGAGTCGCAAGTTAATCATGTGATAGTTGTGTCCATCCAGAAACCTACCTTCACCGGTAGATTACCTTATAAGTCAGCC
Source organism: Hetaerina titia (assembly GCA_037158775.1). Lineage (NCBI taxonomy): Eukaryota > Metazoa > Arthropoda > Insecta > Odonata > Calopterygidae > Hetaerina > Hetaerina titia. Next base: position 61,732,582 of record CM073773.1, read on the forward strand.
AAGGGGTTGCAAACTCTGTGCATTCGGAGATCAATGCAATAGGTATGGGATGAGAATAAATGTAAATAAAATAAATGTTATGAGGTTTTCTAGGAAGATAAAAACTATACTAAAGGAAAAAAATGGTAAAAATAGAGCAGGTGGGACAGTTTACCTATCTCGGAAGTATTTTTGACCAAAATGGGGAATTATGATGAAAATTAGGCAAAGACTTGCATTAGGGAAAAAACTTTCACGGAAGACTGGTTCTTTGAGTAAGGATGTTAAGAAAAGGCTAATTAAAACTTTGATTTGGAGCGTGGTTTTTTACGGCGCGGCAAAATGGTCATTAACCCAGGATGATAAGCTAAGATTGAAGTATTTTGAAATGCGGGTGGGGAGAAGGTTGGAAAACGTGAAATAAATTGGAAGTAAAATAAACGAGGAAATACTAGGAATGGTTGGGGAGGAGAAGCGTTTGTTGGAATAAGTGAAAAGGAGGCAGGAAAGATGGATTCAGGGCTGTTTGATAGTCGATGAGATGTTGAAGACTGTGATAACATTTGCCTAACATTCTCTTCTCTGCCCCATTCTTACGCATGTCATACTTGTATAGATGTCAATATTTATGTTTATATATAATATATATTCATACTTCTTGCAAGAGTGAAGTTTTCCTTAATTATAAATATCGCACTGGGTCGTGGTAATAAAATCACTTCTCTAAGTATATCCTTCAGAGGATAGTGAACCGTTAGACAGGCGCCACCGCACTAAAAAATTAACTTTCAATAGATTTCATCGGTAAATTCCAGTGGGCATTTTATCTTATAGTTAGGTAATTTAGCGGATTTTATCGACTTCGTTTTAGGATAAATGCTTACTGAGTGGTATGGCAGACAGAGTAGACTATTCAGACACTGACAGGATGAACACAGATTCAAGTCATGGTAATGCCTCTTCGCAGTTACAGCTAAACCTATTATCAATATTTTATACAGCAACTACGTAATATTCTGATATTTCAGTACGATGTATGGTGACATAGGGAGAGAAATTGGCTCCTATTCCTTGGCTGAGTGAAGTTCAAGGTGCTTATGGCTATTTAGCATGTGGGTTCCATTCTTAAACTGTCAAACCGACCCTGGAATCAAGCGCCGTAGTTGAATTGGCACTTAATTATGGCGACGTGCTAAGTTTCTCACCATGCCATTGTCTGACTGTCTCTGGCATAATTGGACGCTTTTACAGCATTCAGAATGCGTTCGGCCGTTGAATTCTTTCTACACGAATGGTGAGAGGCACCCGGTCTCTCCCCCACTGGACCCCTTCTCCCCCTGCATGCCCCTGAGTAGCTCGCGGGGGCGTGGTGGACGGAGAGGAAGGGGTGATTGAAGAGGAGGGGGAATGGGAGGGTTCGTGGGCCCACTGCGGCCTGAGCACGCACCATCTCGGTGCAGCGGGGAAATCTGACACCAGATTCGGGGGCGCCCTCATGTCGCCAGAATTGCGGCTCGCCTCCGTGCCGTGGTCCCTTCTCTCTTTCCCCCCCCCCCCCGTGTCTCCACCCACACCTCGACTTCCCCACTCCTTCTCCCACGCTCCTCCCCCACGTCCCTTCTTCCCTCACCCCTTCGCATCCAAGGTCTCTCATCCTTCGCGTGCAAGGACGGTCGGTTATTTTTTTCGTCCAATAAAAGCCGCGGAGTGAGTGAATGGGTGGGCTGCGCGGGGTGGTGGGAGTGCCGCGTATGAGGGTTGGTGACAAAAAATGCAAGTATTCGGTTTTAGCGGTCGCCACTTAGATTTTACTCCGGTTCGACAGGCCGTGTTGAAAATCGGTTGGTTCATCCACAAGAACAAGTTGACAAAATTATCGTTTGTGTAAGTACATCGATGCATAATGCATTAACGCTTAACTCCCCGGTTTATAGCATGTTGATTGTTGGAGCCCTATATGCTCAATGGATGACTGAATTGCTATTTAATAGGACGTGAGCTTGAGTGCGTAGCTTCCAGATGGAATTTCTATAGTCGAAGTTTGAGGCGGAGCATCCGCATTGATGGATGATAATCATTCTCCATCGATAAAGACCACCGTTTCTGAACGATGGTTCGTCGTAGCGTTGATAAATAATATTGGTAGCTTTCAAGAGCTGCGGTGTTGTCCCTGAAGACTTCTTGTGTCCATTGAAGGCAAGCACGCTGTGTGAACAGAGTAATGACTGAAAGTTAACTTTATAAATATCATACTTGAAGGTACTTTCGAAGTTAACGATATTTTTCTAAAGGTATCCAATTATTTATTATTAGTATGAGCGTTAACAAAGAAAATTCAGGTAAATTTTAAGTTGCATTAAAAATATCGAGGACTCCATGCTCAGAGCCCACCTCAACTGGAATAGCATTCAGATACCGTTGTTTCAAGTACATTTGTAAATAGCACCTACTCACCGAGTAGTAGTAGTTTTTATAGGAGGCGACCGACAGCTCAAGTCATTTGCGCAATTGGGATGGACTGAAAAGGCTGAAGGGTGGAGAGAAACTCGACGTCGGAATTAGCCTGCTCTTGTCGAAAGCGCCAAGGGGTCCGCAGTTTAATGTCCCATCCAACGGGCGGCGTACTCACTCAAAGTGCCCTCCACAAAACATCTTAAGTGGGGATCGGGAAATCAACAAAAAATATATGTCTTCGCCGGGATTCGCACCCGGGCCCTCAGGATGGGAAGCCAGTACGTTGGCCACCGCACTATCAGTATCAGTGGTGAGTTACAATGAGAAACAAACCGCTGTGGTTACCTCCTAAATTAAACAAATAATTAATATTTTACTGCAATTATTAATAAAAGGATACTAGAAAAACGCTAGTTTATGTTTAATCCATGTTGTGAGTGGCAGCCGGCATAGGCATTCATTTCTGCTTTTGAGCGATTAACCAGACTACATCGCCTCAAGATGGCGTCGAGTCTGAGTGTCATAGAATGGGAATAGACCAAGGCCATCCTCACCGGATGAGGTTGTACAAGGACTTATTTATGGTTTATTTAATGATTTCTAGTTAGACTAATTGTTTCTCTTTTGAACCAAATGTTACACTTTTGTTTGACAGAGTTCATGTGAATATAATTTTACATGCTGTAATTGTTTCTCCAAATTTCCCGCCAGATGAAATAAAGGCTTTACATTATCTTTCCATATTTAGTTAATTACCTCTATTTTGTTTATTAACATACGTATTTGGAAGGAAAACTGCCTTTCTTCTTTATATGAATTATACTCATTGGTGACTAGGTAAATGGAAGGCTACCTATAAGGCACTCTCTCTTTGATTTTTAGAGCCGTTGGAAATCCACTAGTTCCTGATATTCTAAGCAGCCTTGCAATATATTCATAATATTTTACGGACTTATGTGCAATAATAAAATAAAAAAACCTACATTCTTTGACAATATTAAGATTTCATCTGTGACTCAGGCAAGGGAGGGCTAAGTTGTGTACGAGGCGCATCATTAGTTAAAATACAAAAAAATTAACTTTAAAAAACTAGTGGCAATCCTAAATGCGGTAGTTGGTCTTTGGAGGTCAATAGCTATTTCACCGCAAACTGTGGCGAGTGGAGGCCAAAGGCATAGAATATACGCCATCTCTGATCTGGATATTTCCGAACATGGGAGCCTGCCTATCTGGTGTCCGCCTGGCACAAGTGAGTGCATGTTGCTCTCTATTTATTTTCTGCTGGTCGACTCTTTCCTCTTCCTCCGGGCTACCGTGCCTGAGACATCATTTGATACTCTCTGAAGCGTCGTTTGACGTGCCAAAGGTAACCTCAAAGGGAGCACCACATCTCACTCTTTCCCCCCCACTCCTACCGAGCCCCCTCCCTCTTCACCTCCTCCCTTCAGCTAAGTCTTCTCCGATTTCATTCCGTCCCTAGAGCGACCTTTTCCTCGGGCTCTTTCCTCTCCGATCAAAGCTCCTTCCACCCTTCTTCTCCCTCCTCCTGCCCCCGACCCACCCTCATCCCTTCCAAATATTAACTCTTTCCTTCAATCCCTTCGATCCCCCTCCCCATCTTCCGCAGATGCCCGCAGACCCATTTCCCCTTCTCCCTCATCCCATCCACCCTATTATAAAACCCTTTGGGCCCTTCACCCCCCCCCTGATTCCCTTCTTTACTTCTAACCCCTTTATTCAATTCACCCTCTCGCCAGCGGCCGCCACGGCACGCGAGGTTTTTTTTATCCCACCGTCCCGTGTCGGTGGGCGGGAGTTTTATTTTTTACCTTCGGTTTTATTTCTCCCTTCCTCTCTCTCCGTTCTCACGTGTCTCCACGGGACCGTTCCCAACGTCAGCGACGTGAAGTTGGCTCTTCTCTAGGAGTGAGGAGAAATGCAGGCATTTGGTTCCACCAGGGACGCCACTACTACCGATCATTGTTTAAGTAACCATGTTTAACCGCAGGTGTAAGCAGAAAAACTATGAATGTCTGAGAACCGTCATCGGAAGCTTTATCTTCCAAATAAGCCAAATAAAGAACTCACATGCGTGATATGCGATAAGTGTGAAGAGTTTTAAATTTATATGTGTGATATTTTATTGAATTATAGTACTACTAAATTGTATGCAGCTATAATAGAAATTGAAATGCGATACACTTATGATACAATCCAGGGCAAAAATTGAAATACTTAAAGTCACTTAAGGTAAGTAGGTGTGCATAGACGGGTCAATGGTAGCTTTAATACATTTACGTAATTTCAGACCAAAGTTTTCTTTAAATTCAACAGTACCTTAGGACTGACTATATAAAATAATATTTCCTTAAGCCGTAAAAGGTTTTTTACACCACTATAAAAGTAGAAAAAAGGAAGGGAAACTTGAGATTGGTGTGGCGATTTGCGGGGAAAGTTAAAAATCCCTCGCCAGTGATAAGATACAAATTCAAAATACTAAGACGTTCACATTTACATGGGGGGGTTGTTCCCCGAATAAGTTTGCTAGGAAATTAATCTTATTGCTAGGGACGATATTCGGGAACTCATAATTACACACAGTCACACTGCCCCAACGTGGTTTTTCCCTCGCCAGGAACCGTCTCTGGGCTACCTTAGGTCTTAACTATGAAGAGACCTACTAGGTTTGCAAAGAAATCAATCCAGACGCCAGGGACCTACTTCGGTGGAATAATAACATACACTCACACTTACTCTCACTAACTCAGGTATTACAGAATACCAACACTCGGGAATGTGGAGTGGGCAAAACACTAGATGGCCTGATGACGTAGTCAAAACCGAAAACAGTAGGGACTTAAGCCCTTCAGACAAAAGAAAGAAACAAATAGAAATAAAGGAAGAAGGCAAAATATCACGTACAAACTAAAGAAACACAATTGTGCGGAAAGCAGAAACGCGTATTTTGACCACAAGCTGCTCTGGAGAAGAAAAACCACTGCAACACAAGGTTGACCAACTCTCAATATACCCCTCTTTTTTGTTTTTTTTCCATTTTACAATGGTGTAAAAAAACCCTTTACAGCTTAAGGAAATTTAATTTAATATAGTTAGTCTTAGAAAAGGCTGTAAGAAGTCAACTTTACCTTTCCATAGCAGTGCCTTGCTATGAGGGTCTAAACAGCTATCATCGTAGAGAGTCAACGGTAGAGATGTAGTTCTTATCCGGTCTTTTGAACTAGGTCCAACGTTTAAGTACTAGGTCCAACTCTACTTTCCCTGAATTATTTCCATCATTTCTTCATCAACCGTATCTAATTAATCCTTTCCAAAGTACACATATTTATTATTATTCGGTAAAATATCATGATGGACATAATATTGGATCTAACCTGATTTTCTTCGATACATATCCTCCCGGGCATGCCAATGTTTATGAACATATATAGTAACTAATATTTTTATTTTTATAATTACAATTTATGCTTTCATAACTTAAACTAATAACAAATATATTCAACCACATGGATAGTAACGACCAGGTACTGCTGTAGGATTTATTTTGATTTTTTAGATATTATCGCTAACCATTGTGCACGTCGGACAAATTTTTGTCCTCCAGATGTCCGCAATGTTTAATAAGTGAACAAAACCAATTTAAATGTTTAGCTTCTTCTAATCAGCTGCAGTTGATTGTCTCAAGATTTTCCCGTTGCCCCTTTCCATTCCCAGCTCGAATTTTAATACCTTTGAGAACCAGAACATGAAGAGCATCATAACAGTAAATACAAGTATTTTTTAGTGATGGGGACATATTTAATTTTTCCTATTTACCAGTGACGACAGAAAATTTATAATTTTATACTTGGTAGACACAGCAAAGATAACCATTAGGATACCAACACCTATCGGTGGATAAGACCACGTAAAACAAGATGAATAGCCTTCAGCACTTAATATATTTAAATATTAGTTCTGCTCTCGTTTAATTCGAGTTAGCGGAATATCAAATTTGAACAATCCAATATTTATTGAAATAAATGATCGCTATCAATCATTCTTTTCAAAATTATTTTCCTCTACTTGATTCAATTATACGTGATCATGTAAAGGAAGCAGTCGCAACCTATTCACAACATCCTCGGGCTTGCAGGGCAAAACGTGGATCTGAACCTTCACATACTTAATTATAAAATTTTGTTTCCATCCTTGGTTCATCGTTAGTCACTCATGTCAGTCGATTTCCCGCCCTTAGAATTTTTCACAAAACCGAGATAACGTTCATCCTATCAGGGATACCGGTCAGGACGAGATTTCTACTCTTTGACCGTCGACAATTATGTACGAGGTGTGTTAAAAATTAACGGGAATTTTAATTTTTCGGACAATAATATTTATTTATTCTGGTACGTTGATGTTATCACCCTCAAAGTAGTCCCCAATGGAGATTATGCACTTGTTCCAGCGCTTCTTCCAATCCCCGAAACACTTCTCAAACTCGATCTTTGAGATAGCTTTTAGTTCTTTCAGCGATGCGCTTTTAATGTCATCTACGGCTGTAAAACGACGGCCCTTCGAAGTTCTCTTAATTTTTGGAAATAGGAAAAAGTCACACGGAGCCATATCTGGCGAATATGGAGGTTGGGGCATCGTTACAGTATTGTTTTTGGCCAAAAATTCACGAACACGCAATGAAGTGTGAGCTGGTGCATTATCGTGGTGCAAAAGCCATTTTGGAAAGAATTTTGCTGCCACGCGTTTCATACCCAAGAAATTGGAAAAAATGTCATGACATGGTCCAATCGATATGCCAACATCATCAGCGACCTCTCTAATTGTGATTCGGCGATCGTTCATAACCATTTATTTCACTTTGTCCACGTTTTCATCGATTGTTGATGTGCTGGGGTGTCCAGGGTGTTCGTCATCTTCAAGATCTTCACCGGCCTTCTTGGAAACGCTTATACCACTCGTAAACTCTTGATTTACTCATAGCAGACTCACCATAGGCCTTTGATAACATTTAACACACTTTGTTACACTTTATTAAATTTTTTACGCAAAATTTGATACAAATTCTTTGATCCATTTCTTTTAACAAACGAAAATCGCCGAGCTCATAAAACACGCCTAACCTTAGTAGCTGTCGCAGACAAAGTTCACAATGAAAACAGCTGTAAGTTTTATCATACTTCTGGGGCAGAGACCGATTCCCATAAGTTACTCTGACTGAGGAATTCCCCGCAGTCTGAATAAAATTAAGTTCGTTGACAACATTGCTTTTCCTACTCGGGTAGTAGTAGAAGTAGTTATTGCGGGAGGTGACTGGCAGTTAGGGTAGGATAGGTGAGTAATTTAGTAGGCAAAGATACTCTATTCAAGGAGTAGAAAAAGTATGAAGAGAAACCCGGCATCGCCATTGAATTACTCTTGACAAAAGGCGGCAAGTGGCCACAGTTTAATATCCCATCAGACGGACGTGCCTAATTCAATTAAAGTACTCTAGAGTAAGCACCTCAAGTAGGGGTGTGGGTACCGCTGAAAAAACCTGCCACATCCGGGACTCGAACCTGGGCCATCGGTGTGGGAATCTCCCACACTATTCTGATTCCCGCTTTTCCTATACGGTTGGAATATCTTAATAATTAAAATTCAGGAATTTCACAGTGAAAAAATCGTTCGCCTTGACCGGGATATCCCAGAATGAGTTCTACGCTGTGAAATTACTGAATTTTAATTCACATTAACGTTTTATTCTATGTATAAAGCAAATGTCGTGGCTTCCCGCAGTTCTTTGAATTTATGTTTATATTATTCCATATTCATTTTAATGGTCATTTCATCATGTTGTTATCAACAATGAAACTTGTTTTTTATTCTGAGGCCAATTCAGGAATTTGCATAGCTTAAAATTTTTTCAGAGGCTACCGCCGCAGAGCCGAAAGCAATTGAATTGGTCAAATGGTCTGCGATTGGAGATTCACTCAGTAGACAGTTTTATTAAAGGCCGATGGAAATTTCTCTAAGATTTGGCAGGTCTGGATGATGAGGCAGGTAGGGGTCTTTGATTGAGTAAGCTTACCTAAAATACTACGAAATAATGTAAAATTGCCTTGATTTAGTGAATAAAAACCAAATGGGGTGGATTATTACCCACCTATTGACTAACCAGTAGACGGATAATAACCAAGCTAGAGAGTCCGCATCCCTCCAAATGAGTTGCGAAGATCGCAGTGGTCGGTAGTAAAAAAAACTCCTTTTTCTTCAGGAATGACCAAATCTATATTAAATCAAAGCTACATTAATGGTTATATTATTTAAAAATGGAATGCTTTGTGGCACTGCAGCATTTTATTGTGGAGGATAACTGCTAACTATCTTTTCACTTTGCATCAACAGCATAAGTGATGGAAACATTTCAAGAAAAATAATAACGCGGTAAACTAGTTCCCATTCGTTAAATTGTCCACGCCAAATCCAGAAGGAATACGGCAGTTAATTATTCTACTCAAATTGGAATACCAGAACACTTAGAGAGTGTGGAATGATGGGCATTTAAAGAGCAAATGTGGTTTTCAAGCTCTTGCAAAAAATGTGCAGGATAAAGGTAAATATGAAGACCCAATATTATCTCATGGGAACGACCTTTTAGAACAGACAGTAATGTAGTGTAGCCCTCCGAATCTCTTTTCACTGGTTTAATTTATGTTAAAATGCAGAACGCAAGGAGGTAAAAATTAGTAGATTAAATACGGCATTTATATAGGTATACCTCAGGAATTATGAATCGGAAGCATTTTGGCAAACAAATGCGTGATATGAATTTTGATCGAAAATCATCTCTTTACTATAAGAAATCCTAATTATCCAAATACTGAAAATAAATGGACGTAAGGATTTGTAAAAATCGAATAAATAGGCTAATGAATACGCTACAAAGTTTACTCCTAAAATGGGGAGAAGTGCCGATGTACAAGTATTGTATTTGAACTGAGTTCGATTTAGACTTACAAAACTAAGATGGAGAAGAGAATGCCTGTTGGTTGTCAGCCTTATCGCAGAAAAGGGAATTCAAAGGAAGACAATCGGCCTTAATCGCTTCAATGGACCCAGAGAAGACTTTTCGTCAGTGTGGATTCAACATAATGCTCCTTATTCTTAAGGAATTAGGTTTGAGCTATTACGGCAAGAATGAATTGGACTCTTTGTATGAAGTCAGATGGAAATGATTACATGTGGTAGGGTGAGGCTGAAGTTAAAATAGGGAAATACTATATGTCAGACGGATGCTCACTACTGCTTTTTGTCTTGTCTATACATCGAGAAAGAGTAAAACGATGGAAGGAAAAGCTAAAATTGGTATTTGGATATATGCTATTAGGAAAATAAAGTTGTTTTGTGAGAAGATTACGTTTCAATCATAGGACCAAAGAAGAAAGGTACTTTGACTGTACGCAAAAGGGAGTAAAGAATTACAGACGCAGCTCGGAACTTAACTCTGAAAATAAAACTATTGAAGAATCAGCTTGAACTATCGGTTAAATTATGGTATTTAGTCAGTAAAGGTATGAGTGATAGAAGGAAAATGGAAAGGAAGATTGCCTAATATCTATCAGGTATTTTAATATGAAAAGGTTGTTATTACAAATGATACCATACATCTTATAAAAGGGCATTGTTCACTAAACTTATAAACAACTCGACTAATATATTTATATTTTCTGGAGCTGCTAGATACTAAAGATGGAAGAGGAGCTTTGAAAAAATATAAAAAGTGACGGCAATGTAGTTCTTCCTATGAACAATTAAATCAAGTTGGAAGGACCTAGCGAATAATGGAGAATCGACTACGAAGAGATGGTGATGAGAGGATTCACGGAAGAGGGAATAAGAGGTGAAAAAAATAATAGTTCGTTTCTTGAAGCACGAGTTGCAAAGGAAATCAGTGGGAGAGTAATATTAAGAAACATAGTGAGAAAAAAGCTGAAAAATACCATCAATGATTTTCGAGGAGCACATTATATAGATATAAGATTCGCTCAAGTATGAATGAGAGAAATGATGGCAGAGTATGTACGTATAGCTGCAAAGAGAGCTGTTTTCTGTCGGGCTTACGGTTGATTATCTACGATGATGAAGAAAATTAAACTGTTCGGTAGTCGTACCCCATCCATAAATAGTCGAGATTCTCGTATATTCCAGATGGTTAACTTTGCCGCGCGAATGTGCCATGGCTAAGGGCTGGAAGAAAATTTATCCTCATGATAGTGGGGAAGAAAAAAAATGAAAATGTTAAAAATGAGGAATATTAGTTACCTCATCCATATGTGCAGAAAAGGGCGATGTCATGGTCATATGCCATGATTATAGAACTAAAATGGAATGTGAAATCTTTCAGCCTTATCAGCAATATAAGTACTTGTTGTTGGGAGTGGCGCCTCCAGCTTAGACTGTGAATGGCGCAGCATCTATACGCGTATGTTCACCTATACTCCTAGGAAGCACCTATACTCTTATACTCAAGAGGAGTAGACGAAAGTATGGGGGACCACATCAAATACTAGTGACATCTAACTTAACATGGATGAACATATTCAGATTTGCATTGAAGAAATTAGGCTTCATGAGTAGAGAGGAAATATTTGGATGAGAACTCCGAGGGGTGACTTCAGCTTACGTTGGTTAGACTCAACCTTCATAACGTTTGAGTACTTTTTTTGGATCTGATTTTTAAGCTGAACTAGCTACCATTAGAGTTGAAGTACACCAAGCAGTCAAAAGATATTAATTACCGGATTAACCCTTTCTTCCTTCATCGCACATGTGGTACTCACAATAATAGTAAACATAGCGATTGAGAAATCGTGCGACTTCTCAAGTTTTTCCTGAAGTAATTGTAACCTTCAAAATTATCAATTACCCCTTGCCATGTATGATACCATTAGCGGCTTGCAGGGTATTCGTAGACGTAAATCTCAACTTGAGTGCATTACCACTGACATCTTCCAATCCAATCACGGCTCATTTCTCGTATTTTGGTATACCCAGAAAAAATATGAATTGATGCTTCTAACTTCAAGATAAATGCATATCTTTCTCAATGAGGGAAATGGCGTAATTTTACTTCGTTACAAATTTCTGACTAAGCACACTACCAAGTAGCTAACTATTAAGTTCGCATCACTGAACTCTTAAGAATGAGCTGCGGAAAATTAGAGGATTATACTTATGATTACGAGGTAGCGATTACCTGTCGTTAGAACGACACACAATGCTAGTCTATTAAAAGAATCTCGCTGGGGCATTTTCAATTGACTCCCAAGTTCCCCGCTCTTTCCTCCGCGAAGTAATAACCCTAGCTGAAAACAGTCCCTGGTGGAAATTTAATGGGATTTCGGCAATCGGGGACGAAGTAGAGAGGAGGGGGTTGGAAGGGGCGGGAGAGAGGGAAGGTGGGGTTTGTGGGAGACTGCCGGTACCCAATCGATAACAAAGGTGGGGGTGGGGGCCAGAGGGCGGGGGGCGCCATTTAACCGCGCGAGGGCCACGTGGGTGGATGGCCCGATAGATGGCGTGCCAATCGAGGGGCCCGCAAAGCGCATGTGCCCTCTCCCTCCTCCGCTCCCCCACCCACCTCCCCCACCTCCCCATCCCCTCCCTCACGCCGTTGCCTCCCCCACCCCGCACTTCCTTCCTCCTCCTCTTTTGCGGTTTCCCTTCTCCTATTACTTCACCAATACTCCTCTCCCAAATGCACACGCTCACACGTTCACATAGACTTTCCCCTCTTTCAATCCATAAGAACTTATATCCTTCCGGGTAAGTTCCTTTTTTTTTAAACAATAACGTTGCTAACCTAGAGACTCTTCTAATAGAGTACATGGATTACCGTACCTACCATTAAAGAATAGGTCCCTTTTTCGGACAGGCGAATGAGTTTCTGTGCCGAAATGCTATTAATAATAGCTATATGTTTATGAATGGATTAACGAATTAATTTAGGTAATATCATGAAAATGTGTTGGTATATTAGGAAATCAGAAATATAGATATTATTAATTATGCTCTATGACATTCTCTTATCATAACTTAATATTTTTAGCGTGTTATTTTAGGATCTCAGAGGCCGTGGCCATGTAATAAAAATAATTTTTTTTATTAGACCCTGGAGTCCTATTAAGACACACCTTTTTACGCAGTTCCTCTCACTCTCTTCATGGTAATCCTGTGAATAATGTTCACCCGAGGAGCTTGGCATTAAGGAAAACAATTTTTTTAGGATAAAAAATGTGGTATTTAATGATAAACCAATTTGAAAAAGATCTTGTTTCTTACCGGAGATATTAAGACCCTCAAAGTATACCAATCTGAAAATTGCTTTGTTAAAAATACCCAAACCATCCTGTAGTTTATTGAGCCTTATTATTTCATGATTCCTTGCAATGAAGTCTCCCATCATTTTTTTCTAATCTTTGGGCTTTACCTAGTTTTCCTCTTCTTCTTCTGCCGATTTATTTGAAAGTATTAAAAATAAGAAGTTGTTTAATTTCTCTTTCAATATAAATGCTAGTCGCTTACATGCATATCAGCATCATACCCCGTCTGCCTGTTGCGCGAAAGTATGAATTCGTACCGAATTAAATTTTAATAAAACAATCCGCTCTCTTGCCAAGATCATAGTAATGGCTATGGCTATGAAATGTATTTTATCCCAATGCGACCGACGTAAATGGCTTTTCGATGGCGAATGAAGATGGGAATAACCTCATGTGAAGGAACTCTTGCGGACATAAGGGTCACCTTCAAGCTTTGAAAGCAACAGAGGCCTGACATTTTGAAATTCTTGAAAACTGGAAAAAAATTGGAGCTGAAATTTCTTGAAGATGCCTGGAAGAAATCTCGACTCGAGTCGTAAAGCCTGAAATTTGGAGAGTGAAGGCTATTTTTTACTAAAGTATTTATAGTAGTGTGAGGAAGTGTATTAGCCCCCTCATTCTTTGTATATATACGTCTATTACAATTTGACTTAGATTGCACCGCCTTCGTGTGCAATTTATATTACGTTTTCATAAACGTTATGAATAGACCTTGAAGCAAAATAGCAATCGAATGATTGATGAATATAAATTGACGGTTCGAATGAAGTATATCTGTAAGAAGTGAGTGACAAAAGAACCCACGGATAATATTCAAAATGAAGAAACAATTCCAATACATATGGAGTCCAGGCTTTGGGTATCATAAGGCATAGTTGGTAAATAATTACTGAAATGGAGGTTTGAAAATAATTAAAGTTTAGAAATATTTCTATTTATTAAAGAATGAGATGTTTTTTAACGTTTGGCGTGGGACGATTATAGAAAACATTTAAACTGGAAGATTAAATGTGGAATAAACATGTAATGAAGGCCAAAAAATATAATAGATATGTTTCCACGAGATATTATAGCCGGGAAAGTTATGCAGAGGCGTGATTAAACATCGTTCCTTGATTTAACAAGTACTGGTTCTACTGGAAAAGGGCTAATCATACGCCTGTCATACATGCATTGTACAGATCGAATTATGAAAATATAGAAAAAACATTTCAAAATAATATTTACGATACCTCGACACATTCAGAAATACTAACAGAAATCTAATGTAGATCGATTTTACTGTCATTAGGAGCATCGAAGATAGTTGGCCCGGAATAAAAAACATATGGCGGTGGAAATGTGGTACTTCAGATAAAAGGTTGATCGAATGGCTAACAAAGATATCTTCCATTAATTGGCAGAAAAGAGAAAAAACGAACGCCATTTGAGAATGTTCTATTCAAATTGATTTAACAAACCGAACGGTAATAGGGTTAACCTTGTGAAATTTATCCATGATGGAAAGGAGACAAACTGTGCAAATTTCACTTGAATAGAGATTTATTCACGACCCGGGTTTCAAACACTTAATGTCATCTTCAGGTGACTATACAGAGTTACGTATCCTATATATATGACAAGCAATTGGGGGGAGGGGGTTAGGGGTTTAGGAGCGGGGGAGAAGGGAAGAGGGAGGGAAAGAGAAGGGGAGGGAGAGGAGGGGAGGGAAAAGAGTGTAGAGTGAGGTTTGAGAGAGAGAGGGGTGTTAGGGTTGGGTACGGAGAGTGGAAGAAACAGGGGGGGGTTGGGAGGAAGGGCCCTGGTTTCGTCTCCTCTTCATCAGCGTCTTACATTGGGTAGTCCCATGGACTCAAACGGAATGGAGAAAATTGGGGAGTGGGATGGGAGAATTTGGTCGTTAACCAGTAACGCCTTTCTTCGGGAATGCTGGACGATTTCCAACGCTTCGAGAGCGTCCAGTCTCCTCTCCTTATCTTCAAAGTGCAAAACTTCTGGAGAGAAATTGCTACAGTGTCCGTTTTCAAGGAGGTGCCTGGCGAACAAAGAATGATCCTTGCCCGCTTCGAAGCACTTCCGATGTTCATCCGTCCTTATTTCAAGGCTCCGAACATTCCTCCCGATGTATATGGCTGGGCAGTCGTTACATTTTAACAAATAGACGCCACTCTTTTTCCGGTCGGGTACGTCATCTTTGGCGTTGATTAACTGTTTGCCAAGCGTGGATGGGGTAGCATAGGCGATACGGTATTTGTCCACTGGGATTTTTTTGGCGGCCGCGTACGATATTTTACCCAGAAAGGTCATTTTGCGCCACTGTTTAGGTTTGTCACTTAACTCAAGGACGGAAGTTTCCGAAACCGCAAGCTTATGGAGGGCTTTACGAAGAATTTTATCCACTAAGTTGGAGGAGTATCCATTCGTGGAAGCGATGCACTTGATCACACGGAGTTCGTTTTCATAGTTGGATTTTGACATGGGGATTCTGATTAGTCTGTTAATGGCTGCGTATAGGGCGGCGGTCTTTTGAGAGAATGGGTGGCAGGAGTCAGCCGGGATGATTTCGTCTGTGCTGGTAGGTTTCCGATAAATAGAGAATTGATGCCTACCTTTGTTGATCTCAATGGTCAAATCCAGGAAGTTGATGCGTCTCCCGTTGTCATTTTCAACTGTGAAATTAATTCTTTCGTGAAGGGAGTTAAGCAAAACTAGAAATTTATCAATTTGTCTCGTGGTGCCCGTCCAGCAGCAAAGGATGTCATCCACATACCTGAACCAATAGAAAATATTGTTTAAGAGTTTCTTATCAGAGCTGAAAAGTCTTTCTTCAAAATTGGCCATGAACATTTCCGCCAAAAGGGAGGATAGTGATGATCCCATGGCTAGTCCTTCCGTTTGGTTATAGAATGTGCCATTAAAGAGGAAATAACTTTGGTTTAGGCACAGTTCGGTCAGGGAATGAATTTCTTCGGTAATTACTGGGTTGGTAGTGGCTTTTTCCAGATGATCTCTCACTATCTGTAGGACCTCTTGTTTTGGAACACTGGTAAATAGGTTCTTGACGTCAAAGGAGATTAATTTGGAATTCGGGGGCACTGAGATGGCTCTTAGTTTTTCGGTTAGTTCCACCGAATTTTTGATGCTGTGGTTGGAAGAGAACGTTGCGTGTTCTCTTATAACGTGGTTCAACTTGGAGGCTAGTTTGTGAGTAGGGGAAAACAGGGAAGAGACAACAGGTCTAATCGGCATTGTGGGCTTATGGGTTTTAATCAAGCCATAGAGTCGTGGGGGTAGGGGGTTCCTCTGAATCAAAAGCACTTTTTCCCTTTCATTAAATGCCGATTAGACTCCATCCGTCCGTAAAGTCTAAGGATATGGTTTCATAAAATTTGTTTAATTTGAAAATTTAATATTTTTTAAAGTTTACAAAGCCTAATTAGTGTAAAATAGCAAATAATAATAATCTGAAATGAACCGAAAACTACGTTTTCAAAGCGGCCCTGCTTTAAAATGTGAAATATTCAATGTATTTCTAATATTTATTATTTCATTGCTTTTTTAATGTCAGGCTTTATACTTCAGGTGTACATGTAGCATGTTTTTACCACAGTTAGAAGGGAGGTGGTCGAATAGTATAATTATGGTAGTAATCAGAAACATCCGAATATTTTTGCCTTATATTTTACAAAGCAAAAACTTTGATTACTCTGCAGTGATGTAAATACTATTTTTTAGTCACTAACTATTTAAACCAGAGGCCAGGAATCGATTTTACTTTTTAATAATTAATCTATTCTTAACTGATTGGCTCTCCTCAAGGTTTAGGTGAGCAGCATGCTCTTTCGGTTTATCACGAGCACGTTTCCAGCCAGAAAATAAATAGTTATTTCCTAAGTTTTTGAAGATTTATCATGTTTCTTTTGACACACCAGAATGACAATCGTGAGGCAGTGACGTCTTACGGTTAATTATATATTTATTTCGGACTTGAGAACAGCGAATTGTTAAATCTTGACTGCTCTTTACTGACATTGTTGCATAGAGAAACTGAAACATAAGCCTAAATAATTTAGAAGAGTAGGAATCTTAAATCCAAAAGAGGATTAGTAGCATCTACAGTGCAATAAACCTGTCAAAGTCTGCAAATGTACATTATGATCAATTTATTTATTCATTTATGTATCCATATCGGCCAGCATCATATTTGGAAGTATAGAAAGTTTGCCTTGGCGTGGACCAAATCTCTCAAAACCCATCGCTCCCCTGGATTCTTGTCGCATCATTAGTTTTCATATCGACAGTGGAAAGTAGCCACTATTTTTTTCCTTTTGGATGCTTGTTACTTTACCTCCTCTCGTAGATGCCTTTTGTCACATCTTCATCAATTTACTTCCAAATTTCTAATTCAAATATTTTTGTTTCCTTTCTTTTCCATTGCGTCATTAGCGTCTAAAATCTATGTCTTTCTTTTGCTGCATTCAATTCCACTATGGTGATCTACTCTTTCCTGTTCCTCCATGTGTTCATCAGCTATCATTCTGTCAGTTTTTCAACGATCGTTAAGGACAAGGGACGAACAATGTTGTTGTCAACACAGGTGGTTGAAGGTCGTCCCGGCCTTGTCCCGATCCCGTGTCGTCTTGTCGGCCATCTTTAAAACTCTTAACCCACTTGAAAACGGATGTTTTCCTCACTCCAAACAGCTCTCAACATTTCAGTAAATTCTTGATAACTTTTACCGTACTTACACGTACCGACCAAAAACTCGATGTTGATTCGTTTTTCCGTCATTTCCATTCGTGATTCCGTCAATTTCCATTTTCAACAAACAGTAAAAACAAGGACAACAGAAAATAGCATGACTAGCACCATAGGCACAGCTCGACGATCCGCCAAGCACAGACGACTCATTAGACATCAGGCAACTAGCGCCGGTAGTGAGCGGAACTATAGTCCGCGTCATGGCCGCTAGATTGCACCAGTTCGCGTATTTATCGTACGTACTACATAAATTGCTGGGAAAAATCAAAAAAGGAAGGGATATTGGATGGTGGAAATACGCTTATTGAGAGGAAGTGGTATCTGGAAGGTCAAGGTAGAAGAAAGAGCGTTTGTTAAGCGGAGTAGAGAAAGGGAGCAGGCTTTTTAGACAGCATTAAGAGAGAAGTTATGAAAAAATGGAGTAAAATATAAAATGGAGGCAACAAAATGATGTTCTCGTGATACATAGCACATAATAGTTGCCCCAACCTTTAATTAGGCAGAATACATTGAATGTAGGTAGCAGAATCACCAGCTATTAAAGGAGGAAGTACGAGTAGGTTAGGACACACACAAAGAAAAAATTATATTAATAGAAGGGAATGTCCACCGGATATAACATTAGTTTATAAATCAGGAGTTTGTTCTTGAGAACAAATTGAGTAGTTCAGGCGTGAGGTGATGGATTGTTAGTATCTCTCCATTATCAGTTCTTGAGAGACTCGTGGATTTTTTTTATCTTCTATGACTATCATATGAATATAGCACAAATTCAACAATAGTAAAGAATGTTAGATGCGATGGAAATGAGAATCCAGAGATGAAAAATAGGAGTGAAATGAAGACCAACGAAGCGTGCTGATGAAGTTGATGAAGAGAGGATTATACACTTACGTATAGTCTTAAATAGAAGAGGGAAACTAAATTGACAAATACTGAGCCAGATTGTTCAGCTGAAAGCCATGTAATTAAGAAAAAATGTATAAAAGATGGCTTAGCATGAAATGAGAAAAGTATTCAACTTAACTGGTACGTTTTGTTTTAACACTAATGACAATCTTACTTAGCAGTAGAATTTTCTTTGGAGGTTATAGTAATTAAGAGATAAAGAAAAAGAGAACGCTAATACCAGAAACTAGACAGGATTGACGATATTTCTTTGTAAAAAGGTACCTTAGTGGGCTTCTATAATAGAAACCAAGGATTAGTTCCATGAATAGGTATTTTTTTATTCCCCTTTTTTATGTTAATCGAACATACGGTAAATTTGCACTCTCTGCTCCGAATTAATACTTCGTTGCTTAATAACGAAACTCTTCTCGTTAATTTGATGAAGAGAAAATTTATTTCATCTATCAGTACATATTTTTATTCCCTCAATTTATGCCCTTTGTTTCTAATCATATAATTGAATAGTGACGTGATCCTAATACTTTTTGGGGATCTCATTTTAACCCCAAGAATATGCTACCTTGAATACCATATAAAAACTTGCCGCGATGTATCCTGATTACCTTGAATGCTGTCTTTTGGATGTGATTTGTTGAATTTATTTTAAGTTTGGCGAATTATATCCTGATTTTATCTTCTGATTATATTATGAAAAGGTTTTTTGCTTATTTTTCTTCTTATATTGATATACTCATCGTCTTCTTTCATTATCTAGAGTAATTTATTTCATGGTATCGAAGGTTTGATCTCTCTGTGTAATATTCGGATTATGGTTCCTGTGTAGGTCGACAAGCACTTGTCCATCTGTTTTTGTGAGGGTAACTTTAATTACAGCCCGTCTACCCTTGATGTAAGAATTCAATCTGCCGTTTAGCGAATTTTTTTGTCCATTAAATTTCATTTTCATTAGTGATGATTCATAATTTAATAACTCTCGGAAGTTGTGAAAGTGTGGAAGGTTAATGGTACCATGTATTGTTTTCTATATGAAGAAAATTAATCGTTTGAATTTTCAAGAAAACGTCATTTGGATGACCCTCCTTGCCTTTAAAATACAACGAAGAAGATACAAAGTTAAATTATGTGACATATTCCAATTTACTGTTTATTCTCTATAAACAAGTTATCTAGCAATTGAATTACGCTCATTAGTCCTCCCGTTATATATGAAGCATGTTGATAAGCTGCGTAGGTGGTTACTTTCTTGCCTTCACTCATGATGCTGAATTTTTCATAGTGGGGGACTTCAAAATGTGGACGGGGGTCAATAAATACCTGATGACATATGCATATGCGCCGCAATGTATTTAAAAGAACCCATTAGTACATCCAATAAAATTACGAGAAATGAAAATGTTTGAATTTATTAATGAAAATAAAATTGCACAAACAGAAACAGGGGAAAATTGAATAAGTGGATGGTGAGTTAACCAGCCGATCATGGTAATACCAAGCTGTTGAATAAACTTTAAATTTTTAGATGTTACTCCTCAATTAAAGTATGCTGCTAGTAATCGGAATCCTCGCAAAGTTGGTTTTATTTCTGTTGTTAACGAAGAGGATCTACATTTATAAACAATACCCCACCATCTACATTAAACAATACACCACATGCCGCCACAAGGTCGTGTGGCGGATTTATTTAATTAGAGGTATGGTATTTCATTCGATTGGGGATAGGATTTCATTAATTACAGATTCATTCTATGCATTCAACGAATTTGAAGGTATTTTTCGGACGGAAACTTTATTTTCCGAAGGGTCATAATCACCTAAGTATCACAATAACGTCCTCTTTCTTTGACCTATTTTAGTTCTTTCTTCATTCCTTCGTAATATCTTCCTGCCTTGAAACTCCCTCCTTTCTTATACCCCATATACACAACGCTCTTCCTATATCCGTGACCTTCAACACACTACTAACTTTCAGTATTTCCTCCATTCCATTTCTCTCATTTTTTCGGATAACCTCCCTTCGAACTTCCTCTCCTCGCCCGCCCTATTAAAAGTCTCAGCGTTGTTCCCACTCTCTGTCCAACTTATTTTCTCCAACCTCCGCCACACCACCATCTCTAAACCCTCAAGCCAAAATTTCCTCCTCTTGCATCAACAGGTATCATACTCATAAAGCACTACGCTCCGTATTCAAGTCTTTTCTTCGAATCTTTACTTAGAGCATCCGCCATCAAACCTCTTCTTACTATGAATTTTTATTTCGCTAACGCAAATTGTCTTATATTATTGTCTTATATTTGCTAGTATGCCCCTTATGCGAGGGGCCCCTAATATGCACCTTATGCGTACTCTAAAATACTGCCCAAATACGTGACATGATACACTTTCAATTCTTTATTCTTCTTACTCTAATGTTGTTTTAGTTAATGTCTTGGTGCTTCTCGAGAATCTCATTACTTTTTTCCTATAGTTAATCCTTTTTCCATACCACTCGCATTGCTTCTATCGTATAATGCACTCAGTAATAATTGCATTCTCTGGAATGCCTAACTCACTAATGCTTGATCACCCACAAACTTAACTGGCTTAATCATCTTACCGCTCACTTTCATTCCAATCTCTAGCCTTCACTCTTATCATTTACTCAGCATGTACAGATGAAAAGCCGATTATATTGGGCAATCCTACCCTATTGGTCGCTGTCCATCCCGATTCTCCATCTGCGTACCTTGCCTGAGCGGAATGGTCCACTGACTAACTTTTTAAATAGTTTTTCATTTTTTGCACACTTTCATCTTTCAGAAACAGACATTTTCAAAATCCACGAAACACCAATTGACATTCTAATATATTCGGTATACCTTTCCACTAGTTCTCTTGTTACTACAGTGGCGTCACGTGTATAATCCCTCCTTTTTAAACTGAGTATCAAATAAGTAGTTGTTTTCTCTATGTTGTAATCTACTATTGATGGCTCTTAGTACTACCTTCGCTACATGTGAAAATTACAGTTATGAAATTGAAAGAAATAAAATTTCTTAAGAAAAAATAATTCATTACGTAATAGTTTCATCGTCTACTACGTTAGATACTCATAAGAACTCGTACAAAGCAGTAATATGATGTTTCTTTATTTTTGATGCCTATCGTTCTCCATCCCTCTCTCACATTTACCAGCACGTAAGGTACAATTGAACAGCAGCGGTTAACATGCATACTAATAGAATTTGCTCTTTCCTGCAGAATTTTTGTCATGGTACCATTTTGTACCATAAAATAAATTATATGGAAAAGTACGAAGTTTTTAAGAGTAGATGCTAAATATTTCCACGCAGTGAAGCCTGAAACCGTAGAATATAACAGCGATTGACATCTCATATGATTTTTCGTTCTTTTTTGTTTCTCCGTGTGAGACATCCTGTATTCAATTGTATAATAATATGTATTTCTAATTCATTTCCAAATGTGCAATGCACATTTTTCAAATGGTAAGTACATGAGGTATAATAATAACGTAATTGAAGTTTCTTATAATAATGTACTACATATACATTTAACTGAAGGGGAGGTATATCCCTGCAGGGCACCTTAATGGGTCGGTGCTATTGGTCACTGTAGAGGTAAAGGGACACGGGTTAAGTTGCCCCATATGGTTCAAAATGAAGGTGTAAGGAGGGAAGGGGAAGAAATGGGAGTGGAGTTAGTGAATGAGCGGCATATTCAAGGATCACCCCGGCGGCGAGAATTGTAAATGCACAACTGCTTTTGGAATAATCAATCAAACTTACTATCCCGAATCCCATTGAGATTAGTCGCAGATAGGCACGTATTGAGATTGAGAGAAATCATCCCTCAGAATACTCATAGCGTCAGGTACCATTTTGTGGCTTTGAGATTTCTCAAGGAATCGGGGCTTATGATTGCACAATAAACGTAATGCATAGTTTCTCTCATATTGTGCTTATGTTTCTCCCAGAGGTAAATATATTATCATTCGTTTATTACTGTAAATAAATATAAGTAGCTGACTTCTTTTGCCCAAATAATACAGCAAGCTGATATAACCCCTACGATTTCCGAGTTCAAGGCATAGAATTTTCACCCAGAATTCTTATTCTTTTAAGATAGTTCATTCCCATGGAGTTAGGGTGTAACTTACAGAAAAAAGGTGTTAATCTTGAATAATGTAAAATGAGCAGTTCCAATCCAGGAACTTAGGAACACTCTTTCAAGAAGGATACCATGGATTGAAACGAAATGTCGTCGTAAATAGTTCATTACAACTTTCAGTTCGTGTTTTCATGTCTCAATTTTCAATGTGACACAACCGTGTTAAAGAAAGAAATGACAGTAAAGAGAAACTATAAAAATTACCCGCTAATTTTACATCATCTGGCCAAACTTGTTTGACCTTTTAAACGAAAGAGTTCTCAAAATAATTAATTCTATTGACATCGTTCGAATAATGATCCCACATTTCCATTTGTAATATTTCTCAAAAGTGAGCTCCGACTAGCAAAGTTGTTGGCTTTGGGCATTCGTGTTGGTATAACCATTTTTTAAATGGAAAACTGTCGTTGCCCTTTAAATTACCATTATTAGGAATACCTAGTTTGTTGAGTGTACTAAATTAAAAAATTCTGATATTATCAGGTTCTTGACATTATTCTTTTTTTCTGAATATGAATAAATGTGCCCCAAGTCTGAGAACTAACCTTAATTTATTAAATAATGCGTTGAAGAGTTGTCGAAGCATAATTACTTAAAATTTAAATTGACAATTTTATTATTTAGTTACAAGTTACCCTAAATTATCGGAAGTACTCAATGGTTTTAACTATATGCCGAGAGTCACTAATTCTTCATTTGAACAAAATAGTATATTTCCTGTATCTCTGCAATGGAAAATACTACACCTAACACCATATTTTGCTCTACGTTCTAAATCTTCCAAATTAAGAAGTTGTTACTTGGAAAACCCGTCCAATATTAATTTTAAATATTCTCTGAAGGTTGTTCTATTTTAACCCTTCGTTTAATCAACTACCGACGTCATATAGTTTCCAATATTTTCTTTTAGATTTTCAACTTTCCACCATTTTTTCGTGACCCGTCTGACATTTTTCCAAGTTTGAATGATAGTATTTATCTGATGACTGATTGATCTGATTCCTTATTATTGAAATCGCGTGTTTTTAATAGTATTTATATTATTAACGCTCAGTGAGTGGATAAAATATCTCAACCACAAATAAAGTAATGCATAAAAAGTTAAATAAATTAATTCTCTAGAATTATAAAGGCAACAATTTAATTTCAATATTTTATGAAAATTTCGTAAAGTTACCCAAGAGACAATAAGTTAAAAAAAGCTCTCGAACATAAATTTGACTGCATCCATATTGAAATAAATGTCAAGAAATTCGAATAATAATCTTAATTAGCGAACGATAGGGATAAGTTTTCAATCTGTGTTTCTAACATTACGCTAAACTTTGCATGATTTGCCCACCAACATTCGCAGTATATAATCCCTGAAAATATCATAATGATTAATGGTTGTCGGATAAAAATAGACATAAATAGCACTGCCTTCTGACTGGGACTTACTAATTACCAGTTACATAAGGCTATAGAGTTGGATTACTCGTGATACTTCCTTTTTCAAAACGTTCTCAATTTAATTCACTGTCCACTTAAGTCATAACACTCATGTGACTAGTTAGGAGCTTATTCGGCGATTTATGACTCGGGTAAATAGGTTCCAAGAAACTGCGCGAGATGCCGCGACAGTTTCTTTTAACGGAGTCATCTGCTAAATGTGAGTTGTAATGAAACAATTCCACTGTAAAAATCATTGATCGCGTAAGTAGCATGAAAGTTGCTCCATAGAAAAAATATCAATTCTCGCAAACAATTTTTGCCAATTGCTATGATGGCATGCACGGTACGTGTGCGTACTTGATCTTTAGCTCCAGGTGGTGGTTTTGCATAAGGAATCGAAGAGGGGTTTATTTTAGTGTCGGATTTCAGGTTTTGTTTTTAGGAGAGGTTTGGAAGGCTGTGCTCATCCAAGAATGGTAAAATGGAGTCATACGAAATTATTTCTTTTTTGGATATTGAGACGTGAATGGAATTAAAACGAGAATTCGAGTGCATAAGGGCGTGTTCATTCATAAATGCATGTATGCATGCTACAATTTTCTATATAACATACTCATGCTTGTTTTATTTCATTAATTCACTTATCACATGTAATCTATGACTCTTTAAAAATAAATCTGAAGTATGATTTTTTATGAGAGCACCTATTTCGGTTTCAGAAATTATTTGTCCATTCCTTTTATCTCTTAATTATTCACTGTTATCGCTTATACCTTCATTTATCTCAAAGACCTTCTTTGGCATATTGACATGTCTTTTCATTTAGTTTTCATTATTATTGTGATGCCACTCTATCAGTGTCTTCAATTTTCTCCTCTCATTTTCTTACAGCGTTTACTTACCGAACTTAAGGAGATGCATTATGCAAATATTTGTTTTGGATGCATTTTCTGATTTAGTCCCAAGTATGCCTTGAATTTTCGAGGGAATCAATAATGATTTAAAGGTTCTAAAGACGCTTATAAAATGTTTCTCAATTTTTTAACTTACGGGTATTTTCTAAGCTGACGTGGTATATACTGCTACTTGAGCTTCAAACTTGCATAAGACCATGTAAACTTTTACTCTTTCCTCAAGATAAGTTCATCGGAAATAATTATTTTGAGGAACTTCGTCGAATTGTTTTTTAGCCAGACCCTTAAAGTTAATAAGCATATTACTTCAAATGTTTCTTGACAACTAACCTCAGAGAATTTTTTGCAAGGCCTACGTATTGTACAAATATTGTATGGTGTCCAAATTTCCCTTACAACATTTTATCTTTGGTTCGAAGTAGTGAGAGGAGAAAGAGGCGAAAGGGCGTTGAGATCGGATCGTGGCGGAGGTGCTTGGGGAGGGGGGGCGGGGTGGAGGGAAGGGATGAGGCAGAAGCTTGAGTTTTGCGTGGGGCGAGGGGTAGGCAATTACACGTACCATTTGCGACCAGTACCTCCTCTCCTTATTGCGTCTCGTAAATTTGACGCCATCTCATATATACTAGCGGCCACTAAAAAAACGGGGGGCGGTTGAATTGGTTCTCTTCTTGTTCCTGTAATTTCAACCCATAAACTATCCCCTTCCATATTCCTTCCTCTCCCTCCCTTACTCCCACTACGTATCTGATATATTACCTCTTCTCGACGACGCAAGATTATTTTTCAGCATTTCCGCGAGTTTCAATCTTACCACATACTTTTCTCTCCGTCGGAAATATAATACCAGTGTTAGCATGGCGCTATCTCTTCTCGATTGTGAAACGACTGAGTATGCAAATATGTCGGCTGGTATTTTGTTCATTATTTTACAGCTGTAATTTCGTCAGATAGTCCGTAGAAAGACGTTTTTTCCGGATTTAGTCGACGTTAGAATTGAATCACTCTCATGGTAAGGAAAACTGCGTAAGGACAAGTGTATCTAGACATTTTAAAATTTGGAGTGTCAAATAGGTTCAGGCAAATAATGCCTTATTAAAACCATAGTATACCTGTTTACCATTGTAACAAAGTTGATTTTCAAGTACCTAACTACATACTCTGTTCTATCTTATAGTTAGTCAAATAAATTTAATTGCGATTGGAGACGCTCTAGTTGTGAAAAAGGTTGGAAGAAGATGAATATATTGACTACTTGTGTGCACGTCATGCTGTGTGAGCGCTAACGGAGACATTTCGCAAGATCAGGTGAAATTAGGTGTCTTTTCAACAGAAATGCCAAATTTAGGTTTTTAGATCATTGAAATTTGGTTGCGTACTTCCCTTATCCCTATGGTTTTAGTCAGTTGCTGAGTGGGATAAGAATACCTGATTCTGACCATGCTGCAGGCCATTTCTCTTCCTTTATCCAGACAGTTTGACCTGGAAGTGTAATGATGCCATGGGTGTCCCTGATAAACTTAGGTGTTCTGTGCCTGTTTTGGCGTCTTGGGCCTCTCAACCACTTTCTTGCACAAATGAGAATGCACCAAAAGTGATGATGGGTCTCGAAATTCCTTTTCCTGGCTAAATCCGAAATATTATATTCCCTTCCCGGGAAATCACCGAATTATTTTAAGTAACACTGATCCGGAGGAAAATTATTCAGACTAAGCCCTAGGTGTATCGTGCCAAACTACGTTGGGAATGCTTTTGGCTGGTAATGGATTGAATGGTAATGAGCCTGGCAAAACAAACGTTTTTACTTGCGCTTCTGGCAGACGAAGAAGTTGAATTATAGTTCTCAGCTTAGTAAGAAAGATGGGTTTTGGTATTTGCACATTAATATTCCATATCTTAAATTACTATGAAATAACCAGCTGGTGAATTAAACTCACGTTTACGTTGAATACGATATGCCCATACTTGGGTACCGTTATTGACATTGTTAAAAGGATGCGAGGGAAAAATAGAGTTTTGTTAATGTTTCCATTTTCAGATAAACTAATTTTTTTCACACTTAAAATTGAGGTTTCTTGAAGTTGCTCCAGTAAGTAAATCATCTCACAAAATTACCAAATTCGCAACATGAGGAATTATATGTATTCTTTCATTAAAATCCATTGTTCAGGTGCAACTATTTCAGTCTAAACGTTACTGGATAAAAACAGAATATGCCTGTGGGACATATGCGTAAGTATAGGACGGGGAAATGTATATTCTTCTGTGAAGGTGAAGGGATGGTGAAAGGGAAGTGAATCAATGAATGTGAAGGGAAAGAAGGAAAACCTTTCGGTGGATCGCAGGAATGTAATTTCTCATCTCTAATCTAGTGTAAAGAGGCCGCGGCTCCAACAACCTTGACTTGATTTAGGGGATTAACTCTAGCCGTTCAATTATTCAGGCAGCGTTCAACGTTCACTCAAGTATCGCCACACAATCCCAGTCCATTATTCAACTTCACTCACTAATATAGCCTTAGCCCGTTTCGAAGTGCGTTCACCCCGCCAGTAATTGTAGCTTGCACGTAACGAGTATGTACGGAAAAAAATACGTGCCCACCTCAACTCGCCTTGTTCAGCAGGCATAAGATATAAAAGCGTACGAACGCTGAGTTGCGGTGGAGGGGTGCGTTAAGAGGCGTATTCTCTCCGATAGATTCGTGATGGGGCTTTGTCATAAGTCGAAAGAAATTAATGTGACAACAATCAAGGGACAAAATTAAACCTAATGATGTGCGTGTTACTGCGATGAAAAAACGATCCAAAAAAGGGAGTGGAGACAAATGCTAAACAAGCATTTATAATTACGTAAATTGTTATGAATGCTTCGGTGAAATATCTTTTTACTTTCCTATGCTACTATTAGTACCCTGCTATCCGTATAGTACGATTCGCATTATTTCGTATCAAACCACCAAATTTAGCGTATGTTATGAAGACACATAAGAAAGTATTGTTTCGATGATACATATGATATGATAATATTTTCAAAAGTAACAAGCTATGCGAATTATTAAACTTTTGACAGTAGAAATATTAGAAGAACGGGGAATAGGAGTGTAAGGAAAAAGTGGTCACGGATTGAAAAATGTTGAGAAATCATTGATTAAATTAGCTTCAGCCCCAGTCCAAGCCATTGTTATGGAAAGAGGTTTCTGTAGAAAATATTTGATTTACGAAAAAGTGGGAATATGCATACCACAAGGTACTGACTGACATGCATTCGCATTGTTTCTTCCTCAGTTGGTTCAAAATTTGATGATTAATTGATTAATGTGAAATAATAAATGAGAAATAAATATATATATTTGTTAAAATTTGACAATTTAACTAGGGCGTCAAAACACAGGTAATTCGCTATGTTTACCTTTGCATCTCATTATAATCAATAATTCATATCCATAGATTGATTTAACGCAGCTCTCCACTCGTATCTTTTATCGGTGAATCTATTCATGTCTACTTATCACTTCACTTTGACGCTTGGGATCCATATCTATCTCATATCCGCGGTATCTCAATCCAGTTCTTCCCGTTTACTTTTCCCTGTACAGCTGTCCTCATTCTGTCAAATTGACACAAAATATTTCCAATAAGGTTATTTCTCTCTTTTCTCCAAGTTTTATTGAAACTTTTTCTTCTCAAACACCAATAAGAAACTTTTCTTCAGTTATTCAATGCGCCTATTTGATCTTCATCAATTTCCCGTAACATGGCATTACCGATTCTCTCTCTTCTTCCGCTGCAATAGTCAATACTCCGCTGCCGAGTAGAAGCACTTTCCAGGTACGTGCCTGAATTGAGTACTTCCAAAACTTCAGAGTAATGTTTCCAGCTGATAGTAGAATTTTATTGTTTTAAAGTGCCTAATTTTCCTTTCTAGTCTACTAATTATTTATTTCTTGTTCTTCCGTCGTTACTGATTCTGATATTTCCAAACGATAACAATCTTTTACTTTTACTTCTTTTGATTCCTTGGTGGAACAACTATGTTGTAATCTATTCTTCTTGCACGAACCATTATTCTTTTCTGTTTGATATCACGTAGTATATCTTCATAATCTGTTTATTAACAGGTGTTTCAAGTGTAATATGGTGCCAATGGATTATATGAATGATCAGATAATATTGCTTTTCCTCTAGACCGGAGATAAAGACGATCCAGGGCCTAAAGATGAAAAATATTCGCAAACTTGTCGGTAGTCAATTTTCATCCTATAACTTTTATTTGGTATTTAAAAAAGCCCTTTTCAACTTCTCCATCATCATGCGTCTTACCCTGAACTTAGTAGTCACACGACGACCTACTTGTAGATCACACGAAGAGTATTTAATGTCATTGATAGTTCAGGGTACAGGTGTTATTCTAGGGAAAAATAGTAAGGAACATTTATGAAAACTTCTAGAAATGCTAGCAAAAACTCATAAAAAAGAAAGAAATCTTAACTCACGTGGTGAAAAAGTTAAATATAGAACTAAGAAGAAGGGGGGGGGGAACTCCTTTGGCCGTAATAAACAGTCGCAACTTTCGTCAGACCAAATTGTTGTGTTGGTTTCCACGGGAACCACGTCAGGGACCAACCTCAACCTCTCGACTAAGAATACCTTCTGTGGTGGTTTACGGGAAATTAATCCACGCCAGGGACCACACACACGCATTCCTGTCTGGAATCCTTCACGAGGCTGTGAGACCCCGTTAATGATTCCATGTGGAAATGCAATCCTTCCCGAGGCTGTAGAGAAGACCCCGGTTAAGATTCCAGGATATTCTACAAGCACACACTCTGTGACTATCCACGAAGGACGAGCACAGACCAATCACACACACTAGCATTCAATAAACGCACACACACGCACTCAAAGGGCTTAACTTCTGGGAGAATCTGAATACAAGTAGAGTGCAGACGAGGATATGCGCCGACGCTATTAGTACACATTTGGGGATCAAATTGAGAGCGTTTTGTATACAAAAGAGGGAAATAACCATTAAAACGTACCCGTCCGCTCATTTTACAGGTTACCCGATTCACTTCAGACACAATACACTTAAGCTCTTGCGTTGCGTATCGTATTAATACTCGTACATATGGCTACACAAATAAAAGTGAATAAATCTTGAAATTCATGCGTAGGATTATTTCTCAATTTTTGTTTTCTTCTGAAACGATTGAATAGTTTCAGTGGTTGAGTAGTGGAGAACACTTCCAGCGGAGTAAGCCGTTCGTCGGACTGGACGATAAACCGTCAATCCTTAGGCGCCTTTCGTTAAGAGTGGGCTACTGCCACTGCCGACGAAGGGTAACTCCCCACTTTCCTTTCCCCCATTCCATGAACATCACCAAATCTCTACCAAAAAATCCACATATCTACTGACACAAATGATCAAAATTTTCAGTCATCTACTTAAAAACTACTACGACATAATTGGCCACCGAGAAATATCTCCATTGATGATAATCTTAGTTGTTAATAAACGCAGTACTACTAATAACGTTATTACTAACGTACCAAGCTTTAAGAACCCCATTTTTTAGATTTTGGTTTATGTATCAAAGAGTTAATTCATGAAAAAATTTTAAATTTCAGATTCACCAAAACAAGATGGTCGGAATGATTAGATCCTACTAGAGATTGCTCCATAATGGGAACATTGTGCTGCATCGGAGAAATCGAGGTAAGAATACCCAAAAATTATTACACTTTCAATGAATATTTAGTTGGCAAATTCGCCTTTATTTACTGCACGCATTTCTGGGCACGTGTTTATCATTCGCAGTACGTTTGTGGTTGACTCCTTTACTCATGTGACATGTGGTTGACTCCTTTACATGATATGATGTTAAAAAGCATAAAGTCCTGTCTGGTATTTACGCGAATTGTGAAAAATGATCGATAATAGAGTATTAACATACAGAATAGCATTTAAGTTGGTACTCATGAGTCGACAACCTAATTGCGCCTTTGTGGATGTAGTTAATTACGAATAATTACATCAACAATTGGATACATTAATGATAAGTAGGAGAAGTTGTAACAAAAATGCATATTTGACTTCCATTGCTGTTAATTAAATAAATTATTTTTTTAATACACATCCTTTAAACATCCAAGATCGACCACCTCTTGCGTATGGGTTTCATCTTTATTTCTTAACCAATGATAGTCGTAGTTGGCTTAGGAACTCCTAAGGGTGCTGCCACTTCACCTAATTCTTCTTCGTATTGAATTTAATGAGCCTTTTATATACGCTATCACCTTTCCAGCGCATATTAGGTCTGGTGGAATAAGTAACAACTCATCGATCGCTTCTCCATGAATTTCTTTTTATCTAGGAAAGCGGAACCAAAACGTCACCTTACCATTTGGCCGACTGTTTGTAAGCTTTTTCAATGTTAATTTAACCCGTCACGTCTCTGTAAAGTGTTTATGTGAATGCTGAAAGTTTTGTAAAAGATTTGTGCCGAGTACCTAAAATTGAGAAAAATGAGTATTCGGTTCACCTCATTTTTTTACTGTCCTATACTGAACACCGTAATCCTACACATCGGTGAATGGCAGGGTTGGTGTGGCCACCAGCCATTATTGCAAATTAGTAATTAATGTTCTTTTTGGAAAGTTTAAATTGCTGTACGTCATGAATATTATTGCCGTGGACACAAAATGCACTATGAAAAACAAATTCTTTATTATTGATTAATTTATTTTTATTCCAATAAGAAATAAATTAATATTATTCCAATATTTTAGTTATTACTTTAAAAAGGACTTTATTAATTCCTTAATGGCCTGGTAAGCATGCAGTTTTCCTTAACTTCTCGTTGTGGTCTTGTTTATGAGAGTAACGTAATATGGGCTATAAATATTTTTTCTTTGTCAACGTTAAATTCCTACGAATTGTTGTTCATTAATTTAAATTTTGCACGTAAGCCTCGCGTTTCCAAAGGCTCCAAATTCAGTTAATAAAAAATAATTGTGATGGTTTCTTTTCTTGCATAACTATCCCTTACAACTTCCTTAATCTTTCCTCTTTATCTTGTTTCATTTATAAATTATTTCTGTGCCGTGCATCCTATTCTCTACGCGTATTCGAGGTAAGGTTTGACCAACGCGAAATAATATTCTCCATAAATATTTAAATCGAATATTTTCTCGTAGTTTATCTAAAAAATATTAATATTCGTTAGCTATCAGTATCAAATATTAAAAAATGAATAATGTCATCTATCAAATCAAGAAGCACACTTAATGACAGCGTAAAAAATTAAATGTGGCACATTTTTTAAATATTTTACTGATGACATTAGTTACATTCCTTTATTTGATCCGTGTATGCATAATGTAAATGTATGCATGTAAATATGTATATATGTGTGCATGCATGTGCGTACATATTATAATTTTTATAATATATATATATATATGTGTGTGTGTGTATATAATAAAAATATACATAACCATAAACACAGTAATCAACCCAAATGTCGGTTTGCTACAGTTAGCCCAGTACTAAGCCCACATCAGGGTAGGGGGGCCAGTACCTTTCCCTGTGCTTTAATTTGTTTCATTTACTTATTGATATCTTAAAATTATTCAGTATAATTCACCTGATATTGGCATTGATATTTTTATTACATTCGATTTCCCGTTATTTAACATAAGATCGGGGAATGGTTTCTAATAATTTCAGTGTTAATATTAACGATCTTGAATAATTTTTAATTATTTTTCTCACTTGAAGAAGTCATAGCGTTAGGCCTCTCCTGATATAAAAATATTTCAAGACGTCCGTACTGAATTTCCTTTTTTATATTCCTCAGCTTTCTATCCTCCGTCCTATGATTAATATTTTCCCTTAAACATATATTAAGTGTTTGTTCCTACATTTCTGGCCGAGGGGCAACAATACAATTCGTCATATAATATTATGATACAAAAATCCGGACGGATTATTTATTCATAAGATGATTTTACATTTTAATATGGTAGGACTTGATTTCATGGGAGTATACAGCAAGTACCGTGTGTAAATCTTTGTGCCCTATGGTGAGAGAAAAATTAAAAATGTTCATTTAAAATTTCATTGAATAATAAGTTAATATAAAATTCTAAGTTAGACGTTATTCAACCTCATTGCTATCTTTTCTATATTTCCCCTTCTAACTTCAACTACAGTATGCATTGAACTTTCCGTTTGCTGTTTTTTAATTTTTTTCGGGTATCCTAACACCACTTACCGCACCGCCTTATCTTGCTGCAGGCTGGGTAATATTTAAACAGGTAGACGGAGTGCCTTTTTTTGTGCCCCCAACCCCTCAGGGTCAAGTTTTTAACCACCGCTGGCGTTAAACGCTCGAAACCGCTGCCCGCTTGTCCTCCCCTGTGACATAAATCCGTGTGCGAACGCTCTCTCTCCTGGTGCGTGCCTCGATCCCTGATTGGCCAGCGTTTTCCCACATGGTCCGCATTCCGGAGAGGGCTTTTTTTATGATAGACGGGGAGCGCTGGAGCCGTCTGGTGCGGGGGGGAGAGGGGAGGGTTTGTTGGGGGGAAGAGGCGGTGGGAGGATGGGGAGGGGAGTGGTGGGTGGGGGTCGTCGGAGGGAAAAGGGGTTTGAAGCGACGACGCTGGGAGAACTTGGGGAGAGGTGATGAATGAAGCGGTGGGATGGGGCGGCGGCGGGATCGGCGGGAGGAAGGATGGGGCGGGTAGGGAGAGAACGGGTTCCTCGGCTCAGTGGTCCATTCCTGCCCTCCCACCCCATCTCGTCCACACCCCCCGCTCCTCCATCAACCCCCCATCTCCCTCTTTCTAGTCCCCTCAATCCCCACCCCAGCCCACCACTTTTTCCGTTCCTCCCCCTCCCCCTCGACTTCCGACTGAGTAAGTAGTCGCTCCATCTCGGTCGTCGCGCGGACGTCCGCGGCATAAATATTCATTCGCGGGGAAACCCGAGGCGGGGCTCGCAATTTGAATCGCCCGAAAGGGTCGGCGCAAATGAATGCCTCGGTTAGATGGTGGAAGGCGAGAGAGAGAGGGAGGGATGAAGACAGAGCGAGAGAGAGAGAGGAAGGGGGAACAGAAAAACCATCATCGTTCGCTAACATTTATTACCATTAATGGCCATCGTTTTGAATTCCTTAATCTCCCCGGCCAAAAGAATTAAGGACTTATGAAATTAGCATCCCGGTAAACTATCAACAAGAGCTTTTTAGACTACCCTTAAAACATTAAGTCGCGTTGAACCCGAAGGTGGTCAATTCTTTTTCGTTGTTCGTCCATAAAATTCTTATCGTGGGCTTAAAATCAGAGCGAGAAACAAATGCAGAAGCTCACGCTGATGGAGAGTGTAAGGAATGGAAACCGCTTTAATTCACATGCAGATTGCAGAGTAATGGAAAAGGTGGTAAAGGGAAACGGCTTAAGCTGAAAGAAAATACCCTGCTGCTTTAAATTCCGCAACTATGCAAAGGGATGATGAGAAATGAAATGAAATGGCCCGAGAAGTTACTATGAAATATATACGATAAAAAATATATCGCATAAATAATTTAATAAAAATAAATATATTAAATAATAAAAACAATATAATGAAATGTATCGTATAGTGGGGAAAGGATAATTGAAAACTTTACGTATCAAAAATTAATGCTTAAAATAATCGATGAATAAGCGTTTTTTGCCTATTAATTACGGCAATTCACTTTATTCTTCGGTGGTCGTACTCGGGTCATATCCCTTTTTTCTCTTACGTTTCCAAATTTCATATAAATTGTTAATAAAAATCGACAGGAAAATTTATGAAAATTACCACTCGTTAATATATTAGAAGTTTAATAACTAATCTTTAATCTATTGAAAACGTGAAGTAGAATGTTTTATATTAAGTAGTAAATACATATAATGAGTACGAAGTTTATAATATAGTTAAATGTCTGGTTTCGTAGGAGAATTTGAGCAACTGGGGCAAATGACAAAAAGTTACCAAGGTGGAGTAATCTGTGTTTTTAGCTGCGTAAGTATATATTTTTGTTGGAAAATTAATGTTTCCAAATATATGTCACTGTTTCCATCAGCAGGCTTATCAGGTTCCCGAAATTTGAAAATAACTTTTTCCTGCATTCTTTGTTACTGTAACATGCATACCCTTGGGAAAAGAATTAGTTCACGGTCTACTCGTTCGTTCTACGCCACATATGTTTCATATTTACAAGCATGATCTTGCTTCTGAGAATCCTTGATGTCATTTGCAGCTGCTGAGATTATTCACCAATTTTGATGAGGCTCCTAGTGAATTTCTCGTAAAACTTACATTTATTTTATCACAATTGAGAGGCTTTTGTCCTCCATGCCTTGCCGTTGCGCGTGGAGGACAAGAACGACGAAGAAAGAATGACGCGAGGGATATTTAAAAAATCGTATCACTTTGCCCTTACTTTTACCTACGTATAAATACAACGCAACTAGTTATCTTCAGTGCAGAAATTATTTAAATAATAAATCAGAAATATTCTATCCAATATATTGTCATGAAATTCCGACTTTTATTCCCTATGACTAGCAGAAAATATTGGAGGGAGACAACGGGAGACCGGCTTAATTGTTTATTCCAAAATATTTATGAAAATGAGTCGTATCAAACTACATCACTGCTCATTTTATCGTGTTTCGTCGAAGGACAGTAAAGGCTACCACATTACGTGAAATCCTTGCAAAACGGAATCGATAACAGCAGCGGAAAATAAGACACAGATGAGGACCTAGCAAATTAAAATAGGGTGGTAAAATGGTAAGACGGTGTTGAGATTGGAAACGGAGAAAATATAAAACTGGAGATGGAAAGAGAAAATATATGTATCTTAGGGTTGTGCGAGGTGAGGTGGAAGGATAGGAGGAATTACTGGAGGGATAATCCTTGAGTAATATGCAGCGGATGGGAAGGGAGCCAGCTGATGGCAGTAGTCTTGAACAAAAAGCTAAGAAGAAGCGTAGTAATCTAATAGCAGTTGAGTGATATAATATTATTAGTAGATGTAAAACCTGAGCCAACAAAATGGGTCATTTTTCAGGTTTAAATGCCAACATGCAATTATAGGGAGGAAGAAATAGACAGTATACACGAGCAATTAAAGGAGGCAATTGCGAGTATCCCTGAAAGGAAACTTTTGATATTTATGGGATATTAGAACTCGATGGTCGGCGAAGGGAGAGTTCGGAGCGAGGCTGCGAAATACGATTTCGGAGAGAGGAATGAAAATGACCTCAACTGTCAGTCACCTCCCATATTAGCTACTGCTATTACGAGGAATGATCGCGGGGAGAAAGGAATAGAGTTCTGTAGGAAAAAAGGCTCAATCATAACTAAAACTTAATTCAAACATGAAAATAAACGTAGGTGTACGAGAAAAACTCCCGAGGGTTCAGAAAGATATGTAAGACTATGTATTAATTCCGAATAGATTTAGGAATAGCGTAACCAATTTCCACACTTTTCCAAGAGCAGATAGGGACCGAGATCATAATTAAAACAATGAAGTCTAATGTCAGATTAAGGAGGATAAAACAGGAAAGACGGTGGAATAAATATATACTCGTATATATGGAATATTGAATTATTAACTGGAGTATTAACGATAAAAAAGGAGTATCAATAAGCTGAAGATAAAACTATGAGACATGAATGAAAAGCGTGTACCGCAGAAGGAAATGGGAATATATCAAAAAAGGGATACCGAGAGCCGAAAACGAAACTATGGGATAGTAAATAGGAAAAGGACCAGGAAACCACGGATTACCGGCAAGATGGTTGGAAATATAAATGGCAGAAGGAATCGGGTCAGTCTAAGGTATAAAACATTGTCGGGTAAGAACAAGGGGATAAATAGTAAAATAAAGAGGGATACTAATGAAGCAAAAAAAGGATCGAGAAAGACGTAGTGGGAGGATATGGATCGTTTATAGGGGAAGGGTAAAATTGGTGCACTCTAATGAAGATGATGAGCCAGTCAGTAAACAAGGAGGGAAAATCCGCGCACATTATCTAAGGTAAGCTAGGAAAATTATTAATTGACCTAAGAAAAAAATTAAAATAGATGTAAATAATACATAGCGGATCTGTATGGTAATGATATAGGCCAGTAAGTTTGGACATAGAGAGTTGACAGGCAATGACATATTTATAAGTTAAATCCATGAATGCCCTGGTTGTTGACTCGGACATTAAGAAAAGAGTAATGTAAACTTTGATTTGGAGCATGATTTTTTACAGGTCGGAAATGTGGTCGTTGAAGAATGATGATAGATTCATTAAGAGGTGTTTAGAAATATGGGTGTGGAGAAAGATGGAAAAGGTGAAATGAAGAAAAAGGAAAGCTAACGAGGACGTAGTAGGCATGGTCGGGGAGGAGAGGGGATCGTGAGAGGAATCCAGAGGAGAGAGGCAATGTGGATGAAGGGAATTTTGATTGGTGATTGGATGTTAAAGACTATGATAGAGGTGAGAGAACTTTAGAAAAACGACGTAGGGAAAGGGAAACGGATCAGAATGTTGGACGGAATGAAGGGAGGAAGGAAGTACGTGGAATTGAAGTAATGTTTATTGTATTGTAAGGTGTCATGTTGTCTTGCTAGGCAAGCGTGAGATATGTGGTGGAAGTTCTGCCTTGACCATCAAAGTATGTCTAAAACGGTAGACTAGCAAATAAATACAGTGGTATTATATGCTTTTATTTTTTTGTAGCAATACAATTTCAGAAAATATCGGAAAGATAATTATTCATCTGGCATTTCTTTTTTCAAGGTTTTAATACGCGCTATGTTGTTTCTACTAATTTCTTACTAAAACTAAACGTCCATCCGTACATTGGAATTGATATTATTGAAGATATAATCGAACTCCTCCGCTTTATATTTCTTCAGAATTTTCTGCAGGTATTAGTTATATTATATTCTGGTTAGGCACAGGTTTAGGAACAGTGTGATCAATTCGCACTGCTTCCCGGGAGAGGATGCGGACTCTGACCATAATTTAGTTGTTATAACATGATGAAATATAGCACCCGTTTCAAAAAGGGTAAAACAGGGGCGGTGGGTTACGAAATGAAATGTAGAAGCATAAAATGGATTGACAAGTAAGGAGTATTAGCAGGCTGTAGAGAAAATCATGGATGACGGTAAAGAGCTGAGTACTGTCGAAGAAAAATGGAAATACGTGCGTCAAAAAACTGATATCGAGAGCAGCCAATGAAACTATAGGAGCCCTTGATGGGAAAAGGACAAGGAAACCATGGAGCACGGATGAGATGATTAGAAAGATAGATGAGAGAAGAAAATGGAAGACCCAGTGATTCCCTCTTTTATGTGTTTGTGCTTCTATGTTTGTGTCTACCAGTGTTAATTGCATTAACATTATATATATATATATATATATATATATATATATATGATTTCTTCGAAGTAACACGGAAGTGTTGAATAAAAAACTTAGACAGTAACATTCTTCATATCTTCCGAAGAAGACGGAGCTCGAGTCCGTCGAAATTATCAAGATATTATTGTGAGTGTTCTTTTTATGTGTTCTCGTGCTGTGTGTTATATATATATATATATTTTTTTGATATATATATATATATATATATATATATATATATATATATATATATATATATATGTATCAAAAAAGAGAAACTCACTAGGTTTCGAATTTTCGGTAGTCTTACCACCTTTCTCATGAGAAAGCAGGACGAAACTCCGGAAATATATAGGAGGCTAATCCACAAGCTGTACATGTCTCAGCCTACTCAGGAGCGAGTGGGGAACAAAAGAGTCTGGATGGGCAGTGTTAGGAAAAGTTGTAAGGAAGGGTTGTCCATTGTCGCCGGTGCTGTTCAACGTATGCTTGGAGGAAATGATTAAAGAGGCATGCGAAGAACTGGACGTAGGAATGAAGGTTGGAGGGAAAGTCGTAAAGTCAGTTAGGTTTGCTGATGGTAAAGCTTTAGTTTGTCAGTCAGCCAAGGAGTTATAAACATTGGTAAATGAATTGGATACTCAACGAGACAGATGTGGGATGAGAGTCAGTATTAATAAAATAAAGGTAAGCGATTCTCCAGAAAGAAAATGGCTAAGATTAACAATAAAATATGAGGTCAAAAACTAGAGGAGGTAGAACAGTACGTATCTCGGGAGTGTTTTGGACCCACACGGTTACAGTAGTAGGGACTTTGATAAGGAATGTAGTTAAATACGGTTCGGGAAACGTGGTCACTGAACCAGGACGATAGAAATAGATTGGAGGCTTTTGAAGTGTGGGTGTCTAGAAGGATGGAGAAGATGAAATGGACCGAAAGAAAACAAATGAGGAAGTAATAGGTATGGTGGGCGAGGGGAGGGGTTTGTTGGAAGATTTCCTATGGGGACAGGAAACATGGATGAAGGGCGTATTGATTGGCAGTGTGGTGTTGAAGACTGTAATAGAGGGGATAGTGTTAGGGAAACGAGGAATGGGTAGGAATAGGATAGGGATGTTGGATGGGTTACAGGGAGGAAGGAAGTACAGAGAGATGAAGAAGGACTTGAAGTAGAGTAGGTTGCTGAATTATGTTTTGTTAGGAGTCCCAAAATATTTATTTTGTAGTTGTGTCCATCCAAAACCTACCTTAACCGGTAGATTACTTATTAATATTCACATTTTTATCTGACCTGATGATCTGATATCTGATGATGACGGCCGTGCCGTCGAAACGTCAAAACTGAATATGTGAGTGTCCTC
Source organism: Hetaerina titia (assembly GCA_037158775.1). Lineage (NCBI taxonomy): Eukaryota > Metazoa > Arthropoda > Insecta > Odonata > Calopterygidae > Hetaerina > Hetaerina titia. The sequence goes on from CM073773.1 coordinate 61,772,381, forward strand.
TCCTTGTGTTTCTGTGTTTAAATGTCTTAGTCAATATTTTTATAGATTTGTGCGTCTCGAGGAGCGTTCTGTTTAGAAAATAGGAGTGTGTATGTACGCGATTGTGTAAACTGGAGATATTAATGAATTTTCAAATTATGGTAAATTGATCTCACAAAAATGCCATCAAAAGGAACCTATTTTATTATTCCTTATAGCACTTAATTATTGAATGTTTTTATTCGTATTCACCTTATAAGTTTTTCTTAAAATTATTTCACAGAAAGCTGCGTGAGATCTAGGAAAGCTAATGATAAAAGCGATACCCGGGTGGCCGTATGAGTTAGATTTTAATGAAGACAACGCATTAGGGTTGTTTCTTTCGCCATTCTTCCGACATGGCCTTTTAATTGGCCTTTTGGTTTCTTTTAGGGTGTATAAGCTGATATGAAAAAATATGAAACAATGCAAAAGCAACTAGAGAGGAGATGGAGAGGCACGCAAAATTCTATGCACAATTGCAGCAGGTAAGATTCATCGTATCGTCCAACTTCAACGCAGATAGACTCAATAAACTACATTAGTCCAAAATTAAATGGCAGTAGGCCACCTGTCACTGCCGCGTCGGCGTAAAGGGAACGTCTACTCGTGCGTTTGTTTATCATACATTTAGCGATCAGTTCAACCAGGGCTAGACGCGTACCTTAGGCGCGATGTGGGAGCTGCTAGCCTGATTGGCGTAGAGCCACACCCCATTCACTTGACTTATTACTGTAGAAGAACTCAAGTTGATGGAGAATCTGAAAGTACAGGTGTGGAAGCAGCATACAATAGTGATGAGAAATAAGGTATTATTTATTTTGGTTGATAGATTTGCGTGCTAAAGAAGTAAATATGGGTAGGATTCTCTTGTTAATACCGTAGGCAGAATGAAAGATATGGTGTTAAATAGAATGAATAAGAAGAAATTACCTTGAAGTGAATGATTAAGGAGAAATAAAATTCTTAGTGATAAGTTTGATATTAATACAGTATGAAAAAGCTAAAAATCTTTTGAAAAGTAAAGTTACAACCATGATACTAGGAACGGGGAAATGGTTAAGGATCACTAGATTAACTGAGATATGGATGGAATAATGCGCGACCTTTAAATCGGAACTGGAGAAGGATGTACGAATATTTTATTAATAAACTAAGACCAGTAACTATTAGGGTGTATTAAAAAATGTACGGAGTAGTGGAATAATATGTAGAAATTACAGAGCCATGGAGAAAATAGTGCTTCATTGAGTAACATGCGTCAACTCTATCTACGAGTTAAATTAAAAGAGAAAAATGGTCAAAAATGTTAAAAAATTCATTTAAGATATTCTGCCCTCCATAAATAGGTTTTGGACGGTCGCTAACAACTAATACTTAATTATAGTCCCGGGAAATTCCTCTTTTTCGCCCTCCGTATTTCTGTCTTCAGTTCTTCGTAACATCTATCCCTTTAAGCTGTATGAAAAACCTATTTTTTTCCGCACTTGCCTAATACGATATTTTTCCCACTCTCACGGCCTTCAAAATTGTATTTCCTTCAATATTTCCTTCACCCACTTTTTCTACCTCTTTCGGCTTTCCATTTTTAGCAACTTCCTCTCTTCTGCCACTATGTTTAATATTGCTTGCCTTCCCTTTTGCCCAACTTATTTTCTCCATTCTTATCCATAGCTATATCCCAATGTGTTTAAATCTACCTTTTTCTTTAAAGAGTAGATTAACAATCCATATAATGCTAACTCCATCTTCAGGACTTTTCTATATTTCCTTTACATCTGAACGTAGTGCATCTGTCATGAATTCTCTTGTATAAAAAACTCTTCACTTTTTTATACAGAGGCATTTTAAAAATTTTTCGAAGGGGCTTTGCTTGGACGCGATGAAGCTACGACACTGTGTGCTTGTTTTTCAGGCCCCATTAAAATCCTACCTCTGTTTATTGACATAAAATACGGAACCCATAAAAAATCACACTTTTACAGCCTTGTATAAATGAATATACTTTACACTTTTAGGCGTCACTTTGTGTAATTGTTTGATGTCCATTTTAAAAGAGTTTGTAAATTTCCACAGACTTTATTTCACAGTACAACACCTTTCTCCGACTTACGGCATAATCAGGTACAAGTGACACACAGCTGTTGAATATATAGGTATGCCTGTATACCCATCGCACACATTGAGGAGGGGAGTTGAAGGGGGGGAGGTTTGCTGGGACAAAGTCGGTGGTCGTGGCTTTTTCGGTTTAAGGGAGAAGAGGTGGTGGCGCCTTGGTGATGACCAAGCAGTGGGTCTGGTCCGAATTTACTGGGGAGGGGGGTGCTAGTAGCGGGCGGCCAGTCAGAACTGCTGGATTTGTTTATGCTCGGGGAGAGGGGTGGCTGTGTAGAGTTGGGGGATTTTTCGGAAAAGTCGGTGGTAGAGGAAAGACAAAACAAAACGGAAGAACGGCGTTGTTTTCGTTATGACGTTTCATAGGGCCTGGTCATGGCTTAGGTGCAACTGAGTACGTTGGCCGTTGGGTTTATTTACCCTCGAGGTCAATTTTTCAGAAAGGAGAGGGGCGGGATGGGCGTATAATTGCTCATAACAACGTCTTGTATTGGGATCCGCCATGTGCCTTCGACTCTCGATTAGCTCTAGAGCGTCCATTTTCAATCCTTTAGGGAGGACATGCAGTATTTCTGGGACAAAATTGGTGGGCTCGTGTTTTGAAATTCCTCCCGGTTTGAACGACATAATAAGTGTTGCAATTATCGCATATAACTTTGTAGATGCCTGATTTATTAAATATATCCTATTCGTTTTTGCCGTTAGCAAAGAGTTTGGGGGAGTAAGGGGTGTGCAAAAGGCTGCTTTGATCGTAGTTGGAAGGCGATTTGAGATTTTATAGGAGATATCTCCTAGGAAAGAGTTCGAACACCACTTGAAATCTTTAGGAGTGGAGGACTGAGAGGGGGAAATGCGACTTATGGCCATTGTTTTCAGCTTTTTTTGGATTGTTTTTCCAACTAGATTTGGGTTGTATCCATTGCTGGTGGCTGTAACTACAATCCGCAATCTGCTCGCTTCGCTGATCCTGCCTAGTTTCTCGGAAAAGCTATTTTTCTTTGAGAATAGTATTAATAGTTTCGTTCTATTTGACGATTTCTTACGCTGCTTTCTGAATTACCGAGTAACTAACCCTAGGTCTCGACGTAGAGGTTTCGGGTATTATTTAATAGTGTTAAAAGTCATAAGGAATGCAATCGGGATGCTAGTCATGTCACTATTATATCTGTTCCTTACATCTTCTGCATATGTACCCCGGATTTTCAAATTAATAAAAACAGATGGCTCTCTCATCAGGTGATTCTCGTACTTCAGATTTGTTTTGCACTTCCCCATGCTTTTTTTATTTCCAAAGACACGATTTTCCACAGACCACATGCATCTAGCTGCTGAGCAATAAAAATTCCACGCTAGCTATCCGCAACCGCTTTTCGTGACTGGGGAGAATGTGCCATTAATTACGCGGTACGCGGACAGTCAAGGTGAACGGGAGTCCTTGGTTCGACTCCTTTTCCCGTTGCGTCTCTTCGGAGACTGGTGGACATAAATTACAGGGTGGAGGAAGAGGAAAAGGGATGGAGAGGCACGGAGGTTTCAGGAGGAGGGAAATGCAAGCGTCGGTCGGCATGTTCCCGAGATAGGTAGTTGTCGATGTGCGCAGAGAGCGAACTTATTGAAAGAGAATAATTCCTTGAAGCTCTGAACCTGAGGTAATTGGCAAGCAAAAATCTTTATCGATCCCTAATTTGTTATAAGGAATGAATGGAAGGAACTTACACCGAATGAATCCTCACTAACACGCTAATCCACTAGAAAAACATCGTTACGATGTGATTGCTGGTTTAGAAACTTAAGATATGGTGGTTATTCTAGGTGTTTCAACAAGAAAACTTCTATGAAAAAATTCTAAACTATGAACGAATGGTTTGAGGTCACACGTTAACTGAATGATGGATAAATCACCAAGGACGCAACCAGTTTAACAAAATAATTAAAATTGAGGATAAAATAATATGTCATGATTGTCAAACATTTGGGAGTGAAATTCAATATTAGCAACTGCACTATACTTTACTTTCAAATGCGTTCTAAAACTATTGGTAGCCCACGAAATAAAATAAGATTACTTTAAAAACACAATATTTTCATGTTATTCTAAATCTTCAAATGCTCGTATGGAAAAACCATGGCAATAATATGGAAGTCCACCATAAATAAGCTTGGTCTCATTAAATGGATGAAGTGATGCCTGTATTGTAAATTTAAGGGGCTAAGTATTTCTGTGAAATTATCAATTAAGTTAATCGAGAAAAATTACAGAATATCCAATTTATCTAAGAATAACAATCATAAATTTTCATAGGATTCTAGAAAACGTAACCCAAATCAAGCTTAATGTGTAAAAATCTCGACTTACATCTGAAACCGAAGAGTTGGTAATTCCTCGTACTCTCTGTGGCGGCGTCAACCATGTAGAGGAAAAAATAGAAAGATATAAAATTACATAATATAAGTTTGTACTAAATACGTGTGTGATTAGAAGTTTTTCCAGTTGCAGATTATTATTGCTTTTCATAGTTCACTATGAGAAATTGTGGCGACTTTAGTGCTAATTTGCCAAAAACATAGCTTGCGGACCAGTCTCGCGTATCAGTCAAAGTCTCGTAGAAGAATAGTTCAAAATCGTGGTTTTGATAGAGAAAATTCTCTAAATCGAAACTAAAAATCTTCAAAGAGCGTTCTTAATGCCAAAGTAGCACAATAGAAATTTATTTGAATTTCCGCAGTGCTTTTAATTTTGTGCAGCTGAATTTTATTTTCTTTGCGATGAAATATGATTAGTAGGTGATGGAATATCATTCGTTACAACTCAGTACCTGATGATGTTACATCGCAACGAAACCCTGGTCGTCAACATTAAAACCACTGCGGATAACCGAGTGAGTATTGGTGCAATTTACTATTAAGCAATTCTAACAGTTGAGGCCAGATACCATTATATTTAGATTTCCACGTGTATGGCTCCATGGTAAAATTCAGCTCAAAAACGTCTCGATCTTCTTAGTTTCAATGCTGCAATGGGCTCCCATTTATTTAACCTCTTCAGCATTCCTAAGCAGGTGAGCTCACTCTTTAGAGTGCTAAAGTAGTGTGACTTAGTATTGGGTATTGGTTACAGGTTGGATGCTTGTGGGTTTGGAACGTTATGTGGTGGACTTCTATCTTGGGCGTGACAAGCAAGGGAAATTTACGTTTGAGAATAGATTTTTCATATTAACCCGACTCAGGAGGGAGTCATTTATTACTCGTGAAGTTAGTGTAAGGAAGAGGAATAAACGGATCTAATACGATATCTATATGTGTGAAGGATGTATGTATTGCAAATTTACACAAAGGAACTTATTATGGGACTGATTACATTTTCTCGGTGAATTAAATGTTTCAGCAATGCCAATTTACTATAAGATATTAACGTATATTAGTTAACAGTGGAACCTGGGGTGTTCAAGAAGTTGCAACTTGCGATTTTATTGAAATTACTGTATATATAGCCAACAAAAGTTTCAATGAAGCCTCTAGCTCAGCAATTGAGTAATAGAACTCGTTAGCAAACTGTTACACGCCGGAGTAATAATTCTTAACTGTTAGTTTCTTATTCGATGTGAGCAGCCAGCAGTAGCTTTTACATAATATAGAAATTTATACCCTGTGCGACATTGATGGCAATGGTTCTGATCCCTCAGAACCAGATAAAGTATCAATCATATGAATTTAGTTCACGGTGGGTACCTGTCTCAAAAATCCACAGCAGCTTTAGGCTTTTGTATCCTCCTTCTTAATTCATTACCTTTTCCATGAATTATTTTTTGTTTCAGTTTTATCATGTCTCACGATATTCAAGTTATCAATACATCCACTTAATCAAATCCCTTTTGTGGCAAGTCTTCCATCATGATGCATGAAAATTGGATTTCTAACGCACGAGATTGCTTTCTTTATTTTATTACATTCCTTTTTAAATGTTTTATTCCGTATTATTCTTTTCTGACTCTTACCATTAATATAGAATAATAAAGAATATTTGAATCTATGCATAAACTGATATTTAGGTAAGACTTACATTGGACGGGACTTACCCTCTAAGGTGAATTGATTTATCTTTGCTTTAATAAAAGAAGTAGGAAAAAGGGAAGAAGTGAAATTATTAACTTTGAAGATTGAGAAGATCATTTAAGGTTTTAATATTATTGCGTGGTTAAAGCACATAGTCTTTGAGGAAAACGTGTTGTCGTATATTGGTACCGTTTCATGCTTTGGTTTGCAAAATTATGGCGGAATAAATGTTAGTAGAAATAAGGACAAAGGAAAAACTGTCAGATATGGTCGGTAATGAGGAGGAAGCAGGAGAGGCAAATTATGCGCTTGGTGAAGTATCTCCATGGAGGACATGATAGTCCAGTACTGTGAGGGCATGGGTTTGATTCCGGGGGACGCCTCTGGGAAACCTCACCTTCATACTAGCTGTGTAATTTTTCGGGTACCAATGATATCAATGGCGGTATAGAGAAAGGAGCTGGCTCCCGACCCTGATATCTGAATTTCATAGGCCGTTGAGTTTAGTACTAAAATTTATCCTCAACCATCAAATCGACCTTCAGATTGATTACAAATCCGACTCTACAAGAATTATAGAGAATTTTGTTGTTTAGATTAATGTTCCCTCTGTTAGAAAGAAAGGGAAGAACTTAGGAGAGAAAAAAATGAGAAGGAAAGAACTTCTGTCGTGAAAAAATGGATACATATAGAGATTGAAAATACGAGTAGGGTGTTAGATCTTTTGAGATGCGGATTGGGAGAATATTGGTAAAGGCATCCTCCTGAAAATATTTACTTTAACCTCCTCAAATATCGTTAAAGTAACTTTGGCAATGTTTACCTATTTCCACAAATACTCCATAAGTTATCTTGATATATATCTATGGAGCAGGAAGTGTGTTTTTTCTTCATTCAATTCCAAACTTTTCCACTGGTTTGTGCCAAATTTGTAAAAGTTACCCTTTTAGTAATCAGTAATACATCAATTTAATCTCACTTTAGAAATACTTCCATATAATAATGGAACTTTCCATTGTATGTACTTATTATTCGACAGCTCCATTGACAACCATTAAAAAATTCGGCTTTTTAACATCCAAACATTTAATTCTTAGCGGTAGTTATTTGGATCCTTACTGCCCGTCTAATGTTATAATTTAATTACAGAAACTAATTAATTAAGGCAACTGATGGGACATAATCAGATTTCATCCTATAATTTAGGGTAATTGACAATTCTCTTGGGGTAAACGAGTATTTGGTGAGAATTATAGGGCATCAGTGTTCGGGCACATTTGTAAGATTTGAATTGATAAATGAATTTAATGACAGAAGTAGCTCTCTAGCCATGTGCATAGGTGTGCACATGAAATAGGTTGCTCGGTGGCGCGCCGCGGCGTGCTGGGAATTCCTCCCTGGACATCGCCGCGCCCCGCCGCTGTCGACCAATCACCGCCCTCCTCCTCTCGCTCCCTCCTCTTCCCTCTTCGGGGCCCGTTCCTACTCCCCCAGTCGATCGCACGGCCCCCTACACCCACCCTATTCCCGTACCCTCCCCCTCGCCCCAACGACTCAACGCCTCCAATGTGCCACTCTCACATTACAATCAACCCCCTTCCCGTTCACCTCGTGGCCCATCCACTGCCTACATGTCCCCTCTCCGACCTGTCCCATTCCGTTCCCCGCGTCGTTTACCTGTGCCATCGACTCCCGATCACCAATCCACCGCCGCTGAAAATGTTTTCGTCCCCTCGCAACAAGTCTGACTGCCAATGCGCAACGAGATTGGGAGCGAGTAGGTTTGGTGGTGGTTGCCCGAGCCCTGTTACTGGAGGACTGGATTCGATTAGCGATTGTGGCTGGGACAAGGCTCTTAACTGTGATCCTCCCCTCAGCCCCGTGCGTGAGGCTCTTTGAATTAAACCCAAGAACGTCTCCAAGTGCAGCCGTCAGTAGGGTGAGACTTTCGAACGTTTAATTTCTTGGGCCCGGTTTTTGGATTTACGCCGCAGGTTCGCCTTATATGTCTCCCATGTGTCTCCCTAATTTATGGTTGACGGCAATGGATATGTTGAATTAGGGGAATTTCGAATAAGCCTTGTGAAGAGGGATAATATTAGGCATATTGGACGGAATGGGGGAGGTAGAAATTATGCTTAGTTAAATTATTGTTTTTTGAGTGCGTAGTTTTTGCGTAACTACTTATCTAGTACCAGTATTGCTAGGTGGTGTGTCGATAAATAAGGGTGTTTACGTACTTCCTCGGTCTATAAAATAATTACCTTCTCTGAGGAAGACATTGCGATAGTAATAATAAATTATAACAGGCCCTAATGGTGTGAATTACTTAAATGACAGACGCTTTCCGGAATATCTACCACTGGTACGAGTACTCGTACCAGTGGTACGGTACCACTCGTACGGTACTCGTACATACTTATGCCCACCCAGGAAAATGGTGGGTATATACTCAACTCTCATTGCAGCTCCTCCATTTTGTTCATGCCAAAATTCGCTCAAATCGCTGCTCAATTTTTTTAGAAGGGATTTTGAACTCCTTTTGTTTGACCACAAAGAAACACGTTGGAAAATAAAGTTATATTTTTCTAGGGGGTGAAAATTATTTTTGATTATTGTAAACAAACATTCGCTTATTTGTCTGTGAAATGAAGAAAATTCCTTATTTTCTAACGAAGTAATCAGCGGTACATGTATATTTATTTTGACTCATTATTAACTTACGAATATGCCGTGGACAGATAGATGCGTAGTATAGCTATACATAAGAGCGTATTTATTTTCCTTGATCGTGATATTCATGATTTTCGATAGGATCTTACGTACATATTAATTATGCCAAATTCTACGATTTGTAACACTCTTGATTATTGATAATCCTATGGAACCTCTGAATAAGGATACATTCATGAAAAATTTATATTTATTTTTAAAGCTTTGCTTAATTTTACAGTGCAAGCTATGAACCGCGACATGGTAGTATGGTGGTTAATTGACTGAACGAACAAGGAACGTGTTGCCAGTTATTTGTCGGCATGGATTAAAATTATTATTCGAGTAGTTTGACTTTGTTGGTTTGAACCCCAGAAATTCTGATGCATAGTCAATTTTAGGTTATCGTGAACCCACGTGAATACGGACCACAATTGACCCCAAGGAGTATCAAATGATGAAAACTGCCTTAGCTCGTATTTTATTTATTATTTATCATTAATCTGGAAACAGCCATTTTTTAGCCTTTACATCGGATTTTAGCTAGAAAATAACAAAAAGACAATATCTGCGCAAGGGACCCTTTGGTACACTCGCCGGTAAACCAACGTAGTGAGGCTCGGGGCATCTGGTCCCCAGATGAAGGATCACTCACCAATCATTTCACCACTTGCTGAAGAGCTCAATGTGGGCTGATCAGCAAATCAAAGATCCCGAAGAGATTTATGGCTGCTCATGATGAAAAATACCATTGAACTTGAACTTTTGGTTTAACGTAACTATCCATTTGAATCACTTCCATGAATTTCTCATGCCTCCAAGTTGTATCTAAATATACATCTACATAATTGCCCGCAAACCACCGCAAGTGCGTGTGGTGGGGATGTTAGGTCTCCAGCCATGCATGCATAATCCCAATCATGTCACCTCTACACAAAGTTTGATCATGCACTCGAAAAATTTTAATCACACGAAAGAAAGTACTTACATGTAACAATATTCAATACTAGGATGACATTAAGTAATCGACCGGTAAAGGTAGGTTTGGATGGACACAACTACCAAATAAAACTTTTCTTTCGCCAAAAAAACAAAACTCAGCATTCTACTCTACAAGTCCCTCTTCATCTCTGTATACATCCTTCCTCCCTGCATCCTGTCCAACATCCCTATCCTATTCCTGCCCTTTCCTCGTCTATCTAACATTTTCCCCTCTATTACATTCTTCACCATATCACTGCCGATCAATATGGCCTTCATCCATTTTTCCTGCCTCCATAGGATTTCTCCCAATAAACCCCTCTCCTCTCCCACCATACCTAGTACTTCCACCCCCCTTACCGGCTTACAAGGTACATCAACATTTACATACCCTGCAAGCCACTACCAAAGTGTACGGTTGAGGATGCATCGAGAGTCATGTCACTCCGCAAACACTGTACTCACAAGGCTGCATTTAGTTGTGAGGGAAAATATTTATCGATAAAGACCCAAGTAATAAAATTCCCGGAAAAAGTTGTTATGCTTTATTATAAAACTCAGGAATGAAATGCCCTCAAAAACATTATGTGGACTATTAGCTTTATTTTACTCCGTGTTGTTGAAGCTGTTCGTTTAATTCGATCTAGAGTCGAGGCTTCTGAGCCGAGGTTCCCGCTTACAAATCCAGGAGATATATTTGAATATCCACAGCAAAATTAAAGAACTTTTTTTTCTGGATACCAAACCAGTAAAATTAAGAATAGTGCAAACATATTAGAAGAGCTATGTCGTGAGGGAACATCAAAATATTAATGATATCGAACTATATCTAATCTTCAGTGAGTTGTAACGTGTTTTAACCATACAAATAAAATATTTACATTTGTTTAAATGGTGCTGATTTAGTTATTCTCCAGGGCAAGTCCTTTATGCAGATTATTTAATTTTCTATAATGCAGACCCAAGTATTCTTCGAGCTTAGCAAACACGCGAACTTTACCGAGGACATCAAGGAGCCCAGTAACATTATCAGGGTCATTCTTCTACAATCCTGTGGCTGGAAACTTTATTAACTGTCTGGGAAACCAGCTGACAGAGGGAATTGATTGATAATCTTATTACATGGATTAAATTTGGTCACACCGCGTGAAATATCTTTTATTCCCCTCAATCTTCTGGTTTCAGACTATGGTTGATGTACTTGGATCTTCCAGACCTGAAAATAGTGTCCAATGATTTTTTGCTGATTAACTAGACTCTTGATGTCTATTTAAAAATTATTTATATGCTGATGGACAGATTGTACGTGCATTTCGCCGGATACGCCACGCATAATGATCTCTATTTTTTAGATGTGTATGAGTGGAAACGGAAGAACGGGACGGTTTCGTGAGGGCCCGTGACCATTTTGACGATGTTTTGATTAGACCCGTAGGGCGGAGGAGAAGCTGAGCTATAGGCAAAGGGAAAATTTGAAGAGGAATATGGAAGGAAGGGCGTGTATGCGGCACCATCACGCGAATTCTTCATTTCCGGTTGTTGGGAGGGCAAGCAAAGGCAGTTTGCGTGTTCTCGAGACCCAAACGCTTCCTCCTCTCCGGGATCGGTCGGATGATTCCTTCACTAACCTTGCCTCAGAACTCGTGCTAGAGTTCTTTTCAGATTTACCTGTAGTATCCAAGTGAACTGCCTGTTGCAAATAAAAAAGTAAAAGAGTAAGTTTTCAAACACCTCGGCATTCGTTGCGATTATGATCGAGTCATCAGACATTCGGCCGAGACTCTACAGTATGACAGACCCGGAAATTCTGCCGAAAACCGTTATCATATTTTTTAAATCTAATATTCTCTATTAATGGCGGTTGCCGAATAGTCTGTAGGCTAATCCATATCATCGTTCAGCTCATCGATCAGAAATGCAATAGGCTATTCATATGTAACAAGTCCATTGATTATTTGAATATCCATTTTAATGCTATCTGGGTAGGCAGTAGAGATTAAGGCCATGAACGTTAAACCCGATGTCTCCGAGTCAAAATATTGAATTTATAGAGGATATTCTAAATATTTATTGTGTGGCGAATTTTTTTACTGATTTGGAAATAAAAAGAATATAAGTAATTATTGGGAAAGGAACTGGCCCCCCTACCCTGATGTGTGAATATTCACACGCCGTCGGGCTTAGCACATGTGTGAGTTCTACCATCACCTACTAAACCGACCTTCTGGTTGACTACTGTGTTTATGGTTATAAGTAATTATTATTTATGTAAGAAATTTCTGATTATGGCTCATGTTTCATCATGCATATTTTATCCATTACGACAAAATGACGATTACTTCAATGAAAGATTTTAACAAGAAATTTGGTGGAAAAATAAAAAAAATATAAAATTTAATGAGGCACGTGATAAATGGCGTCGATACGGGTGTAAAAACACAAGTATTAGTCGTACCACACTGCACGTAATAAAAAACCGCATTTAATAATGGGAAATATTCACTCATTCCTATCCTTAATTCTTGAAAAGACTCCAAAATATTTACTGGCATTTAAATAATGAGTACCAAGTTAAATCGATTTTTTCCCAATTTAATTTGATCAACAGCGTTCAATCCGTCAAAATTGAACTCTTGCAGTATTTAGATCTGTTCAGAAATGTTTATTTTCCATAAAAAGTTCCCTTCAATCCTTCGGTGACCATAAATAGAATATAGTATATAGAACGTGTTGATACGTCTAAATATCGACCTCCTAAATTTCCCACTCGATCATAGAAATCTGTTCACTCTCTTTGAGTTACGACGGGAACAGGATTCACTTCATTTTTTGCATAGGTTATATCTATTATACATTATTTCATTTTCATTGTGTTTTTGCCTAATTCATAATTAGGAATATTAATATTTTCTTTAGGGAAGCAGCCAATACCATACGATGTTATTCTTGCATACGGAATACCCCTTACATACCTGTCCTTCGGTAACCATTAATAGAATTTTGGATAGGTTTTGGCGCGCTTCCTCAGCGACCTCTTTAATTTTTCACCTTTATCATAATTATCTGTGCAAACGTATTACATTCACACCTGGGGAAACATTCATCGTAGCATATGAAATGTAAAAATAAATAAATATGAGAATCTCAAGGTTCGACATATTTACAATATACGATTTGAGAAATTAGTCTTACTTACCACCCGAGGTCTTCTTTTCTCTGCTAAAATGAAAGGTAAGTCGCAAAAATCTGTCACCAGTAAACAGGGCACATGCACTGGGCCGAGATTGAACTGAAAGTGGAACATACCATGGTTGGAACATTCCAATACCATGCCATTCCAAAATGGTTGACTCAGCATGGGTGTACACATTCAATATTGTTAGATTGAGGCTTAAATTTATGTCTTATTTCATCTAAAATAGAAGAAACAATCAAAAACATTTTGATAATTTTCATAAAAAATAAGTATTTTGCATAAACTAAATGGATTTTTGGTTATAACATTCGTAATTTATTCAATTTATGATGCGAAATTTTGGTTTATTGTTAGGATACCTCAGACTGAAAATTTCTCATTAAGATGAAAATATGAAGTTGTAAATACATGGGGGCTTGTTAAATTGATAGAGCTATACATGGCGTTTTTTTTATTTATTCCGAGAGGGGAAATCCCAAGGCTGTGGATTAAAATGACATAATTTAAGATCACAAATATGCATAACTATACGGCTATGATTTAAGGCAGCTAAAATAGAAAATTGTCTAAAAGTCGGTAAAAGGTCCATTTGAAGATTTTCAACCCTGTCGATTCAGCAAGTAGTTATGCTCAGTCGAATGAAAGACTCGTTGTTCGTAAGTTATAACGTAAACAGGCAAGTGAGATAAAATGTTGCTGAGTGTTTGTCTATCAGGTTTAGAAACTATATGAAATTTCAGTGGAAAATTATTGACTCCTCGGAATCGGGATGTTGCGGTGACCAACGTACAGGCTTCCCACTGAGAGGGCCCAGGTTCAAATCCTGGAGACCAATAATTTTTAGTGGTATCTCGATCCCTACTTGAGGTGCTTTTTGGAGAGCACTTTGAGTGAGTATGACGTCCGTCGGATAGGACGTTAAACTGCGAACCTCTTGGCGCCTTCCGACAAGAGTTGGCTAGTGACGACGCCGGGTTTGTCTCTACCCTTCCTTTCCCATCCATGCTTAATGGCACAAATGACCATAGCTGTCGGTCGCCTCCCCTAAAACTACTACTACTTATTTACTTCTTGTCCCCATTTCTTGAATGGTTAGGAAAGTTGTATACGTAATTTAAAAACATAAACTGACGATTTGCTAATTTTTAACATAGGATAACATACTTTAATTACTCGCAAATGAATATTTTCTTCTATTTAGTTCTGCAGTTCTTTTTTAATTGTTCGTATAACTAATTATATAAAAGTTGTCATCAGTCTCCACTACTGCTACGGTTCTCTTACAGTTACAAATACGCGCATTAAATTAAACTTTACAATTTACTTGTATAAATTATAATTTGATATAATGATAATATAAACTTTACGTCTATTACTACTTGATGATATCCCTGATGCTACTAGCTATGTATCGTTTATCATAGGGCCAAAACATTAATTGCTCCATCGGAAATTTATAAGACGATCACATAAATTCCATTAAACTCTTTTATCAATTGAATGCAATTAACTTGAAATTCCAGGGAAGAACACGATTTTTCACGCAAAAGTGAATAATTTAATTCTGGCCATGGTTCCATTATATCTTATAACGGACGATGAACACCCCATTCTAAAGGCAAATTAATTCGCTATTTTTAGGTAAGGAAGTTGATTTTCTTAGTCCATCCCTCGTAAATACTTTTAATACATTTAAGTTGATTCATTGAGAGCCCATCACTTGAAACACTATGAAATCTGAATAGTAAAATATAATGAATAAATTGTCATGTAAATAAAGACAATGAATGGGTTTATAGCAGTGGTTATTAATGGTTGCATTATTTGCTCAACAACTTTCAAAACAATAATTTGCCCCCCTATCACCATAGTTCAGACTATCGCTATCTCGTTGCCAAGATAGTCTATCTCTTTACCAAGGATGAATTCCAGATAACATGAATATACAGGTTGTACTGATAATATTTTATTTTGCTTGCATTAGTTCGATATGTATACATTTATTTTAAAATTTTTAAGGATTAAAAATTCAATAATAATTAACATACTACCTTGAACAAAAAGTTCCCGGAATAACCACCGTGTGGCGCTCCCATCGTTCCGATTTGAGTTCTGTTTTTTTTGTTAAATTGGTACATCTGTTGTTGATATTCCCTTTAAATCTTAGTGTCATAACTTGACATTTGCAAAAGTTACGTAGCCAAGAGTACATTTATCTCTGTGTGTGTTGGCGATTTTTTACAATTGCAGAAATGGATTTAAATTTGCAACAACGAACTTTCGGCGAAGCAATTCGCCGAAAGAGACCAGAAATGTGGGCAGAAAACTCGTGGATTTTGCACCATGGTAACGCACCGTCGCACAGTGATATCATTATTCGTAATTTTTTGACGAAAAATGCAACAAATACCATCCAACAGCCACCGAATTCACCTGATTTGGCTCCCTGTGACTTCTTTCTGTTCAATCGAGTAAAAAACAATTACGGGGAACGCGTTTTAGCAGCCGAGAGGAAGTAATGGAAAAATCGCAGGAAGCACTGATGGACATACCGAAAACCGAATATAAAAAATGTTTCGAGGATTGGATCAAGCGCTGGCATAAGTGTGTTGCAGTCGATGGGGATTACTTTGAAGGGGACAATATAGATTTAGATGAATAAACTTGTATTTTTAATTTTCTGAATAAATTCCGGGAACCTTTTGTTCAAGGTAGTAATCCACAGAACATCGCATTTGTTTGAATAATGGCTCGAATTCCCTCAAACCTAAATACACCTCAGAAAGGGAGTTCGCCAATGGTTGAGAGCTTCTGGTTTCGAGCGATTTGAATACATTTCAACAGATATTTGAACATTACTTTCATTCCATCATATCCATAGAAATATTCATCATCATAACAAATTATATCCACCGTAAACCAAGAAGATTTCGCGGAAACTTTTCGTTTTTTCCTATAACTTCGTGAACACGAACTAATAAATACTATGCATAAAGCATTCGATACAACCAATCTCTTTGTAATTACAGCGAACGATAAAAATACGGAAATTTTTTTAAGATATGAATTCAACCGTGACCTTTCAAAATCAGAAAATTTGGTTTTGTTACCTTTCTATCGTGTTTTTAGCAATGCTTTTTAGCTAATACTATAAACTTCAATCTAAACATAATTATTCTTGATCCATACTTCATTTTTTGTTACAATTTTTCCTGTAAAGTTTTTCTTTGCACACAAATTTATCCTGTTATTTTGTCCCAAGTCTGTTATCATTCTTAAAGTCTAGGAGAAAAATATTAAATAGATCGTGCATATTTAAATAGAATCCATTGTTTGGGATTTTATGTCTTTGTCACTTGATGAGGTAAGGAAAACATAAGGCGAAGAAACATAGGCACATCTTTCTTGAGCGCTCTGTGTTACAAAGTGAAAAAGTCAAGAACAATCCAAATAGAACTATTCAACGCATTTCACGCGGAGCCAGTATTTTTATCCTAGAAAAAAACACGCTATAATGTATAATTATGTAACGCAAATAATATTATAATTGCAGGATTAGATCAAGCCATTTCTTTGTATCGCACTCATTATAGACACTATTTAGCATAGAAACCCAAAGATATATATTACGTTTTGGTGACCAGGTAGCTTGAGCCTAACGGAACATAATCCATTTATTCTCCATTGGAAAGTTTTTAATTCCTCTTTTTTCTCGGCCAAAGAGACCTGAAACCGAAATTTAAAATATTTCTTCGGGTGTCCTTTTTTAAATGAACTAATAAAAATATTATTTAGAAGATCTTAAGGTATCAAATTTTTACTTAATTCTCAATGGTCATTCATGAAGTAATTGGAATTTCATTAATTGATTCATTAAAAGAATGTTTTAAACTAGTTTCTTAGCTTTATCTGGAAAACCGGAATGTGTTATGAGATTAGAGAGGCGTAAAATGTGCTGATTTTTTACATATCATTTTTGACAAGAGTATATTGAGAGTTTAGTACTGAACGTTTTATTGCGTTGGGTCGACTATTTTATTGAATCACCAAACCTCAAGGGATAACCTTTCTCCGAGAGAATCAGGATGTTGGAACTTTTTTAATTCTGCTAAATAGAGGTTTATTACGCATATAGCTAATTCCATATAGTGTATTAAAATATTATCACAGATACAGTATGAAAATATCATATTTCTCTCTGAAAATAAATTTCAAAAAAACATAACCCAAAACACAGTTGTCCCTTTTTGTGCTATTTTTTAAAAACATTTCCAAAATCTTTAATCTCCACCTTTCTGTGTTCTGTTGCTTTCTTTTAAAACTTCTTAGGGATCTTTACTCGGTTACTGGCAGAACGAATGGATCGCTATATTCAGTCATTACTTCCCATTAAACGTAGCCGTAGTTTTAAGGGAGGCAACTGACAAGTGAAATTATAGAAACCATTTGGAATAGTCGGGTTATATGGCCGAGATAGGATATTCAGGAAATGGCGGAAGGGTGGAGTGATACCTGGTGTCAACAGCAGCCTACTACTAGCAAAAACCGCCAAGTGGTTCACGATTTGACGCCTCGTGCGACGGGCAGCGTACTCCACTTGAAGCTCTCTCCAAATAGTCCCGCTTACAGGGACCGGGATTACCACTAAAAATAAACCTACAACCTCCAGAACTTGGACCCGGGCCTCCTTTTTAATAGCCAGTGCATGATCCCCCTTTTCCATAGGAGCTCATTAAATAGTACTACCGTATGAAAACTAAACACTAAACGTTGCTTACAAACGCAAGCTTAAGGAACGTTAAATTATGCAAGTTGAAGCAGTTACTTAAACCAGAAAGAATAATGGGCAATGTATGCATAAATGTTCAAGTGAGAAATTTATGCTGCCAAATGTAAGATTAGATTTTCCATGGTGAAGAACCATATTCGCCAATGGAGAAGCCACATCCCCTCCTGCAATTGGTCAATAGTACGTATTATCCGTGTATAAAATAAGTTATCCCTATTGCTACTCAAGTAAGCACTCCCTAACCAGTCCCCTCTTCTTTAAATTATTCATATTAAAAGCCACTATAATGTCCCTGGATCTTGCATGGGGTAAAGATTGCCTGGAAACCAAAGAGAATTGTCTTTATGGTTGCAGGGAAGGAGAGTGTAGCTTAAATATGAACTAGAAATGTTAATATTTCCCCGAGAAATGAGTAGGTGACTATTGATTTAAGATTAAATAGACTTACGGTATTTAAAATGAAACAATTCACATGATTTCGGCAATATTCAAACAGAGATGGGTGAAATAGTAAATGAATAGGAGATTTCCTTCATTGAATGACGTTTTCCAAATTGAGCTAATGACCAGGGTTTCTCAGAGTTACTAGTCGTTTCACCAGCCCTCTGAAAGCAGTGTTAATTGATATAACACTTTAAATTTCTCATACTGTTTAATGTATTGAAGTACCCAGTTTTGCAGTGCCATTTACTACCATCAGAGTATTCAGTGCATGAAAATTGACAGGATTTTTATCCTTATTTGTAGCTTAGAAAAGTTTGGAGAGGAAAATCCTTCAGGAGGCACAGAACGTAATATTGCATAGTTAAACTAAGGGTTGAATTCTAGGAAGGGAATAATTCTAGGTGGGAATAGTTTGGGAACTGTACAGATGTGCAGAAAACATGGATGCAAAAAGAAACCTGGATAAATAAGAGGAGAAATTGAGGCTTTGGGCAGTTTTTGGATAATATCGGAATGCCAGAAAATGGGGATGCAGGAAATATTGAGATCGGTGGAATTGGAGGGCTATTTTTTTGGAAGTATTCTAGGGCAGATTGGGGAAAGAGTCGAAATACTATAAATAGGCATTACGGACGGTTTGAAAACTGTCCGCCTAGATCCTACACTGACATTAGAAAAGTGGACGGATTAGTACTAATAATGAGGAGTTGAAGAAGAAATCTTTGACAACCTCTTTGGCAAAATTTCAGGCATTCATTCTCTTTGTTCGCAGGTTTCCGCTACGATGAGTAGATGATTTCCACATTTTTCGGGCTGCGTCCGCGTAAGTCGTTTAAAATCACAACAGTTTGGCCAGCTATCCTGCTGGCGTCCTCAGGTCAAAGATGGAAAGAGGCTCGTTAAGCCCTATATGAGACGGGACAAAAATGCAGCCCGAAAAATGTGGAAATCATTCATTCTCTTTTATTTCATTTCTGTAATTAAATTCGCTGTAATAGTTTGAAATCGAGCCTGAGGTCAACTGGGTTAGGCTGTTTGATAAACCATATTCACCTACTAACCCGAAGGACTATCTCGTCCTTTATCTTGTATTCGTGTTTAACCCCGATGGCTCGGGACATAGCATCGTTTTCACTTAATCTACTGAGGTAGCGACTTGGTGGAATCCCATACAAAAACACGGAAATGTTACAGATCTCAACAAAAAATCGTCACAATCCGTGTTTCCCTCTGCCCCTGTACAAGCTACAGTTAAACTGGATCGTAGATATTGAACCAAAAGACAGTCGGAGGTAAAACAACAAGGTAGCTAAAACATTTAGTTAGCTTTTCGCAACTTTGGCACTGAGCAGATAGCAATTACCAATGCAAATGGCCAAAACCGGAAATTAATCACAAAACTGGTAGGCGTGAGCGAGGTTGCAGAACTAATTTCGGAATATCCTTGTCACCGTTAAGGCAGATCGAGCACAGGATAGCTTCGGCTTCCAATGGAAGATTGAGCACATTTTAATGAACAGATATCATTTCAAATTTTAATTAATTATCCCGATAAATTTAAATGCTTGTTTTTTTTAATCGCCCAAGGCTTTAAGGGATCGAGCCATCCCGCTCATCGCGAGTGGGGAGGGGTAAAGGACTGAGAGAATTTCCGAGACGAATCCATTCGTCACGGAATGATGCCTCCTCGTTCTTCGGGTTCGGTGGGAGTGGGGGTTGGGGAAATGAGGGATGGACGGCGGAGGAGGAGAAGGGGGACGGGAGGACGTAAAGATAGCCCCGTGCCAAGCTGATTCTCTCCAAGGACGCCTCAAGGGCGACTGCGTCTCGCGGAAGGGACGGTCGGGGGGACGTGGGTAAGGAGGGAGGAGGGGGAGCTGTCGCTCACGTGATCCCCTCGGAGTATAACGCGGCGGTTGCAAAGAGCTTCCGCATTCATTTTCGAGAAATACCGCAATTGAATCGTCGCCGAGGTGGGCGGCTAGAGCGCGAATCACGCCTTCTTGACCACATGGGTGGAGGGAGAGAAAGAAAGCGACGTGATATCTGCGTCAGTGCCGTGCTTGCGAGGCACCATGGGCGCCTTCGCCGCATGGGGTGTTCAGCCCCCGACCTTTTTCTATTTATTGCATACATTATGATAAGATACTTTGTGAAAAGTTTTTATTCACCCAACCGAAAGTTTCAATTACAATATTTTGTATGATTGATGTGTTGCAACATAACCATAGGAATTGTCGCACCCCATATATTTTAACTTTTACTGCTTCATCATTTAATGGTAGCGAAACGTTAAGTGTGAACAAATGCTGGGCAGATGGAAATGAAAGATTTTTATTAGTACATTTTCAACCCTTTTTCATGCGAAAGATATGTGATTCAATAATATTAATCCATAATTTTCCTAGTGGTAATCCCCAGAGCCTGTCTAAAATCTTAGTTTTTAATGTCAATTTTTCTGCAAACTCAAACAAGAATATTTTTTTGTCATTTGATTTCGTTCATCTATGGCCACAAATCCTAAACGTTCATTGGTATGACAAAGGTGCACTAGACATCTCGTTTCAAGGGACATTGGTCACGGAACCGATCGATGTAAGGAATCTTTCTTCCTTCGCCCAATTCGCGATCACAGCATTAAAAAATGTGGCATAGGTAACTGGAACTTCCACAGTGTCATTAATTATCAATCACAATTGCTTTCATCGTTGGTCACCTCACATTCCCTGCCATACATTTTAAATCTGTCGATTTTGGAAACTCCCCCTTTTCTCTCGTGGACTGCATCTCCCTTCTCGTAGACTATCCCCCTGGAAGGAGGCTTCGGTGGGTGCTGTGACGTCACAGGAAGGACTCCACGCACTTACCGACCCCCGATTAATTATTCGATCTACCTCCGCGATCGACTTCTGATCTCATTGATTAGAGAATCTGATACCTGGGGCCAAGTGTTGAAATTCTCTCCGAGCAGATGCAATTCCCTTGTGATCATAGTTGGAATTCCCTTCTCATTCAAAAAGAGCCGATGGAAATTTAATCGCACACTTTCACAGAAATAATGCCGCTTAGAACAGGATATTTGTGACATCGGTTTGACTTTGGCAAAACGGGGTACGACTAGAGCGTCATTTCTTCTTTTTGTTAAACGCAATGCCCCTCTCGTAAGACACCAAAATACAGAGATACAATGAACTCTTAAAAAATTATGACCTCAGAGGAGTATACATAACGAACGTCAACTGGAAAGGTCAATGGGCATGTAGACTATGAATTAATGTTGACCTGACTTAAGATCGGGCGTTTTCAATGAAAAAGAAGCAATCTCGACATAGTAGTGCGTATCAGGATGATGTGACTTGAACTTGTTCGCTTACACCTCGTCTGCTATCCCCGAAGTCCCGCCAAGGTGCGAGCTCCTCCTCCACCGAGAGCTTGTCTTACTATACGTCTGACCTTGCAACAGATTTTTGGGCGGGCTTTCAATAAACAAACAAACATCCTGAACCTAGAGTACACAACAAAGTGATCGTTATTGGCGCGTTCCAATAATACGTCGACCGTCTCCTAGCAATATCGGTATGACAACATTTCCACTATGTCGAGTTAATTCTTGGCTGCCAAAGTGAATATACAATAAGTGGAATGTGAAAAAAATAAATATATTCCAAAACCCGCACCCTTTAATGACACAGGGGCCAAGCCCCACCTTCAGCATTTAAGCCGCTAAATAAACTATTCGAACTGTTGGGAACGGCTAAAGAAATTATTCGAACTACAGAGTGAGATTATTAGAAAGATCTATCAACATTATTCATCAAACCGTCGCAAGGACGTGTGAAAGGGGCTGGTAGGTCACCAGCTATTCTACACGCATTCATTATATTTCCTCATGCTCCTGGCACCCCGCAATTCACCAGCGACCTCCGCCACACGCCCCCGCGGCGGATTTCGGGATATATTGTAGATGTAGAAGATTTCGTTTTTTCCGCGAACGATAATGTTCAGAATAACATTATCCGATCGCGGTAGGTCTAAAAATATTCGAGTCAAAATAAGTATTGGTGTGTAATATTTATTTTTTCTTCTACATTGATGTTGTCACCTTCAAAGTAGTCCCCATTGGAGATTATGCACTTGTGCCAGTGCTTTTTCCAATCTCCGAAACACTTCTCAAATTCGATCTTTGAGATAACCTTTAGTTCTGTCAGCGATGCGCTTTTAATGTCATCTACGGCTGTAAAACGACGGCCCTTCAAGGCGGAATGGAGGCTGGGGCATCGTCGCAGTATTGTTTTGGCCAAAAATTCACGAACAAGCAATGAAGTGTGAGCTGGTGCATTATCGTGGTGCAAAAGCCATTTTGGAACGAATTTTGCTGCCATGCGTTTCATACCCAAAAAATTGGAAAACATGTCATGACATGATCCAATCGATATGCCAACATCATCAGCGACCTCTCTAATTGTGATTTGACGATCGTTCATAACCGTTTCTTTCACTTTTTCCACGTTTTCATCGATTTTTGATGTGCTGGGGCGTCCAGGGCGTTCACCATCTTAAAGGTCTTCACAGCCTTCTTGGAAACGCTTATATCACTCGTAAACTCTTGATTTGTCCATAGCAGACTCACCATAGGGCTTTAACATTTCCCACACTTTGTTAAACTTTATTTCATTTTTTACGCAAAATTTGATACAAACTCTTTGATCCATTTCTTTTTTACAAACGAAAGTCGCTGAACTCATAAAACACGTCAAACCTTAGTGGCTGTCACAGAAAAAGTCCACAATGAAAACAGCTGAAAGTTTTATCATACTTCAGGGGCATGTATACCAACATAATAAAAAAAGTTTGACAATCGGACTCTCCAAGCCTGCGAAATGAAAAAAATCCCGTTAATTTTTGAACACACCTCGTCCATAATACATTTCAGGTGTATGCGATGTGAACTTTGGAAAATAGTTAGGTGATATGAAAATAGAAGGGAATGAAATACAGTAAATGAATAAATAGACAACAGAGTAGTGTTAAACTTACGGAACCTACTAGGTCAATTATGAGGTGATAAAAAGTCAATTGTAATATACTATTTATTAACATAATGAAAAACCCGACAAATAATTCAAAATATAGTAATAGAGAAATAAATTGTTTCTTAATTTAACTGTTAGTATTGTTGATTCTGCTTTATCATTGTTTATTTCATATAATACAAGAGCCATTAGTAAAGCATGCATGATTTTAATTGTAAAAATATGGTGTGTCGCATAGTCTCTTAAACAAATGTAATGACGTGTGAAAAAGATGAAAAATTATAATTAAAGTAGACGCATAAATGCTTTATGACTGTATCAATTGTGTTACTAGATTTACTTACTCTTCTATTTAAAGTACGAATACGCCTTTTAAAATTGTGATTTCAATCCATCCCACTATTGCTTATAAACACACTCGCAAACGTCTATGAACATGTAAGTTGCTCTGCAGTCCGGAGAGGCCACAGAAGTGGATAAAGTGTAATTAATGCTAAGTAGAATGCATGCTTTAACGTATTATACTGTGGCATATCCATTACCATATATTTTCGCTCTTCGCTTCCGCGGCTCGTTGGTCTAGGGGTATGATTCTCGCTTAGGGTGCGAGAGGTCCCGGGTTCAAATCCCGGACGAGCCCTATTTTTTCGAGCACGATTTTCATGAAAGATTTTTATTTGCCAAATTGTATGTATTATTTTTTCGTTTCAGCTAATTCAATTTAGTTTTTTTCGAAAGTTTTGAATTTTTCCAACGCAAAAAGGTAAATTTCATCTCTAAAGCATAGCTCCCCCAAAATGCATTCAAATTTTTTTTGATAAAGGACGTAGGGATTTTGAAAATTATCCATGGATCAAACAGAAAAATTGGCAAACACACCCAATGAAAATCTATGGTGTGTTTGAACATTATATTTGTTTATATATATGTTTGTTTACGTCTTTGTCTTTTATCATGAATTGAACAGCAGTTTGAGAGAGGTATGAAACCATTAAATTTCGAACTCTTTCTGTTATATTGTGGGGATTGGGATGGTGTGGTGGCTAACATACTGACTTCCCACTAAGAGGGTCTAGGTTTAAATCCTGGAGCCGGCGGATATTTTTCAGTGGTATCCGGATTCTTACTTGATATGTTTCGTGGACCATTTTGAGCTGTTCGTCAGATGGAACATTAAGCTGCGGACCCTTTTCGCTATTCCTAATGGCGCAAATGCCCTCAGCTGTCGGAGTAAGTTGTACCTAAAATTACTACTACTGAAACAATTCCTGGGTGCGATAAGGCTCGGGTCAACTTAATATGTGAGCTGTAAAATTGATAGATGATGAAAAGATTGGTTTTGGATGCACCGTTTATGGACGCATGTGAAAGAAGTCTGTTTCGTTCTTCGTGCTTCACCATAAGGTAAAATTGACTCGATCTCAGAAACACGCTTAACTATCTCTAAGATTTGTATTTATTAGCCCTAGTCCGAAAACAGCACTTCTGTGCCTTAACATCGGGCTATTAACAGTGATCACAATGGAGACGATTACAAACACCCAAGTCCTACGTGGAGGAAAACCGACGCTTGAATTGGCAGACGAGGACGTTACCCCGCTGCTACCGCAGCCGGCAATTTTTAGTGTGGATAGTTATGCATAACCTTCTAATCGTTTCCTTTTGAGCTAGGAAAAGTCGAAAAAGCTTGTTGTTAAATGATTTCTACAAATATATTTCCTTTTACTAATTTATTTCATATTACCTTGCCCTTGCAAGCTTTTTTCGTCTATAATGCATTCATACATTGTTTCATGAATGATCTACTGTACCTGAGACGGCTAATGTTTCTTGCAAAGTTTCGTCGACGATATTTACCCATGGCTCTTTCGGACTACCTTCATTGAAATCGTTTAATATTTCCCTATGGATGTTTGGTGTTTGACACATTTTCTGAACGTGACCGAACTACCGAAACAGACTTCTTTCATATGCGTCCATTAACGGTGCATCCAATACCAATCTTTTCATCATCTATCAATTTCACAGCTCACATATTGGTACCATAAACATGTCTCAAGTATCCCATATCCTATGCCTTTATTTGGTTGGTATTTATGCACACCTTGATATATAAAGATATCGCGTAGGTACATGTACAATAGTATGGGAGGATGCACAAGTAAACCTTTACAACTTTTGATGCATTAGACAAATGTTAAAATGCACAGAATTGTTTAGGGTTAGACCAATTAGTTAGCTACATTTATACTACATCATCAAAGAGATTCCTAGCTAATACTCCAAAACAGTTTTAATTTGCTATGCGTTCAACCATGATAGTCATGTAACCTGGACATCATCTCTTAGTTCTTCGTTCCATTCTCGGGTGAACTACAATCATTCTGCAGTTATTTCAAAGTTATGATATTATTTTTATTCAAATTTCCATGAATATACTTTTAAACCTTGTCCATTACAAACCATGAGTTTCTTCTGCGGGAACCCTCTTTTTTTACTTATAGTTATTTACTCATTAGCAGAAGACTTGTGGCTAAAATTTAAATAATTGCCGTGAGTTTAATATCTATGGTTCTCTATGGTATTTTCGGTCCTCTGTATAATGATAGTACAATATGGTTAGTTTAAGTTTGGTCTTATTACAACTTTGTTAATATAGATCAGTTAATAGTGTTCTTTTCCTTGGCTGGTAATTCAATTTTGAGGACCCACTCCAATTGAATCGTTTTCCAGCCTTTTCGTCAGAACTTCAACCTCCCTCAGATTTTTTAGAGCTGAATCTATTGCCGTATCACTATCCTTACATTTTTACTATCCTCTTTTTTATATCTCTCTATGCACGTGACTAAAGAATTTACTTTTCGCGGTGCTCCAGGAAGTCTAATCTGAATATATTTTTCACCTCCTCAATCAAATCTCTATGCTTATAATACATGTATTTTACATTATTTTCTGCAATCAAATCCTAGATCTCCCAAAATATTAGCTTCATATTTCTTTATGTGTATTTTATATGATATTATGCATGCTGTAAAGGCGCATCCCATACTTTTTTATTGAATTGAACGACATTTAACGAATTTCATTAACCTTTCTATGTATGGCGCGCTATAAGCCATCTTTAACATGAATTGGAGGAGAAAATTCCACGTCAGGTATGTTCTATTCAATTCAAACCTTGTTAATAGTTTAAAAAATAGCTGCGAATATATATAAAAAACTAAGTTATTAAAATTTGGTTTATTATAATGTATATTGGAATGGTATATAACGATTATTGCTATGGTGTGATGCTTGGCGTGGTTTAGAGTTGCAGTATTACTTATCCCCTGTAAACATCTTAACCTTCATCGCTAGGTACTATTAGAGATAATGATTCAAGCAAAACGTGTTGTGTTGAGTAAGTGGTTATTATACAATAAGATTGATGACATAAAATGAAAGCTGAGCTACTGGGGTACTCTTAAATAATTATCCCTTCGAGAAATTGGTCACGGTTGTACAAGTTTAAGGTTTAATCGCCTACGAAATAAATCCTGGCAAATTGGTAGCGAGGTCCAAAAATATATAATCAAAGCCTCCTCATTCTAAAATGTATCCCTCTGATATAATTAATATGATTTAACCGTGTTGTGATCGGAAACCTAATAATTTTAATCGCCACTCGACGCAAGATTTCTGAATCGCTTAAATGGGCCTCTCGAAAATTACTCTCTCGTCATCACCAGCGGTTCGGAAGTTGTAAATGACGAATACCATTGCGTAGGTCGCGTCACATCCGCCACGCGTTTTCTCTATAATGATTTTTCAAACGTATCTTGGTACTCATTTATGAAAGGGTCATGCTAAAGAAAATCATGGTGTCAGAGTTATAATGTGAGAGCGGAAATTAGAAATTGAATAGGTATTTTAGATTACAATGACAGGAAGTTTTAGGAATTTCGATCATATTTTTAGATCATCATATTTTTACTTCTTACTCATGCAAATAAACCAGAGTAAAACAGTAGTCACTACTAGATCTAGAGTTACTTCAAGATGAACAACTACCTCTCTCACCGAATTCGGTTTCAACACTTTTGCAAATTTGCTCATTTCATATAGTACTTTACATGAGTATGACATTACACTACGACTATGGCATTAGCACGACACTAGTATGTTATGTTATTCATTCCCTCCATATTAGAGTTATCTGAATGCCCCTGACTGTCCCGATTCTTTCTAGCGACCATTTAGGCTTGTAGTCTTCATTGACTGGACGGACGACTCTTTATTATAATTTCTCACGTAGGTCAATGGAACTGACTTTCTTCACTTGCAACCATTGAGAAATTTAGCAGATAATCTATTATGGATTCGTTTAATAACTCACCGTAGAATATTCCATTCTGCAACGAATACTTTCTACAATGATTTCTGAATATTTACTCAA
Organism: Hetaerina titia; assembly: GCA_037158775.1. Classification (NCBI taxonomy): domain Eukaryota; kingdom Metazoa; phylum Arthropoda; class Insecta; order Odonata; family Calopterygidae; genus Hetaerina; species Hetaerina titia. The sequence goes on from CM073773.1 coordinate 61,800,157, forward strand.
ATTATGAAAATTGCCAAATGCGCAATCATATTTGTTTGTTTTTTCATTTTCTACAAATACTCGCAGGTCCTCTTAAGAAATCAAGGTTCTTCAATGTGGAACTGACGAGATATCATATATAATTATCAGAATCTAAAAATTACCCCGGAAGGTCCCACAAGGGCGTGTGGCAGGGGTGTTATGGCAATGGCTAAATGTTTAAATGTGCATTTGTATATAAATGTGAATATTTATTTTCACATATGCATGCACGCCAGCACATACACAACACATATCAAATGGACATTCATTTATTTATTGCTAATATTGGATGTTTTAAATTTTTGCATTCATTTGTAAGTACAGTATAAACTCTTGCCAAGGTGATTTCGGCATTGTAGGAGAGGAACGGATGTTTATAAAAATAACCAGTCAGATGTAATTATTTATGCTCGTTTTAACAATTTTTTCGATTGTATGCAACTGTTAGAAAGTATTTTTGCGCCACACATTCTACTTATCAGACCTGCATGCCGATATGAAGACTTGGGGAATAACCTCCCATGCTAGCCGCCCACGTGGTGGCTTACAGGGCAAGAAGTAGACTCAAGTTTCAGCCTCATCGTCTGTTTTTATGTGTCTTTCCTCCTTTTTTTACTTCCCTCGCAAAATGGCGGAACCACTCCATCCGACCCCTCCCCTGTTGCCCCCTTCCTCTTCCTCCTTCAACCGCCACTTCAACTCCCCCTTTCTCCGGGGGACGCCCGCCTTTTTGCTATCATCACGGCTGCGTGTAACACGCTCTCCCGCGCATTCCTGGTTGTCATTCCACAGCGACTCGTGAATCAGCCTTTCTTTCGATCCCAGAGGAAGACTTCCGGCTCCCAGCCCATGCGTCGTCGGTCACCAGGAGCGGCAGCTCTGACGACGGCTGCATTCGCGGCCGCCAAACCCTTCTCTGCAGAACCCGTCTTCAATGATGCAGCTGTGCGAGAGCTGAACAATTGGACCAACCTCCGTTTCGTAGTCTACATGAGGGATTTTCTTTTAACTCTATTTTGTTTTATCTCTTGAGGCAGTATTTGTGGCTGAAACCAGTCGTG
>CM073773.1:61801338-61873906 GCA_037158775.1 Hetaerina titia
CATTCGCGAAGAATATATTCGTCGTAATAAGGTGTTTTCTCATTTCTAGGCTTACGTTTTTTCTTTGAGTTGAGTTTCCTTTTTGCAAGCAGTTTTTTTGGCTTATGCCACCTGCCCACGGCCTTGATACCTCCCCATTTCGTAGTTCGCTTCCAGAATAACCGCCTTCTTAGTGAATAAAAGTATTCGATTGCTGGCGGTAGCATTACACGATATGTCAAAGCTTCCTAATCCCCGTGCATGAAAAACACGTGGTGAACAGCAAGAGAAATGGTCTGAATGATAGATGAATAACTGATCTTAGATCGAAACTATCAAGTGGAAAAATGCTACGATCAATTATTCATTATGTTCGACTTCCACCACATCACGCCTAAAGCTACTCAATTTGAATGATAGATATTGGCAGACCTCAATAGTGAATTTAGGTAGTACTTACGATTTGAAATGGGTGATATACGTAATTTTTCGATGTTTTTTCATTAAAGGAAAGCAGTTCGGAGATGTAAGAGCCCAATGGGTAGAGCTTTGGACTACTGACATCAAGGCCCTGGTTCTGCTCTCCCGGGTACACTTTTAGGCACCCTCAGCTTCCACTTTACCCGAGCTATGTGATAATTGGGATAAGGCACCCTCAGCTTCCACTTTACCCGAGCAATGTGATAATTGGGATACCAGAATGTACTGTGAAACCATAAGCGCTGCAGGGAGAGGAACAGGCCACCTACTCTGATGCTTGCACACGACGTCGGGCTTAATACTAGGTGAGCTCTATCCCCATCAATTAAACCGACCTTTCGGTTGACAACTGTGGTTTGGACGGAAACCAGTGCTTGCGTTTTCTTGTACATTTTTCGTTTATGTCTTCTAGGAATTAGAGGTATTGCCGTCTTTCAGAGTTGGGCAAATGCTTGTTATCTTTTAAATTGATGCAATTCAGTGGTTGGTGGAGTACAGAGAGGCCAAGGTCGCCGGACTATTTTTGTTCCTTATCCAAAGTTTTAAATGTCCATTTCTGGGTTGCATGTTCAAACTTCGGGGTAGTAAGATAACACTTATGGTGGTTTCCGGGGTATTTTATAGATGTAGGTTTTCTCCCGCCGACATTTTGTAGACTGTGACAGATGCTGATGTTCACTGTCGTCGATAGTTCTAAAGTAAAATGTTACACCTATTTGAAAAATATGTACTTTTTATGTCTGAATCAAGTCAGTTTCCAATAGAATCAGACAAATGCATCTATTACTGATGTTTCAGCATGATCAATGGGGGCCTCCAAATCATAGATCATTAGTGAAATTTGGATCGTCAGCAATTATCAGTGACAAGGTTCGTTTGCTGCAGCTCTTCTCTTCCATCACTGTCCCAGCTTTTCTTCATACCTCCTAAATATGTATGGTAACCTGAACTTGGCAAAAATCTGATGATACGGTAAGCATATATGTTATTCATTATTCTAATACTTGGTGACCTAACACCCACAGCCACTCGTCCTCGTTGGTTCTTGGAGGTTACTGTATATGCACTAGGTTGCATGTTGCCCTGTTTGCAGTCGTCCTCAACCCAGTATAGTACGTATCAAAAAGATCTCCTACCTCACTGTCGTAGTTCCCGTCAAAAGCAGCAGATGACTCTCAAGTCGCAACTCTGATGTTTTGCTATTCCCCTATTGTTCACACCCCTACCTCCCTCCACGCCCCCTCACGCCCATTCTCCCCTCTCTCTCCACTTCCCCCTTCGCCAAACCGCCCTTCCGCCCCCACCCTTGTCGCCCCCCCTCCAATCTCCCCCCTTTCCACTCCCCCCCTGACTCACCCGCCACTCCTCCGCCTGCTCGTGCCTTTCCCCCAACCTTGCCACGCCCACCGCTCTCCCCCTCTTCCCTCATGAATGCCCTCCCTCATCCCTACTTACCTTTGAACCCTCTTAGTGTGTTCTTACTTCATACCTACTTGACGGAGGGTGGATGCTACCCTCGCCATTTTGTCAACTACTTGCACACCCGGCCGACCGGCTTTATCGTCTCCCTTCACTGGCCACCTCTCTTTTGCTGTTTGGTATACTACGGGCTCAAATTGAAGGAAGTTGCTTTGTTACACTGATCTACAACTTAATGATTACTGTGCAAGCAAATGTGTCCAGATGAGATTCCGCAGCAGACATAAATGAGCATAATTGATATTTATGAAAGATGAACGTCTACTAAGGAGGTTGGACAATCCCAGTATTAAACAAGGCTGCACATTTTTCGAAAGCATTTAAGTGTGCAATTTTGTAATGCATATAAACTATTCTGTACATTTTTGAAGAGGTTTTAGGAGTGATGTATTATGCCCGTTGAATTCATATTATAGAGGTGCAATATTTTATTTAATACTTTATGATATATAATTTGGGTAGAACATATGTTATTGTATGTATGCGGAATTAAGAACAGATTTTTGTAGTGTGGAGTTTCTCATTTGGCCTCGCTAGGCTAGGTTTAAACGGTACCTTTAAACGGTAGACTACCAATTAATAATAATAATAACACATGAAATTTTGTCAATATTTATTATATGTTTATCCTTCTGTTTTATCTCGACTTCAAACTCGGTTACGACAAGATAAATGGATAGAAGACAATGACTCAATAGTCATAACTTGTTATATCCTTTGTATGCGGCAATATAGTACATGTGTTCTGTTCTCTATGTCTTTTACTATCAAACTTACAAGATCTCTGATTATGTATGGATATATATATATATATATATATATATATGGAAAGAAAAAAAATATATTTCCATAATCAGGTATGATAATATGATATCTATTGTGCCCACGACGTCATTATCGTTTCAAACGCCGTGTATCTCGGAAAACTGAACCGCCGATGTAAAATGCCCGTTGGGGCATATGGAATGACGCCATTCATGGCCTTAATTCGAATCATTGGAGCTGCGCTAAAGCATCCATATTTCTATTTTTACCTACAAGAGGAAATCGCGTTGTGTGCAGTGAAAGTGGGAGCACGCAAAAAGATATGGCTCTCGATGAGTTTTTATTACCTGTGGAATCGATAATGTATTTTAAATCATGCATGATATGGTAATGTATTTTCATGCTCGTAAACCAGAGATGTCAAATATTCGTGATATATTCATCACTTAGCTTTAGATATTCGTAGAGAGAGTTTAAGAACTCGTAAATACGAGGGTTGTTATGAACATGAAGGTTGAATTTTACACAGCATTATCCAACCTTAAAACAAAATCAATCAATCAAGAATCAGATCAATGCCATTAAAAATCAATAAAAAAATTTGGGAAGTTCAATTTTAATGCAACCCTCCAAAATAATTTGGGGCATCTGTGCTGAAGGAAAGGTATTTAATGACTCCATGATTAAACACAAATCGCCATCGTACCGAAAAAAATTGAGAATTTTGAAAACTCTCTGGTTCAAAGTTCAATTAACCTGACGACATAAATGACTGTGATAAGTGCTGACATAATTGACTGAGACAGGATAAAGCATTCGGCCATAATTTGAGGGTTTCGGGTTCGATTCGCGGCGAAGGCGAATGAATTTTACTGAAAATTGCTGCATTGTAAGCTTTCACAATACGGAGGGAATGGAAACATACAGAGAACAGAATTTGTCTAATAATTAAGTACTCGCAAACCGCGAATTGATTGCAGGGACGTCAGGTAAGAAAGTTAAGAAACACTATTGAAATATTTTGAATGGATCATGGTTTTGTACGAATCGGAAACTTGGTCGTTGAAGGAAGATGATAGGTGAAAATTGGAGGTTTTTCAGATGTAGGAGTAGAGACTGTGGAAAAGGCCAAACGTTCGGATAGGAAATCGAACAACGCAAGCATATTAAGGGAGGAGAGAGTTGGGAGACAAAGATGGAACGAAAGATAGTTGATGTATATTATGATCGGCGATGGAATATTGAACATGTGATAAAGGGTAGGACGTTAAGCAAGTGAGGTGGTGGTAGGAAAAGGATAAGGATGTTGGGCGGAATGAAGGCAGATGCTGAATGCATACGGAATTGAAAAAGTTTATTGCAGTGTGCGGCATCAGATTTCGTTTTGCTAGATGAAGTTAAGAAATGTAGGGTTGTAGTTTTTGTTTTGGTTTTGTTGGGGAGGCGACCGACAGCTAAGGTCATTTTCGCCATTAGGGATAGGTGGGAAAGGAAGGGTGGAGAGAAACCAGGCGTCGGTACTCTTGTCGAAAGGCGCCAAGGGGTCCGAAGGTTAACGTCCCATCCGACGGACGTCGTACTCACTCAAAGTGCTCATCACAAAAATATTTGTTGTCTCCAGGATTTGAACCCGGGCCTTCGCGGTGGGAAGCCTGTACGTTAGCCTCAGGTTGTAGTTTTTGCCCATCATCAACCTACCTCAAATGGTAGACTACCAAATATAGTAGTCATAATTAACGCCCTTGCCTCTTTGCAATGCTGGGCGTGAGACCAAGGTCGTTATCTTGTTTTACCGATGAAATTGAGAGGCCTTGCGGAATTCGGAAACATCCAACAAGGTGTGTCGAGATCTTTCGAAAAGTTTATGCCCCCCTTTGGACTTTTGTTGAACTTTTTACTCTCCACGTTTTGTCAAACAAACTTTGTTCAGGAGAAAAGTAGCTTGTGCGTTCATGAAAAGAATTCTGAGTGATGACGTCCCTCGTATTACTCATCGGGAAACCGAAGTCAACCTTGAGTCTTATTAGCATTCCTTTTTATCCAGGATTCCTCATAAGAAAAACGGTAAAGGTTTAAACATTTGTCATCGGGGCGTGGGTGTTATTTCTCATATCCTGTTGTGTCTTTGTCTGTTGACCTTGGGTGAAAGTGAGTAACTTTCACTGTGATGGTTCAATACTCACATTTTCATCGAAAACCTGGTGTAGTGAGCTTGGAATCATCATTGTTGGTTTAAAGAGAAGTGTAGTCATCGGATTTCTTGAGTACGCTACCGGGAACCAATTCCCTGGAGGAGCTACGTTTATTGCTATAGTCCCACCTTTTTCCTCAAAAGACGCGCCAAAGACTGCGCCATGTTTTTCACTTGTTAAATCGATACAATTAAATACAGGGTGTAGTATAAAATACTTTTTATCTCACATTTAATGAAATCACCTAAAAGAATATTCTTTTACTTCTCTTCATTGTCTAAGGTGAGTGATTAGAATTCGCCGAGCGAGTTGGTGAATTAAAGATGATGGAGGATACATTCCGTACACATTCCATATAAGTTAAGTCTCCACGGTCGTCATTTGATATGGTATGGGGTTCATAAAAAAAATATTCCCTACCTGTATCTGGTGGACTTTTTTAATTTGTTATGTTTGCTTCTAATTTTAAAAAATGTGGTGGAATTTCTTTTAATTAGAATCCAGCGACAAAATCTCTGAAGCCATGATATACTCTAGAAAATGTGCTAAATCATCGAATTTTCGAATTACGTGCAAAAAATTTAGGTTCACAAAATTTACAATGTGTTTTACTATTTCCGAAACTACGCGACCACTTTCACACTGGCTCTCGGGCAAGTGTTTACTGTGGTTGCAACCATTAAAAGCTCTCCTTCTTCTGTTACAGATTGGTAATTTTTTAATGCCCGTTGTGCACCCATAATGTTCGCACAGACTAATGTGCACGTTTCTTTCTAACTCGCATCTCCGTCAGGAGTGATGAGGATCCCACATGGATGTCCCACATTCCAAGATCTGTCACGTCGGGAATGATTAAGCCCTTCGCCTTAGACGAGCGAGTATTTATTTTTAACAGGGACACTTCGAATAGGCAGTGATCTCATCTGCATGACAAATATCCTAAGGGGGAGAAGAAAACAGTTGTGAAGACGCCATGTTTTCTTTTTCTCGATTTTCAAAATTGGCGTATGAGGCGAGAAGAGGATTCGTCATTAAACTACATCAAAAGCCAGAAAAAGGAAATGAAGGAATTTTTAGTGGTAAATAAACTAACTTATCGAAAAATGCTGGATGTGGTTTTATATTCGCCAAAGTTTAACCTATATTTTTTCACAGCCACTTTGCTACAAACCCAAAGCCAGTTCGTGCATTCCAAGTCTGAGATGGCTTTTTGCTTAATGGATTCCCGAATGATTGAGAGGTTCCATACAGTATTAAAGGTTTAGGCGCAGGTCAACGAAGTCCAATCCATTACTTTAGAAAAATTTCCTAATCTAGTTTTGACCCCTTCAATACAAATGATTAATACGATTATGAACGATCAGGAAGCATCAAATTCTTATTGGAACACCGGATTTGTTTGATATACAGTGGAAAATATGAATATCACAGACGCTACTTCAAACTTTATAAAAGTAGAAATCATTCGAGCTTTATTCTGACGTGGAAAGAATAATTCTTGCACCGCTTCGTAGGTGAGGATGTAGTGAAAAATTAAGAGATATTAAGGAATACATTAGAATCGATAACTGTTTGAATCATTTTCCTCCCACAATACGAAGGGGGAATTACAACTATAGGAATTATAAATTACCCCAAGGGAATCAATAATTTTCTAATGGCTAGTGACGTAAAATCTCCTACCTCGTGGAAAACTGTAAAGGTACAATCTATCCTAGTACTATCTATCACATACCTATAGGTATGTGATAGATTGTACTAGGTTCATTGTGTCATATTATCACTTTGAGGTTAAACATTGTTGATGCAAGCAGAAGATCTTGTTTTCTGCTATTTGTTTTGATCTATAATATTTGTCTGCCCTGATCATTACTTGGGTGCCATCCAAATACCTTCTCCTTGGTTGTCCTCTTTTCCTAATTCCTAACCTGTTTCTTTCTAATTTTTTCTACTGGTGAATGCCTCAGTACATATCCCAATTGTTAAATTTCCTTTCCTCTATTTCTTTGGTAAGTTTTTTTTCTTCATCAAATATGTTAAAAACTACTGATTCAACGTATCTTGCCTTTCATTTTATTTTTAACATCATACACAATATCCGAATTTCGCAAAAATTCTTGCCATTGCCTTAATGAATGTTTCAATCAATTTGCTTGCCCCTGAAAATATTTCTCATGCAATGAAAATGCTTTTTTGTGAGTACGAATTTTCATTTGGTTATTTAAACCTTTAGTGTCCATTGCCGGATTGCTTAAGATAAAATCTATAATATTCTTTGATTCCGTTTTTCAGAATCTGATCGTTCTATGATTTCATCCGCAAGTATAATCAGTGGTTTCTATTTATTTTTAGGCCTTCAATCTATCTTCTGTACCGCTATATCGTAAAAGAATGGAATGAGTTACCTGAGGATATCTTTAAGTCCTTACCTTATTCATTAAATAAATTTAAAACGAGGTGTATGCTCGCCTTAAAAACGTGTGAGTGAGAAATAAAACCGTATGTACTTGTGCTATGAATAATGTGTTAACGGGACGCGATTTTGAACGGTATATGAAATTGAAGAGTACGTGATTACGGACGAAGTGTGGCGATGGACGGTGCGTAGTATGTACTCGTGTGGTGTACACCTAATCCTTGTGTGATGGTAAAGGAGAGGTCGGTAATCTCAAAAGTGTCATTGAATATACGAGCATTTTGTCTCATATCTGTTCTTCTTGTGTGTGTATGTATGTGCATTGTAAGAGTGACCAGTGATCACACTGGACCGTTGCCACCAGGAAAATTGCCTAATTGCAACGAAGTATGTAAATAAATAAATAAATATACATACTCGTTCGATACGTACATACATCGTCCACTGTATAGTACCATATCTTCATTAAAACTTCGGCACTGTTGACGATTATTTACTTTGGTATTGCTGAAAAATTATTCTTTCCTTTCTCCAATAACATATATTCTTGATACCATTGAACAGTAATTCAGTACCAATTTTCAATTAACAACATGGCATTCTTTCCCTAAATCAATGCAAGTATACACACTCCTTTTTAATTTCTAATTTTCTCTCTGGCTACTAAATCAGTCTAGTGGTGCTGCTAATAAACCACACCTATGCTCTGGTTTGTTAAAACTAATTAGTATACCATAATCCTGAGGTCCGATTCTTCCTTGACCATTTTACGTGTTAATCTAGAATTTCAAATACGGACCTCCCTACACTGGCAACCATTATCTCATCTACATGCAAGATTTAAACGTCTGGAATATTTCTCTCCCCCGCCTGTATTTGCCACTCTTTTTCCTCTTCTACCTAGCCCCCTCCACCCGCCTAATCTTCTTTTTACGAATTAAAAGATCTATCAACCCTACTAACTCTCTCCCTGTGCAGTCGGCTACGTTATTTTGACTGATATACTTGTAAAAAATTATCCGCAAGCCACTAAAAGGGCAGGTGTAGGAGGATGTTAGGGCACCAACCATGCATGCAAATATATTTTTTTAGGCAATCTACCGGTTAAGGTAGGTTTTTGGGTGGACACAACTATCAAATAAATATTTTGTCTCTACATCAGGTCCCTCTTCATCTCTGTGTACATCTTTCCTCCCTTCACCCCGTCCAACATCCCTATCCTGTTCCTGCCCTTTCCTCGTTTACCTAACATTCTCCCCTCTATTACACTCTTCAACATTCCACTACCGCTCAATACGCCTTTCATCCATTTTTCCTGCCTCCATAGGATTTCTCTCCACAAACCCCTCTCCTCACCCACCATCTACTAGTAGTACTTCCTCATTTGTTTTCCTTTCGGTCCATTTCACCTTCTCCATTCTTCTCCACACCCACATTTCTAAAGCCTCCAGTCTACGTCTATCCTCCTGCTTCAGCGACCACATTTTCGCGCCTTACATAGCTACGCTCCATATCAGAGTTTTTACGAGTATTTTCTTAACCTACCCCTACTCAACGTCCCCGTCATCAACTCCCTCCTCCTTGAGAAAGCTTCCTTGCCTAGCGTAATTCTTCTCCTTACGTCCCTACTACTTCGACCGTGTTGGTCCAAAACACTTCCGAGATACGTAAACTGTTCTACCGGCTCTATTTTTTCCCTTCCTATTTTAATGTTTAGCTTAGCCTTCTTCTTCCTGGAATATCGCATAACCTTAGTTTTAATAACATTGATTCTCATCCCATATTTATCGATCCCACTGAACCTCTAATTCACTCAGCAATGCTTGCAACCCCTGGACTGACTGAGCAACCAATGCTTGGTCATCAGCAAACCTAACCGATTTTACCAATGCCCTTCCGAATTTCATTCCCACCTCCAGTTCTTCCCCTGCCTCCTTAATCATTTCCTCCACATATACGTTGAACAGCACCGCTGACAATGGGCAACTTTGCCTTACACCTCTTGCAAATATATTATTGAATTTATATTTGCTAATGTATAAGGACACTCGAGCATATATGTACATAAAGGCATAAATATCTGGGCGTTATACAGTAAAACGTCTTGTACACCTCTACAAATCGGGAATCAAGAAATTTTCTTGCAGCAGTACCAGTGGTGAAGAAGCAAGCACCTTTTCGCTTTCAAATGAGCTGTGTGTATTGGAAACTTTGGTGAAAATTGATTGATTTCTGCAGAAATGGATCGTTTTGTACATATATATCAGTCGATATGTGTTTTTAATTCTACTGGGTCGCACCCAAAAGTGGTAGGATTGATTTTTTTACAAGAATTTTATTGACGATATACTTACATCGACTTAATAATCTTCAAAGTATGCTCCTTGAGCTGCTACACACTTAGTATAACGTTACTCCCATTCCTCGTACAGCCGCTGGGAATTTTCTTTGGGGATGCCGTTGATGACCCTCGTCGAAGCTTCTTGAACGGCCTTTATCGAGTCAAAACGTCGTCCCTTGAGCTGTCTTTTCATCAGGGGGAAGAAAAAGAAGTCCGATGGTGCCAGATCGGGAGAATAGGGCGGGTGCGGCAACGTGGCAACGCCGTATTTGGCCAGGAGCTGTCTGACGACGAGCGCGCCATGGCACGGCGAGTTGTCATGATGAAGCACCCAGCAGTTGCGATGGCCGGTCGAAAAACACAATCAGCATCGTTTTCATTTTTGATTTGCTCATGCGAGCCTTTTTTGGAAGTGGGGACGCGGAATTGTGCCATTCCGGGGATTGTCTTTTCGTTTCGGGGTCATATTGAAAAACCCATGTTTCATCACCAGTTATCACATTGTCTAAACAATTTTTATCTCGGTGCAAATTGGCTAACACTTCTTCGGAAATGCGATTGGTCGACACTCAGAATTTTCGGCACCATCTTGGCGCACACCTTGCGCATGGCCAAATCCTGTGACATAATGCGTTGGACATTGGATGCAGACAGACCCAACTGGTCTGCAATTTCTTCACTAGTTAAGCGTCGGTCTGTGTTCAGCAGTGTCCTCACTCTGTCCACATTCGTGTCGGTTCTTGCCGTCGACGGCCGTCCGGAGCGATGGTCGTCTTCAACGAGCTCCCTACCCTCTTTAAACAACTTGTGCCACTGTGGAACGGCTTAAGGCAGTGTCCCCATAAGCCTGCTTGATCATATCGAGGGTCTCAGTTGCCGTCTTCCAGAGTTTCGCACAAACCTTCACGGAATAACGTTGCTCTAAATTCAGATGCATTTTGTTTTTCGACGCGGACAAAAACCTTGCTTCACTAAAAACGGTGTCCTCACTCAACGACAGCCCGCAAGCGACTGAGGTTGATGTCGGTCTGTTGCTAAGAGCCCCCTCCACCTTACCCTGCCAGACAGACCCCCCTCCACCGCTCCGTTCGCGCCAGAGAAAATCAGTCCTACCACTCTTGGGTGCGACCCTGTAGGACTAAGGGGAGTTGAAAATACTGCTCCATTTTAGCCTGCATGCCAACAGGAGGGCGTGCGGCAAGTGTTGGGTCACGAGTCATTTGTAATTAGTGTAAAAGGCGATTATTGTTGTTCCATACAGTATATTCTCTAGAAGTTAAAATTATCTCGCGCAGTTATTACACATTATCGCCTTATTGTGTCGTTGCGAATTCTGCAAGGAAGAAAGGGTTCCTCAAATTGGTCTGTTCCACACACAGTTTTCCTATTCCCTAATGTTTTCCCAATGTCCAAAATTGATTTATCTTCGAGGTTGTTCTGGATTCGACTGAAAGTTTGAAGGTTTTGGATTTTCGTTAGTTGCAAGAGGTTGATAAGACAGGTATCGTGACGCATCAGTTTTGGGAAAAAATTAGAAACTTTTTGATTCAGTACGAGTGGAACTATTATAGTAACTTGTAGACATAAATGAATGAGTTGGTGTTAGAGAACTTAGCCAATGAATGAACTTAGCCAATACCGATTGGTTATTACCGAGTGAATAACTATGGGGAAAGAAATTTAAATGTTTGAATGAAAAATGGATTATCCTGAATACGTGATTTTAGCTAAATCCTTTTATTTGTATCCATGGAAAAGGATTACGGTGACCACACTTCTAGTTCAGGAGAAGAGGACAAAAACGAAAACTTAATGCTAAAAGAGTACAAAACAGTGCATTGGTTATTAAATAACGGTAAATATTAATGTATGTTAATTATTTTGGAACATCTTATAACATGCACAAAGGCCACTTCATTGTGTTTAAAAATTTTGAAATTATTGAAAATCCTACTCAAATATACGGCGCAGTAGGACAGAATAAGTGTTTTTTGTGCATTAAAACTTCCTCCTCAATGTCTTTTTTATGAAGCTTTATTTTGATTCTTAATCGAAACCATACAACAGTCGCGATTAAGCATAAGTCATGAGATGAAATATTTTAATTATATTTATGAGAGCACTTAATTTTATTAATAATTCTTTTATTTATTAAAAATATCATATATTAACGCTCTGTAAATGATATTGAGCCAAATAAACTTCTTACATACTCTGTTTAGAGTTTCTTCGTTCTCGGGTCTGGCCATCAAGCTAAAAATTCTTTTTTTACTATGAATGTTCATGGTAATGCGGAAAAAGTAGTCGAAAATTCTTTTACACTCGGATTTACATTATTGATTGTGGTTTTTAATAACTTAACCCACTTCGCACTGGCAAATACAGTCGACAATATGTCTTTTTTGCATTAAATATACCAAAGATTTTTTATTTTATGATTAATTAAACATTAGTTAGTAATTTTGACTCTAGCCATTTTCATTAAGAAACTGAACATTTTTTTTCGAAATCTGAACAAATAAGCAGTTTATCGAGTGCCATTAATTGAATCAGGTGAAATTCTTGAAAGGATACGACCATTTGTCAACATATAAAATGAAGCCATCGTAGGTTCTTAATAAAGTTGTAATCACGTTAATTTCATTATAATTTATTAAATTGATTTTTTGATAAAATCTTGTTGCTGGTTCTCCATTGGTGGGAATCGTTTGAATTTTCTTTCACTTTATTTTTTTCAAGTGTGAACTAAATTGTCCACTTTTAGGTGTGGAATTCTTTAGTTTATTATGATCTGAGTTTTACGGTTGAAATACATATTCGATAATAAGTGTGAAAACCATGGCTACCATTTGGATAATTTAACACAGGAATTTTTTTTTCCATATCTAGCATAGGGATCTTTTGAGGATTTAGGAGGATAAGTGTAAATAGAAAATAAACAATAACATTTAAGGAATAAATATTGCATATTGGGCACAGTGAATTCAACCTCGTGTAATTCCTATTGTGTATTTGTTTGTTTTTAGATGTAAAAAAATTATATTTGCCCTTTCTTGGAATGCCTCCAAAATTAGCATTGAAAACATCAGCGGTAGTTGCAATGAATTGCTTCGATAAATCTGATCTTTCTTATATAAAGTTTAGTTATTCATGTAGATTTTCTGATTTTCGCCCAATGATGAATTTGAAGTCAATCAATTTATGAAATATTCCATTATCTTTTCTTTAAAGTAATGAATTAAAACTGGGATTACTTTGGCGGAATCGTCATTAGAGGAACCTATCCGCACACCATTATTCTTTATGGCATTTATACCCGTCCATTTCAACTCTCCCGTTCTTCTTCATAGTCTCATTTCAAAAACCTCCAATCTGCGACTGTCATTTTGCTTCAATGGCCTTATTTTAGCGCTCCGTATTCATTTTTCAACTGCTCTTTAGGATTCCGTTCTCAACGCTCCTACCGTTAATGCCCTTGTGAAATCTCCTTTACCTAACTCAGGAATAGGAGCCAAAAATTTTATGTATCGAAAAAAATATCGTGTTGGTTATGGCTGGGTGAATTTAGGGAGAAAAATTGTTATCTGCGTTGAAAAAATTCATGGGAAATTTTTTCCTGCAAAATGAATAGTGATTCATGGGGGCATGGAGAAGCAAACATTCTGTGAGTGTGAAGCAAAGAGGCATAGTTTTAACGAAATGATTTCAGCCAAAGGGAGGAAGCTCTGAAGTTAGTCACTTTTTTGTCATTAGTAATACATACAAGGAGAAAAATATTAAATGCAAAAATTACTTAAAAAAAGAAAACATGCTCTTGGCACAGAGGAATAATTCGTCTTTAGCATGCATGCATTAGAGTTTTGAAGAGAGCATAAACCAGGGCCTTAATACCATACAAAAACTAAATGGAGTATGGTAGAGCTATATAATGAAAAACCTGAAAAAGAATAGAGTATATTACTTAATTATAGAGAAAATTGTCCTCAAAGCATGAGGATAACTGTAATGCTGTAAAGCCTATTACAAAACCTATGGTGATGGGTGCAGTGAGGATAATTTGCAGAGGGTCGAGATTGAAATATTTCCTATAATTAAGTGAATTAATTACAGAATCAGTGAATATTTATTTAACTTCATTCTGAAAACAACACTTAGGCCTTTACATCAGACTTGTGACAATGATAGAGCAACAGAAACAATTCAAACACCAAAGCCCTAGATTGAGAAAACTTACTTACACGGAAATCGAACCCGCGACCTCTGGGTTGGCAGCCATGGACGTTACTCTGCTGCCACTGAGGCCGGCTGAGTAGCAAGTAGATGCACTAGATAGGGGAAAACGAAGAATTTTTATGGATTGTCCACATCTGCGATGTGTGAATGAGAAACGATGGCCCTTGAAAATTGGGAGACCCCAGCCAGAACAAGAAAAGAACGACCGAGAAGAACACGGCGCCAAGGAGTGAATGAAGCATGTTTCGCAGGCAATTAAATGAGAACGACTATCATAACAGAATTAAAAGGTGTGAAGGAATCGGAATGTGGGAAAGGGATAAAGCGGTAAAAAAACCGCTACATGAAAAATAAGAGGAAATTTAGAAAACTACTTTGAAGGTTGTGATGTTGGTTTGGAAGTGGCTTGGAATGGCGAAGTAAGGGAAAAGGAATGAATACATTGGTGATAATGTTTCGGAAGAGTTCTAGACTATTGTATAGCATATGAAGTTAAAAAGAAAGTTTAGAAACATTTCCCGTGGATAATGGCATTGTAGAGTGCGAGTGATAGCTATATCCTTTTATATGATGACTATACTCTCAGGAAATTTAACACTAGTGAAAATTTAGTTATACAGTATTAGGTATTTTAAATAACGGAAAAGGATCATACGTAGATAATAAGTATACATGTACAAGTATAGTGAACTGTGTATAGTGTAGTGTGTAACAAGTATGTATAGTGAAATGCTGACAATTTGACCAATTTGTCCGAAAAGTATTATTTGTTTCCGAATTTTAGCTGTACTGAAGGATTTAAATAACACGATTTTTCGAGGAAATAATGCTAAAATGGAATGTAAGAATCATAAGGTAACTAGGGTTTTGATTAAGCATAGAGGTCAATTTGAGTACCTAAACCTTCACCACAACTCAAACAAACCAACTCAATGATATTTCGGGTAACAAGTCTTGTACGGAAGGTGGCGGCTCAAGGAAAGAAATTGTCCCACTAACCCTCATGTACGATTACTATGCGCCGTAGGGTTTGGTACGAGGTGTTCTCTAATCTTAACTTTCCAACCAAACGTCTGCTTGATTACTCTATTTGAAATTTTTGGTGAATCGATGTGACGTAATGTCGTAAGTCAAAAATACTAAGGCCTATTAAATGGTGTAAAGAGTTTATTTTCCCTTCAGTATTTTACTGTAATTTACAATTTTCCCCAATATTTATTTATTTAAGAGCAGATGAAAAAACACCGGAACACGGATGGTGATGACAAAAACACGTTAAAGTACATTTTTAAGAATAAGCTGTATTTGCATTCTATCCCCTAACGTCCCTCCCATAGCTGTAGAAGATTTGGCAAAAATCTTATGATACACCGGCGAGGACTAAAATTTCCAGAAGAATTCTCCCATCCGCATCTACCTCCACGATCCTCACAGAGATAATTAGTTAATTATCTGGACTGAATTGCTGTAAATACAAGATACGCGATGAATCAAAGCCGTCACCGCCGCTAGGCTTCTCTTGACGTGCCTTAAAAAATCCTTCCCGGTTGTAAACCTTGATATGTGGACGTGGTCTGGATTTCTGAACGTGTGCACAAAAAAGAGGCTCATCCGGATTTTTGAAATTCTCCCCAAATGGTTATGAGCGATGAGAGCTGAGGAGTGAAATGTTGCTGGGACCACACCGCCGCCGCTTCGCGGTCCTCCCTCCCTTTTCCGTGCAGTCCTCATGCTCGCAAACGCAGTGGAGCCGTTGGAAAGAATTCAGGTGAAAAACTTCGAAGTCGTCACGTATAACTTTGATGAAAATTAAGTTCGTGAAATCTTGTCGCTGGAGATCTAAAGAGAATATAAATTTCACCTTTCCACCCGTATTCAGAAACTTTGTTTTGTTCTTCAAGATTGGCGGGTACGATGCGGTCATTTGCGACAAAAAGCTTATATTTTGGTTAACTTAAGAGCCAATTTACATCTCCTGCTTTAGAATGAGAGATTTATTGACGAGAGCACGAGAATTTGGTTTTAAAAATACTTTTTGCTGATAGGTTTAAAGCATCTCCCAACGTTCTAAAATGGATTTATAAGGGAATTCTTCTGCTGTCAACAACAAATTCACGTAGAAAAAACTCAAATGCAATGGATCTTATCCTTAATCTCTTTTGATATACATAATTGATTTTGCATAATCAAAGATCGTTTTTTTACGAAACAGATTTGTATTAATGTTTGAAAAATAATTATTATTAAATAAACAATTAAATAAAAATTTCAGGAGGTAAATATACAAAAGAAGGAGGACACGAAAAATCTCGTTTCCATCCTTCCATGCTCATCTACGTAAACGCTAGGCAATGTCTTCACATACTTAGGACCAGTTTCCGTAACCTTACTAGAGGGGCTTATAAGGGCTCATCACAAAAGGAATAATAGCCATATTTAATAAATATCCCGATTTAGGGTAAATGAAGTTCCTTACATGCATTCATGCAATCACGCCGAACATATTAGACAGTTTCAGAAATTTGAAAACCTTTTTTACTTTCTGCTTCACCTGAGGCCTCAGGTTGTATCTTAGCACGTGTGTGCATTTTTTAGGTAATCTACCGTTTAAGGTAGGTTTTTGGATGGACACAACTATCAAATAAACATTTTGTGACTCCCCACCTAGCAAACTAATCTATATCAGGTCCCTCTTCATCTCGGTGTACCTCTTTCCTCCCTTCATCCCGTCCAACATCCCTATCCTGTTCCTACCCTTACCTCGCTTGCCCAACATTTTCCCCTCTATTATCTTCTTCAATATTCCACTACCGCTCAATACGCCTTTCATCCATTTTTCCTGCCTCCATAGGATTTCTCTCAACAAACCCCTCTCCTCCCCCACCATTTCTAGTGCTTCCTCATTTGTTTTCCTTTCGGTCCATTTCACCTTCTCCATTTTTCTCCACACCCACATTTCAAAAGCCTTCAATCTACGTCTATCTTCCTGCTTCAGCGACCACATTTCCGCGCCGTACATAGCTACGCTCCATATCAGAGTTTTTACGAGTCTTGTCTCAACATCCCTACTCAACGTCCCCGTCATCAACTCCCTCCTCCTTGAGAAAGCTTCCTTGCCTAGCGCAATTCTTCTCCTTACGTCCCTACCACTTTGACCGTATTGGTCCAAAACACTTCCGAGATATGTAAACTGTTCTACCTGCTCTATTTTTTCCCCGCCTATTTTAATATTTAGCTTAGCCTTTTTCTTTCTGGAAAATCGCATAACCTTTGTTTTATTAATATTTATTCTCATCCCATATTTATCGCACTGAACCTCCAATTCACTCAACAATGCTTGCAATCCCTTGGCTGACTGAGCAACTAATGCTTGGTCATCAGCAAACCTAACCGATTTTACGAATTCCCCTCCGACTTTCATTCCTACCTCCAGTTCTTCCCATGCCTCTTTAATCATTTCCTCTACATATACGTTGAACAGTACCGGTGACAATGGGCAACCCTGCCTTACACCTCTTCCTAACACTGCCCATCCGGACTCTCCGTTCCCCACTCGCACCTGAGCAGTCTGAGACATGTACAGGTTGCGGATCAGTCTCCTGTCCCTTCAATCCATTCCTATTTTCTGCAATACACGCATTAATTTTTCCCAATTCACTCTATCAAACGCTTTTTCGAAATATACAAAACAGGCAAAAACGTCCTGATTGTATTCTATATTCCTCTCGACTAGTGATCTCATTACTGCAATGGCATCACGCGTACCTCTTCCTTTCCTGAACCCAAACTGATCATCCCCTAAGTAATCATTTGCCTTACTCTCTATCCTTTTGTTGATGATCCTGAGAATAACTTTAGCTGCGTGGGATATCAAACTTATTGTTCTGTAATCCTCCCATGACGAAGCCTTTGCCTTTTTTGGAATAGGAACTAACACCGATCTCACAAAATCTTCCGGCCAGATTCCTTCCTCATAGATATTACGAATCAGTCCATATATGGCCTTCTTCCCACCTTTCCCTAACCATTTCAACATTTCTACAGGAATATTGTCCACCCCCACAGCCTTATTTGCTTTCATCTCCTTTAATGCCCTTTCTATTTCATCGTCGAGTATGCCTGGACCTAAGCTATCTTCTTCTACGTCATGTTCCTTTTCTATGTCTAACCTTGTCGGCCTAAGTTCTTTACCATACAGTGTTTCTATATATTCCTTCCATCTCTCTTGGATTTTTCCTGGTTCAACTATTATCCTACCCCACTTATCTTTAACTGTTAGCACAGATCTTGCTTTCTTACTTCCCGATAATAACTTAACCTTGCTGTATAGCGCACCAATTTCACCCTTCTTCTGTAAACTTTCCATATCCTCGCATTGGGTTTTCCACCATTCTTTTTTTGCTTTATTTTTGGCCCTTCTCAATTTATTGTTTAACTCTTTGTACTTCATTTTGCCTAACTCTGTGTTTACATTTTTCCATCTTCTTTTCTCATCCATCTTTGCAATCATCTCATCCGTTACCCATGGTTTCCTTATCCTTTTCCCGTTAACGGTTCCTATAGTGTCTTAGCGGCTTCCAATATCCCTTTCTTGATACATTCCCATTTTTCTTCGATCGTACTCAGTTCTTTACCGTCATCCATCATTTCCTCTACAGCCTGCTGATACTCCTTCCTCGTTAATCCATTTACTGCTTTTAAATTCCATTTTCTAACCCGCCACCCTTGCCTTATCTTCTTGAAACGAACATTACATTTCATAATAATTAAATTGTGGTCAGAGTCCACATCCGCTCCTGGGAAACTGTGCGAATTTATCACACTGTTCCTAAACCTGTGCCTAACCATAATATAATCTAACTGATACCTTTCTGAGTCACCTGGCATTTTCCATGTATACCTACGCCTTTTGTGGTGTCTAAACCATGTGTTAGTGATGACTAACCCATGTCTCCTGCAGAATTCAATTGCTTTCTCCCCGCCTTCATTCCTCGTGCCTAACCCATAGTCCCCCACCTCACCACCATCTCTTCCTTCACCTACCGTCGCATTCCAATCCCCCATCACTATCAAATGTTTCCCTGCAGGAACACTCGCGATGATATCCTCTAACTCATCATACATCCTATCGACTTCTTCCTCCTTGTGGTTGCTCGGTGGCATGTATACCTGAACAATGACCAAGTTCGTCGGCTCTGCTTTAATCTCTACGAGTAAAATTCTATCTGTCGCTTGGTCTATGTTGACTACGCTTCTTCCTACCCCTTTATTTAAAATTACGG
The DNA here is from genome assembly GCA_037158775.1 of Hetaerina titia. NCBI lineage: Eukaryota > Metazoa > Arthropoda > Insecta > Odonata > Calopterygidae > Hetaerina > Hetaerina titia. The sequence goes on from CM073773.1 coordinate 61,820,506, forward strand.
CAACCCCTCGTTGGCTCTCGTCCCCGCCGCTGTAAATCACTCTATAATTGTCACTCCAGTAATCCCCGCTATCCTTCCATCTCACCTCGCAGAGGCCTAAAACATCTACCATATATTACCTCTTTCCATCTCTCGCTTAATATTTTCTAATTTGCCTCTCCTCAACATTGTCCTGACGTTCCAGGCTCCTATTCTAACTACTTTCGCCTTCTTCTGATTCTTCTGTCCTGCTGCAGTTATTTTTTCCCTGCAAGGGTTTCGTGGGATGACGACCGCGGAAGCCTTGCCTCTCCGCTGCCGGGCACGACACACGGCCTCTTGGGCCGAGTCCCGTAGTTGCCAGGACTCATATTATCTATAGTGCCCATCATTATATTCTTTGGAATCATAATTGAGGTGGTTTCCCGTTGCCTTCCTCAATAGTGTTTTTAACGTGACACCATCACTTAATGGCCGCCCCACTGGGGTCAGACGCCATTGCAGCCGCCTCACTGAGGAACAGACGCTGCGTGGACTACCTTTCGTCTGGCTCCTAACCTTCGACCTATCTGGCATGGGTGACCCTTCCAGGAGTAATTATTATTACTCCCGCCAGCACAGCTCTAGGGGTCATCGGAACACACAAGCCCTTCCACCACGACAAGGTTGTAGTCCATGGGAGGGACGTGTGTGCATAGAGGCTATCAAATGTATACATTTGATAGTTTGATTAATAAATTAATAATAATATATATCAGTGTTCTATAATTAAATGAAACGATTATTTAAATGTAATCTACTTTTCAATGGAAATTTTAGATGGATAAATGTAAACTAACTAAAATAAGCCCTTCTTAATTTGGTATACATTCTACCTCTTCATTCTATCCGACATGACTATCCTTTTCCATGCCTGCATTGCTTGCTTAACATTCTTTCCTATATCATAATCTGTATCATCTTGCCTCACGGACCGTGCAAAACTACGCTCCAAATCAAAGTTTTCGTTTATCTTTTCCAATGATCATTACTCAATATCAATCAATGTCTCGAACACCCTCCTCCTTGTAACAAATTCTTTGTCTAACACAATTTTTCTTCTTCCTATGTCTCTTTTACTTGAACCATCTTGCTTCAATACAATTCTTGGTTAGTTGAAGCTATTTGCTTGCTCTGGCTTGTGCCCTTCAATTTTAAAGCATTTCTCTTTTTCTAAAACCTCATAACCTATATTTTATTTACCCTGACGGAGTTTTATTTTCATTGAGTATTTGATTTCTTAGAAGTACATTACATCGTTTTTCGCTGAAATTAATTATAATGAATTGTAAATGTTCTTGACTGTAGACAACGAAATACTTTGATACTAATTGCGGGACAGGAAATTGGGAAAAGCCAATGGTAAGTAAAGTTTTAATGATGAGAACAAAAACATACTGTGCGCACGTTCACTAACCAAACTTTTATTGATTACCTTCTCGTTTCGGTAGTCTCCATTTATTTGAACTTTTTTCACTCTTTTTAATTTGACTCTCAAACTAATAGCTTAATACCTACTATTTTCCCCTGCACATTAGGAGGCTACAGCGATTACTTCTTTAAAAAAACCACTGAAATTTCGTTTACTTCTCTTTTCTTGTTTGCTAACTGCTCAAAGAGTAAATTAGTTAAATTTTCGTGGTGTGGCTTCTCCTACCGTTAAACGTTGTGGTGTGGTGGTAGGGAATGATACAGATTCAACTGCGTTGGATTAGTGGTGTATAAATCATGCCAAATTTTACAAAGACAGTAGTTGATCTCTCAGTTACATAAAAGAATAGGATGACATTGGAATATGATTTTTAATTCTACAATGTGAAATGTTTGTTGACGAAAAAATGGATAATGGGATTTTCATTCGTCGTAAGATTTCATCATCTCCGTCAATTATTCTCATTATTATTCGGTTCCGAAACTTCCCCCAACAATTCCTTAAATACCTTTTTAAGAAGTACGATGAGAAAAAATTTGCGATCGAATGTCCTGATAATACCAAAATGGCGTCGTAAAAAGCTTGGATCGATGATTGTACCTTGTGCAGCAAGATATAATTTAGCAACCTCTTCATTTGAATTCAACTCAATTTACCGACCACTTCATGGACTATAAAATCGGATTCCTTTCAAGATGTTTTCAAAGCTTTCGGTATTTGGGCGACTTTATTAGCTTTCGAATTTTTGGGCGACTAATTGGCGAATTAGTATACGAATGGGAAGGAAATAGTATGCAATATTTGCTGGATCGAAAGGACATTGCTGTATTGTGTTTCCATGGTAATCTATCTCTACAGGTAAATAAGCTTCTTCGCTAATGTGCATTGAGCAAGTTTTCAAGGGTGAATAACTCAGCTTGGAATTTGCGTGTCGATGCCACTGTCACGGAATGTAATGCCATCCATTGCATAATCCTAAAAAATATGTTGCTTGTTTTTTCCGTTCCTTATTTGGTCGTGAGCTGTACGGATTGATTTTGAATATTTAACTATCAGATATTCAACAGAATGTTTGGCGTGTTGAGTGAGCAATTTATAAGGGGGGCTAGATTTGTCAAACATTGTTATGACCAACTCAGCAGCGTATCCACTTTGCTAGACAATTTAGGTTGGGATTCTCTTACACAGCGGCGTTTCCAATATAGATTATTAAACTTTTTTTTAAAGACTTATTAAAAACATTTAAAGATGAGCCCTTTTCCGATGACATCAAGGATATAATACGAACCCCAACGTATTACGGTCGAAGGGATCACGAATATAAGACTAGAGAGATAGACTGCAAGACTGACAGGTTTAAAATGTCATTTTTCCAAGAACGATAAGGGACCAGAATGCTTGTAGCCGAAATTCCCCAGGACTTAGTTCATTACAATTAGTATTAACGTACAGGTTAGGGACTGCGAGAGGATATGTGTGTATGTATGTATATATATATGTATATTTTAATATATGTATATATATATGTATATGTATATAAATATATATATATATGTGTGTGCGGGTCGCGGTGGTCCAGTGGGTAGAGCGTTGGACTACTGACCGGAGGGTCCCGGGTTCGATTCTCGGGCGAGGCACTTTGGGCACCTGCAGCTCCACCCAAGCTAGTTGATTTTTCGGGTACCAGATCTTCCTTGGAAACCATAACCGGCACAGGGAAAGGAACTGGCCCCCCTACCCTGATGTGTGAATATTCACACGCCATCGGGCTTGGTACATGGGTGAGCTCTAGATTATTAAACCGACCTTCGGGTTGATTACTGTGTTTATGGTTATATAGTATGTGTGGTGATGTGAATATGTATATATGTGTATATATATATATATATATATATATATATATATATATGTGAATATGTATATATGTATATATATATGTGAATATGTATATATGTATATATTTTTTCTTACAGGTTCCCCCACCTTTTCTCACCTAACCCCCAACCCCCTCAACCATTACCCTTCCCTCATGGTGCTACACCCCCTGCCACACACCATTTTGCTGTCTCGCAGGGTATTTATGTAGATTTAGATGTATAACATTGAAAGTATTTTAAAAACTGAATGTCAGTTATAATTTTTGATGGTCGATGATGGTACTGTACTTTTTCAGAACTCTGTGCAGAAGTCGAAATAATCAAATTATAAAACGTTGGGAAATTGAAAAAAAACTCAAAGCTCCGTGCAAATTTAGCTTCTTCACAGGTTTTTTTTAGGTTTAAGGTTAGGTTTAGGCTTCACAGGTTTGTGTTGTTGTGTGGTCTTCAATGCTGTATGCTCTACTTCAAAAGGATGGCCATCGATTTTGTTTGCAAAGTAGGCCGTTAACATTCCTGAATTTTAATCGTGCTTCTGTTTTTCTTTTGTCGTAAAGATACCTACAAAGGACCTACAATTGTCGTTGGTGTTTTTTTGGTATTTTTCCCCAAAATTTCACTACGGAAAATGCTACACAATAGGTATAATTATTGATGTGCCATGAATATATAAAATATATTGATGACAATGTAGTCTAAACATGAGTGATTTTTAGTGTTACATGATTTACCCGGTTTAAGCGTTTAAAGAGAGAGATAAAAAAATTTCGAAACAGTAATTTTTAAAAATATTATATTTAATGCTACTCAATGTTCTACGTTAAGAATAAAGTTTTTTCTACTTTTGCGCTTTACCATTGAATGGATAAATGTTGAAGAACAAGACGTGGAGAAAAATTGAATTCGTTGGATTATTCGAAGGAGATTTCATTTGAATAATAACTATCTTCAGATGATTCGGGCTTCATGAATAGACAAATTCTGTTTGTCTATTCAGAAGTTTTAATTTTTAATTATTAAAACTCCAACAGAGTTCAATAGAGGGCATATAAGTGTCATGTTGAAAATATGAAACCGTAATAGGAACTAATAGCGCTTCATTTTGGATTGCGTGAAAAACTATTAAACCTCAAATTATGATTTAAATTATTCATTATTTCGTTCATTAAAATTATCACATGAAGAACGAACTTCATCAAAATTATATTATGGCAAATATCATTTGTCTCACCAGGCCATTACAAATGATTTGAATAACGTCAAATTTGGCGTTTGGCGTCTTTTTGCTGAAAATGTTTCAGGAAAAATTATCTAGCCAATGGAGCACAATAATTACTTGTAAATAGTCATTCAGGTAATATGTACGTGTACAGTAGGTTACCTCGAGCTTTCAGTCCACAGCACCCAGCCTTTGTAGGGTTTGATGCTGAAATAACGATCAATTAAAGTTTTCATTTTGAAAAAAGAATTTTTTCGCACCATAATATATCGACCTGAGTCTTTTGTTTGTAATATAGATGTGCTATACCTCTCAATTTGTGCCCCAACCTATGTTTATCGCTGAACAAAACTCAATACAAAATGTTTGGAAGTGGAGCTAATGGCTAAAGTTGAGAAGAAAAGGGCGCTAAAGACAAATCTGGTGTGTACCGAAACCAGATCTTCGAGGCAAGACGATGAGCCTAGGTTTGAAACTTTTGAACTGTCGGTATCTCTACATCCCCTGCAAGTCGCCGCGAGGGCGTATGTAGGGGGGTGTGAGGTCATCAGCTATGTATGTACAAGCACAATCATCACACCTCCATTCAAGTATCATGTCCTCGGACAAAGTTAATCAAGGAAAACTTTGTCCGAGTACATGATCGAAATAATACTTGTATAGAGGTGTAATGATTGTATTTGCGAATCTCATACACTCGAAGCGTACTCCAGGTGGGGTGTAATTAGGGTAAAAAAACAAAGATATTTAACCCTCTCATTACATTCCCCACATATTCTTTTGATGAATCCTAACTTTTTATTTGATATTCCGTAAATTTCGCGAACGTGTTATTCCCAGGACATATCCTTAGTTATCGTTACATCCAAATATTTTACTGAGCCTACGTTTATTATGTAAATTTCCTGTATGATGTGTTTCCGGGCGATATACCTTTCCTTTAAAAATTCAGGAAAATACACTTCTTCAAATTTAATTCTAGCTCCAATGTCTCGCACCACTTTTGGATCGTAAATTGGTCATTGTAGTGAATCCCTTTGTTCATATTGAATGAATTGAGCTCTCACGACTAGCAGTATTGAATAAATGAAATGACTCCAATAGCCGTAAACATTCAGCTGTTTACAGCAGTTAGAGTCATTTCATTTATTCAACCCTATGCTCATTACTGGATATGTCCCTATACATTACCACGTCGTTAGCAAATTGACGAAGTTTACTGGAAACCTGGAAAATGATGTCATTAATTTCAAGAAACTGCGGGAGATGCCGCAACAGTAACTATTAACGGAGTCATCCGCTATGTGTGTATTATAATGCAACAATTGTTGCATTATAATACACACATAGCGGATGACTCCGTTAATAGTTACTGTTGCGGCATCTCCCGCAGTTTCTTGAAATTAACAGCCTAAGTGTTTGAAATTGGCTTTAACATCGTGGACTGTGGCGCCTCGCGCACGACTACGAATGCCTGTGACATTGTATGTACGGTATTTCGTCACAACATCTTGTTCCTTTAAAGCCCCCAAAATTTCAGAGTGTAAGAGGACGTCTCGGTAGCTTAAATGGTTAAAGCACTCGGCCGGATATCGAGGGATCCGGGTTCGAATCCCGGTCAAGGCGAATGATTTTTACTCTCTGAAATTGTTGCATTATGATGTCATTAATGTTTAAAAGGAACCATAGCTGACCGTAACGCTTCCTTGTGCGACACCCGATGAGACGCTTACCTTGGCGGATGATACTCCATCTATTACGACACTTTACGTACTCCCGGCATGTTCAAAATTGATGATTCCAGTCTATTACAAAGTTATCTATCCCATAGATAGTTTCCAACTTTTAGAGCAACTGCCTTTGAGGAACTTTGTCAAATGTCTATTTAAAATATATATTTATAGCATTGATCTGAACATTATTTTCACCCAATAACAAAATATCATGAACGGAAACTTCCAGTTGGGTCTCGCAAGGTATGGTATTGGATGGAGAAAGTAATTGGACAGTTGCGAAGACGAATGAGGACGTTTTAAATATGGTGGTAGAAGACAGAAAGTGGTGAGGGGAAATCAGAAATTGGCGGAAAAAGTGTGTGGAGGAAACAATGTAGTACGTGATTTCTTAGATTTAGCATCATTATTTTTAGTAGGCTAGACTAGACTTGGAGGCTAGACTTGCTGGTAATTTCTTCATCTACATCATGAATTAATGGAGAGAAGAGTGTTCTTTAATTGACCTCCCCTGTAGTCAATTTCTTTTAACTTATCCATGTGGGCAACAGCTATATCTAAACCTTGTGTGTGTACGATTAACTCATGTGATTTGGATTTTTACAGCATTCCATGTTGTGCATATACTATTTGTGCTTTCTACAGTTTTCCCATAATAACATGCAAATACGAGTGTATCGTAATTTGTGCTCATAACGATTTTTCGCAAAATACTCAGCTTTTCTCGAAATGATGTTCGATTACGAAATTAAGTACATCTAAGAAACAATGCTGATAACCTGCTTCTGAATGTTTATCAATCTTTCCTCCAAATATGTCAAGTCTCTTATTTGCGTAAGCCTTATAATGTTGCGCAACAATATCCATTGAAAACAATGACGAACTGGCCAGAAAAGGTTCTTCTCCTATTAGTAGTTATAAAGGAGGTGACCGACAGCTGTTGTCATTTGCGCCAATAGGGATGGACAGGAAAGGAGGAAGAGTGGAGAGAACCCCGACGTCGGCATTAGCCTACTCTAAGCGAAAGGCGCCAAGGGGTCCGCAGCTCAACGTCCCATCTGACGGACGGCGCACTTACTCAAAGTTCTCTCCGCAAAGCACCTCAAGCATCGTTCGGGATACCACTGAAAAATATCTGCCACCTCCAGGACTCGAACCTCGGTCCTCGGAGTCGGAAGACAATACCTTGGCTATCGCGCCATCCTGGGCCCCAGGTTCTTCTCTTTCGGTGTAAAAAAGGCGTGCAGAAAATGTGATTGAAAGGAATGAAAAAGGTTCCTCGATTGAAAAAAATAGCAGTGGTTATTCAGCTAAAATATTTTTAGAATTCGAAGAGTTTTATACAAAGAGACAAAGGCATGTATTAATATGATTCCGTTCAATAGCGGGTTTCACAGATCAAAACGACTTAAGCAATCTGTTCGAATTTTGAAGCAGCATGCAGTGTATTATCCTAAAGGAACTACTTTTAAGAGAAATATTTTGAGAAATATGTGGCTACCAAAACTTTTAATATGGAAATTTATTTTTTTTTTAGGTAATCTACCGGTTAAGGTAGGTTTTTGGATGGACCCAACTATCAAATAAACATTTTGTGACTCCCCACCTAGCAAACTAATCTATATCAGGTCCCTCTTCATCTCGGTGTACTTCTTTCCTCCCTTCATCTCGTCCAACATCCCTATCCTGTTCCTACCCTTACCTCGCTTGCCCAACATTCTCCCCTCTATTACCCTCTTCAACATTCCACTACCGCTCAATACGCCCTTCATCCATTTTTCCTGCCTCCATAGGATTTCTCTCAACAAACCCCTCTCCTCCCCTAGTCCTTCAATATTTTTAAATTTACGTATTCTGCACTTTTTTATTCGTTCTTGAGTTTGGTTTTCTGTCTCTGATAAAATGATAACGAAAAAATGTGCTTCATAGAAGATTCTATTCTTATATAATTGGATAAGGACAAAATTGATTTAAATCCAAAATAAATTGAAAATAGAAAAACCATTAGCATTAATTGCTTTAAATATGTCTTGTGGAATAACTCCATTCCAAACACCATAGTCACAAACCTCAGGCGACTCGCATGGCATGATTTTAATTTAAATAAACATTATTTAATATTAGCGGGCCATAAAAACATTTTGTTTGTACACAATTGTGTATCTTAATTCCTTCCCTGTAAAAATAATATGAATTCTGTCTGCAGTAAATAGTGCTTAAGGGATAGACACATGTAAAACATTTTTATTTTCCATCATTTCCGTGATGGAGCGTAGGTTAAGTTGAGGCTAGAAGATAGGCGTAGATTGGACGATTTTGAGATTTGGGTTTGAAGAAAAAATATAAATTATAAAATGGACAGATAGGAAAGTTATTGAAGGTCTAGATGTGATTGAGGTAAAACGATGATCCATGGAAAAAGTTTAAATAAGGCAGGAAAATTTGGATGCAGGAGGTATTTGAGAGACCGTGGAAGGCCGTGGGATGTTGAAAACTGTAATGGAGGGGAGACTTTTGAGTGAGCGGGGTAGAAGGACTGAATAGAATAATCATTGAAGGTGTTTCTAAGGGAGATATAAAACGTGCAGATTAAAGGAAGAGTTATGTTAAAAAATAATTTTGGTTTTAGAGGAAGCTAGTCATGTTGGGCATGAATTTGGTCATAAGTTCCACATTTTGTAGCGCCTGGGTCCATCGAATACCCAACCTAACACGTTAAACTACTCCTAACGATAGTTGTACCATAATTAATGTACCGTCCTACCTAGTAGGTTAGTTGAGAAGGACATAATCCTCCCAAGTCAATGGTCGCGGGTTCGAATTCCTCCTCATCATGTATAAAATCTTCCGATTAGAATCATCGAAAATCTGGTGATATATGATGAAAAGGAATTAACCGAAATCCTCGGGGCTCACATACCTTACCTAAAAAGAAAAATTGTATCACCTAGTATTTTGATGCAGATAAAACATGTTAGATAAATACTATATGTACTCTATTAACCATATGGTCGTTTGATCTTTATAATATTTTTATGTCAACATTTGGATTTATGTAACAATTTCAACTAATTTGAGCACTAGTTTCCTCTGTTATTCTCCCACCTCTCATCTCTCCGGACCAGTTAACTTCCATCTGTGAACTTTGAAATGATAGTTCATTCCTCACACTTCATCGTCTATCGACTCTACATTTTTGTGCTTATTCAGACAGCCTCCTACATATTTCTAACTTTATCCATACACCATTTGGTTTAACTTCCCCGGTATCCAACTCGAATGCTCTTAAGGTCGTTCACATACCGCAAATGCCAAATACCTGGACCGTACAACGCCCTACTCCACATCAAGGTCTTCACCTCCCCTTACTTTTCGATTCAAATCCTCGTTTACCACCTCCAAAACATAAATATTTTTTTGGCGTGTGGGTGTGGCGTTCTTTTGTCCGTGTTATCGCTCCTCGTTCCATCTCTCTTCTCCACTAGACGATGATGGGGAAAGCATATAAGGAACATCTGCGGATCTTCATTTCAGAAACAAGCGTTAATTTAATGTGCGAATTAAAATATCAAGGGGAGGTGTTAATTCATATTGGTTTTATATCACCTGGAAAACGCGTCAATTTATTGGGACCCTCCGCAGAAGTCCTAATTTTGGAACTAAAGAGCATGTAAAGAAAGCCACCCATTTCGTAAGGAATTGTTATGAACAAATAATAAGCTTCACACCGTTATTTGATATCCTGGCTTGGAGGGATATCGAAGCACGAAGTTTACATGAGCGACTTGAAAATTTAGATAAATGCGCATCATTTGAGTTAAATGCTACTACTGATGAGAATAATTTTAGCTTTGCTTTACACAGGCGACAGTTAGTAGTCAAGGGAAATAAAATGATAGAATCCATTTACGCTCGCACAATACGTGACAATAACTGTAGGAAACATGATGGGCATCATTTCTAAATTCCCGAATGTAAAATAGCACTGCATGTCAATGATCACCAACTGCCCCGATTGCTATGAGCTGATAAACTAACACCTCTTGCATCAAGCACTTACTGCGGCTTTCGGATTAGGGTTTAAGCTGTATCCCAGGATGATTGGTCCTGGTATTGAAACTGTTCCTTGCACCCTGATTCGTTTCCTCAACAAGAGTGGCAAACGTTATTTCCGCTACCCCCGCACGATGTGTTATGTCTCCTTTACCCTCCCCCTCCTTCCCTCACTCGTACCCCTCCGCCCCCGCCCCCTTCCTCCCACTCCACTCACTCCTTATTGGCATTCCGTGCACGTACTCTCGTCCCGCGTTTCCCTTCCCCTCTCTCCTCCTCCCTACACTCCTCCTCCCTCCTCGCCCCCTCCCCGAATCGTCTGAACAACCAACTCTCCGGCTCTCCTTCCTCCTTCCCATCCCAGTTCGCCTCTCATTCTCCCTCCCTCCTTCCTCTCCCCTTGAGGCCGTCTCTTGAGCACCGCGAGGAAATATAAATGCACACATAAGGAGGCGTCGCTGCCGTCAGGGACGCGCAATGATCATAAAAAAGGCCTTGAAGACGTTCCCCTCTTCCATTTCGAGTTCCCGTACGCTACATAAAACAGTGTCAACTCCCCCTCGCCACGTTTGTAGGAGGGAGCGTCGGTTCTCGCGTGCATATTCCCCCCTCACACCCCTCCCCTCTCCTTCCCATTTCCCTTCCTCCGGCGCGGAGCGCGAAAAAAAAGACATCGGCATAATCAATGTCGGGCTTTCGTCAGTGCACGCCGTGATAAATCGGCGGGAAGGAAATGTAAAAACCCACACTGGGATTCAGCAAGCTAGGGATAATGTTTGAACGGTCACAAAAGCTGCGTGGAGGAGAAGTTACCGTTGTCGTGTAGATGAGGGTTCGAGGTGGACGCTTAAGAACGGCTTATAGCTCAGCTTTTAGACCAGTGCGCGAGAGTTATGGAGGCGTCGTAGCCGAATGGGTAAAGGTCTGAGTCCAGCTCTAGCTATTCTTGTGCATACTCTCAGTCGCTGTGAGCAGATCACCTTGTGCTCACCGGGTACCACTACAAGTTTTAAGTACTTCATTGCATAAGAAGGGGTTTTATTTCCTAGCAACTTGCAAGAAAAAATTATAAAACGGGCCAGTAAGTTCCCAACATTTTACTTTTTTGTATAGTAGTTGATGAATCTGCACACAATCAGTTATTAAAAGCGAATCCTCTCCAGTACCGTGAGTAGGTACCAGTTATTCTGTTTAAATTATACAACTTTCCATTTAGTCCCTACCCTTTTACAAATACCGTAATGGTCACTGCATGATTGGTGCGAAATTACACACTAACACACACCTGTTATTTGCAGAACATCTGCATGCGTTACACCAAAAGTAATCACTTTGATATAAACCGAAGCTTCCAAATTTTGCATGAAAACTTCCTGGGAGACCATGGGAGGAGAGAGTCGTCATAATATGAAGGCATTCGTAGATATTATTGTCCGGAATAATTCACGGCAGAAACGTATTGTTTTCTTACCTCGAAATATAGTTTTAGTCTTATTCATCATCGTAGGTAATGGAAAAATAAATGTTCAATAAACATTTTCAGGAAAAAATGTATATTTGTAGCTTGGATAGTCCTGTAATATAAGGAAAAAAGTGGTGATCCTCCTTGAGTTTATTACATGTATGTTGAAGAAGTGAAAGCGTCAAATTTCTCTGTTACTTTCAAATAATAATAGTTCGGACGCTGATACATTCCGGGAAGAAATTCGTAACGTGCATCTTAATTTTTAGCCTCTTGTCTTTTGATAAGCGCATATCCCAGACTTTCGAGGTGTGGGTTTGAAATATAATGAAAAAAAAATAAATGGACGGTAATGAAAACCAAACGATGAAGTTCTAGGCGTGGTAAGGGAAAAGAGTCACAAAAGTTGTTTGGAGAATTGCAGAAGACATGGATGCTGGAGATACTGAGAGGCAACAAGTTGCTGAAAGCTGTATTGGGGGACATATGTTAGGAAATTAAAGCGGAGGGAAAAGAATAAGCATTTTGGTTGGAATTAAGGGGGGGTAGAAAGTATACAGAGGTGAATATTGTGCCTGCATGGCTGGTGACCTAACACTCCCCGCCACACGCCCTTGCGGCGGCTTGCGAGATATTATGTAGATGTAGATGGAAACTTAGTTATTTTAAGTATTTTTGGATTTGTGGATGTAGTATGTGATATGCAATATGAAATATAGTATGTGGCATTGGGTTTTTTCTCTCCTGCCAGTTGCAGTTTAGGAGTTCCGTAAAATAGTGTACAGTGGCACGTCCATCAACACCCACCATAAGCCGGTAGGATACTTCTAAAATAACGTCTGAAATATGAAACAGTGAACATATAGGTTTTATATAGTTTTCCATTCGATTTGTTAAGGGTCGAAACCAAACAAAAATAATCTGTTAAACGAACCTGCAATGAAAATTCTTCTCCAAATTTCTAAAATTCCCGTTAAAACAATAATTTCTCAAATTACCCACCATCCCATTCAATTTTGGGGTCTCCACGAAAGCGCATTCGTCTAATGCAAGGTATTTCGATGAAAGACTGCATTATTGTAGGTATCACTGTGATTATGAGGTTTTAGCGTACTTTTATTATTCACGCATTCACGCTTGTTAGTTTTAGCAGCCTTACATTCACAATCGTTACATCGGACTAGCATCATTCAGGAAATCGAGAAGATTCAAGGCAGGGTGGCCCGAATCGCTAAAAAATGTTACGACAAGTCGTAAAGTGTCACGGGAATTCTTCTAGAGTAGGTTTGGGAATCACTAGAGTAAAGACTTTTTAACGCTAGATTTAATTGTTTAAATAAATTTACAGTCGAATGTTACATCACCGTAGGTCGCGGTATTCCAGGGTTAGAGCGTTGGGCTTCTGACCGCAGGGCCCGGGTTCTATTCCCGGGTAAGCCTTTCTGGGCCCCTACAACTCCACCCAATCTATGTGATTTCTCGGGTATCAGATCTTCCTGGGAAACCATAACCGGCCCGGGGAAAGGAACTGGCCCCCCTACCCTAATGTATGAATTTCACACGCCGTCGGGTTTAGTACTGGGTGAACTCTAACATCACCTACCAAACCGACCTTCGGATTGATTACTGTGTTTATGGTTTTTTTTATGTGACAGAACCAAGATCTGGTCAATCGGTCGTATGAATCATGAAAATAAAATTCGAAAAATAGACATTATATCTAGCAGACTCAAGGACACCTTCTCACAGACAATATGAGAGAGTTACTGAGCGGTTAGAGTTGACATGAATGCCACTTTTCACCCGTAACTTTTAGGGAATAATTAGTTGTACTTATGAGCATGTATTTCACACTTACCTCGTATATTTTCTTCGCATATCCCTCTCGAATGACTGAGTAGGACTAAAATACATCTTACGCAGTAAATGTTAAAACATTTCCTAACCGTCTTTTGTTGTATGCCCGCGCTCACCCCTTCTATCCCTCGTCTCTCTTCGCGGGAGTTGCGCTACCTACAGTAGTGTAGCAGTTGGCTTATATCGTTAGCTGTCTATATACGTCATACGTATAACGGTGCATAAGGGTTAAGGTTTAGGCAGTTCTCCCTCTCGTTTTTATTTTCTGTGTGCTCATGAAGATCATTTTCCTGGCCTCTGGACGAATCATGGGGCGAATGTTTCAGGAATCCATCGAATTTTGAGTTCTTAGGAAACTTTCACTGTCTGAAGACCTATTTAAAATATCAAATAATCTCATTTACATCGTTTTATAACATTATTTCTTATTCTATACTTGTCTACTGATTCTAAGTAATTTGGCTGGCTGGTTAACTATCGCTTGATTGCATGGAAATCCGATGGATCTGGAGCATTCTCCACCTACTTTTACTCCAGCTCTCCCCTTGCCTCCATTACTACAGGTGTACTCCATTACTACACCCTGTATTTCATCCGCTTACGCACATATTACAAATAACAGGTTGTAATAGAAATTTTGTTCTTACACCCCTGCCAAGCATTATCCTTCCTGACTCTCTATTCAATATCTGCACCTGTGCACTCTTAAGATATATAGGTTCCGCATAAGCTGTCTATTTCTCCAATCTCCTCATATATTCCGCCAAATTTTCATTAATTTTTTCCGTAAAATCTGTCGAGAACCTCAACAATTACATAGCATACAAATAAATGCTGGTTACACTAATATTGAAATATTCAACTCTAAATCCGTGTTCCTCATGTTTCCATCTGATTAGAAAGAATATTGCACATGCCAATAATATTAAATGTCATTACTTACCGAGATTGCATCAATTTAATTTTTTCTTAGGTTTTAAGCGTATGCTTACTAAATGTTTAGTTTAAATGTTTAGAGAAAAAAGGTTATGAGCGTGTTCACTACTGGGTTGGCTTTTATGGACAATATAAAAGACGATGTTAATATTAGAACGCAATAGTTCCGATATATCTTTTACTTTTTGACGTGAATATAAAAATTCATATGCACTTCTACCGTATAGGTTTAACGCCTGTATGACTCTCCTCGGATCGCATGGACGGGGATACATCTCTCTCTGCTCCTTTGTGCAAAAGGAGTTGGCAACATTCCCGAGGCTTTTCTCATGGGAGGACAAAAAACTTCCGGGAAGCAAAAAACAGAAGGCCCCAGGACTGCGATTCGGAGGGAAATTTACTCGCCACTCGTCGTCGGCCCACTGAGTGGAAACGGCTGCCTCCAGATCTGTAAGTATAGATTTTTCTCCCCCGAACGTTCCGTTTTCCCCCCAAGCGTTTTATCAAATTTCCAAGTGGCGAGTTCCAAAGTTTCATTCAAGCACATGAATGCGATAACTTTGTGTTTTCGAGGAATATTTTCGGGAATTATCCGAAGAATTATGTTTAAGGAATGACGTGCACATTAAAACTACTATTGTAATAAAGAATTACTAGAAATAAAAAAATAAATATTGATATCATTTAAGCGAATAATTTCTAAAAGTATGGATAATTAGAGAATTTTGATTGGCAATGGGATGTTGAAGACTGTAGTAGAGGGGAAAACATTAATCAAACAGGGAAGCGGCAGGAATAAGATAGGGAAGTTGAATGGAATGAACGGAGGAAGGGTGCTGCATTGATAATTTGATTAATGCAGTGTCGGATGTCAGGTTTTGTTTCGTGGGAGAAGCGAGGAATTATCGATGTACTGTTGAATGGCCTTCGTCCATCCAAAGCCTACACATACCGGTAGATTGCCATTAGATAAATAAATATAAATATATACATATAGATGTGTGTATATATATATATATATGTATAAATGTTAGAAATACAATATCCTTTCTCCGCGTGGGGAACGTACTCTGTAACCAGCGCGGGGATATGAAAAGTAGATAATTTGAAGCACAATTGGGTTTTATTAATCATGATACCCTGAAATCTAAAGAATTAAGAGTATTTACACAAGTGGATGCTGAATATTTTAATTTTAAGAAATCCTTTGACACGTTGTACCACGGAAAGGTGATACAAAACAAAATGTTTTGACATTTTTTAGAAAAAACGACAAATTGAACAAGAAATTTATTATCTAGCTGTAAACA
The DNA here is from genome assembly GCA_037158775.1 of Hetaerina titia. Taxonomy (NCBI): domain Eukaryota; kingdom Metazoa; phylum Arthropoda; class Insecta; order Odonata; family Calopterygidae; genus Hetaerina; species Hetaerina titia. The sequence continues at coordinate 61,836,403 of CM073773.1, forward strand.
AAAAGTGGTAATCGATGAGTTGAGTTCATTTAAGGGAGACTTTACTTTAGGAGAGGCACGTGGTATTGAAATAGTATATCGATTATTATTTTATATTTAATTTCCAGCGTTAATAACAAACTTAATTGTAATTTACAGAGAAATAAGAGCACCTGAATATTATGATTTTTTTGTCTAACGATAGGGACCTGCTATCACAGTGTTCAGAAGAAATAGTGTTAGAATTAAATGTAAAAAATCCACAGTATTTAAATGTTTTAATATAAGTAAATGGAACACGCCGTGAAATATAAAATTGGTGGAATTAGTATAAACATCTCAGAACTGGTAAAATGCTTGCTTGGGCGTTATGCTCACAACATGCTTTTCATGAGAGACAGGTCAGAAGAATGCATGTCAGCCGTTAAGGAGCTAGCTTTAATTGTACGGATTGTCGGAAAAATGATGAAAAGGTAATAGAGTTGTTACTTCACACTTCAGTTGGGTAGTAGCTATTAGTGAATCGACAGGGGGCAGCGAACGACGGCTGAGGCCATTTGCACCATTATGAATACTCGTAGGTGGATACTGTTTTGATATGATAGGGGTACCCTATTTAGGGGGTGAGGATATAATTGCAAAGGGCAAAGAGAGGGTGTCACCATTAACCCATTCTTAAGGAAAAAAACCAAGGTATTCCCATTTGAAAGTCTCCTCCCACGGACGACCTCCGCCTACATGAATTGCTTTCCACAATGAACCCCAAGTTAGGGTCGAGATAACACTGAAATGTTCTGCCACCCCGGGTTTCGAAACAGAACCCAGTGCACTAGCCACCGCACTAAACCGTTCCCCGCATAAGCTAGGGAACGTTTGCGCCAAATACGCAGAAAGTATTTGAGATCTACGGGAGCAAACGTTTGCCAATTAAGGGATTGGAAAATGTTAAAACAAAATATATGATATCTGTTTAAAAATGCTATAAGATGAGTGCAAGCATGACGAATATGTTGGAAGAATGAGTTTTATTAATTTATTCAACCACTTTTATTTGGGCGAGAATGAGACTCCATAGCCCCTTCACAATTTCATTTGGTTGGGACCTTCTTAAATCACGAAGAGAGCAGCCAAGGCTAATTTCAAAGTTTTAGAAAGGTACGCAACACCTGAGTTTGCTTGTAAAATGAAGGGATTTTTTATGGCCACAGATTAAATTATGGGTTCAAACAGGGAAGAAGCAAGAGAGGTAGACTTCGCTATCTACAGATGTTCAAATGACGTTCTGGAGCTAGGTTGGGAATTACTTACGGAGCAAAGATTAAATTATAGATAAAATCTCTTGCATAAATTGGAAGAATGTTTCTTTTGCAATGATGTTGAAAATGTGTTATTATCCCCATATTACTGCGGTAGGAGAGATCTTGTCAATAAAATTCAAGAGATTAGTTGTAGAACATATAGATTTCAGATTTCATTTTTCCACGAATGATAAGGGATCAGAATAACGTTGTCCGACCAGGGTAGGATCAAAATTAGTTTGCTATGTAACATCCCCCGCTACGCGCCCTCGCGTAAGCTTGCGAGGTATTATATGGATTTTCGTATTACAAGGGCGTATCCCCAGGGGAGGGTGATGCTAAGCCACGAGCTATTAATGGAGCAATATTCTTTCATACATATATGCATATGTACGTCGTGGTTTTACGGGTATGGTAGAACTAAAATCGCAAAGCAAGGAGTGGAAAGCAAAAGATGGACCTCGAATCAAAAAATCAAGAAAAGCCGATCGAAAATCAAAGCCATGCTCCCGATTTACTTTGATGTCGAAGATGTTGTTCATCATGAATTTCTTCCTGAAGGACAAACAGAAAATGCTGAGTTATACCTTAAGAGTTATCAAGCGTTGGAGAGATCGCGTGCGTCGTGTGCGACCAAATTTGGCTCAAGGAGATGATGGATCCTTCACCATGGCAATGCACCTGCACATTCAGCCGCCATCCTTCATCATCCTCCTTATTTGCCAGATCTCGCCCCCTGTGACTTTTTTCTATTTTCAAAATGCAAAAATGTGATGAGGGGGCATCACTGGGAAGATGTGGACACAATAAAGCAAGAAACGACGAGAAAACTAAAAGTCTAACTGCCGAGGAGTTACAATGGTGCTTTAAACAGTGGAAAAGAGGATGAAATAAGTAGTGCATCGCAACGAATGGAGAGTACTTTGAAGGGGACAATATCGATGTAGACTAAATTTTGCAAAATTAAGATTTTATGGCCTCAGTTCGCGTATTTATTGGACAGACCTCGGATATAGATTCGCTCACTTGTACTAACGCGAGTATACGGGATGAAATATTAAAATGATTCCGATCACCATCGGGGAATGTGGTAGAGCAGTTGATAGACCGTTTGGACAAATGACCGGAGGGGCCGAATTCGATTCTTGGTTACCCCTCTGGACACTGTCAGCTTCTCCCAAACTGGGATTTTCCGGGATGTGTGAATTGCTCACGTTGTTGGGCTTGGTTAAAGCTCTACCCTCCCAAATTAAACCGGCCTTTAGATTGTTAACGGCGGTAGTGGCTGAGTACCATTATTTTAGTTTAATTTGTTATGAATGCGATGAACTGCTATCCGAAAAATGAGAGTATCATGCTGATGAATATTTCATTAAAAGCGGAAATCTGTAATCAATAAGCATGATATTCAAAATATGTGTAATGGGTAAATTCATCGAATTTAAATAAATCTGTACGTATTCAAATATTCAAACCGGGGATGAGGAATTTGCCCCGTTGACTCCATTATGTTTAAAGCTAATAGCGTCTTCATTTCAAATTACATTATGTTTGTCCTACGCTCACATTTCTCGTACTCTGCTTAATATGATCCATTCTTACCTCAGGATTTTATTTTTGTCCACAGCTCGAAGGTAGTCATCTTTACCATCCGCGAGCCTAACTGATTTCATGACTTCCCCATCGACTTTCATTCCTATCTCTAGTTCTTCCCTAGCCTCTGTTACCATTACCTCCGTGTATGCTTTAAAAAATACAAACTACAATGGGCACTTCCGTCTCTTTACTCTTTCTGACACCGCCCATTCAGATCCTTTATCCGTCTCCGCACCTGAGTAGTCTGAGACACGCACATCTACATAAACACAATACCAATTCCCCGCAAGGGCATGCTTTTGGGTGTGTTATGGCATTTTCTATAAATGTGTTATCGTGTGTTCAAAAATATTAGTCCATGTATTCGTTCGGTCACGTATCGCCCCGTTGTTTCCCCACCCTAAAATTCCATTTTATTTTCCAGTTAGATTTTATATTTACGTATTACTCATACACAAATATCGCGCACGTACATTCGTATAGACAAAATGCAATATATGCTCCTCTTGACCAATTAATAAAATTCTAGTAAATCTAGTATTCTGGTAAATTAATTTAACTTTTAGAGCTATTGGGTTATATTTCATGTTTCCGTATCGTGCGAGGGAAGAATGAGTACTTCCATCTGTCTTATAGTGTCTTTCTTTTATGCCGGTATAATTTGGTGCCATAATATTTTCTCCTGTGTCGCAAGAAAATTCAGTTACCTTCTACCTCTATAAAAGTTTTAGTAGCAATTTTTAACAAATCCAGCGGATTTTCTCTGAGCCTTATTGAAATCTTTGATTAACCTTTTCTTCGTACCAGTCGCCCATCCCTTCAATCAACCTCCATTTTATGCAATATATTAATTCTTACAGTCACAAAATATTTATTTAATAGTTGTGTCCATTCGAAAACCAACCTTAACCGGAAGATTACCATAAAATAAATAATAAAAAATATTAATTCTATCCAATTTACTCTGTCGAACAGATTTTTGGAATCTACCAAATAAGAATATTCATGTATTCTTATTTTATTCAATGTTCTTTTCAACAACTTACCTCCATATTGCTGTGGAATAACACCAACCTCATCACTTCCTGAATGCAGACATATACGTGTTTCTTATGAGCCCTACTCTTTATGAACTCCACCCTTTAATTAATAAAACTAATTTCAGCATTATCTGTGTGAGAAATAAAAATATTTTTATATACTCGTTGTCATCACATGTGGCTTCTATATAGGCCTGCCACCTGTTCTTCCTGTTTCTCTTGGATCTTTACTAGTTAGATTAATAATTTTCCTGACGAATCTTTCATAGTGTGCACGGATTTTCCCTTATTATACCATGTAGGTATTCACCTTTCTATACGACGCACCAATTTCAACCTTCTTTTATAAACTGCGCATGCAGCGCTGTATCATCTACCACGCTTTCTGTTCCCTATTAATTCCCGTCTTAGTTTATCTTTTATATCTGTGTTCTTCCGTCTAACTGATCCCGAGTTTGCATTTTTCCATTTCCCTCTCTCGTCTGTAATCAATGGATTCCTTTTTCTTTTTTTATTTGCCGTTCCAATAATTTCTTTTACGGCTTTCAATATCCCTTTTTTGGCGCTGCCATTTTTCTTCTCCTGCCCCCATTCCCCTGTTCTCACTCATAAATTTCTCTACTACCTACCATTTTCCCTCTGCTACTTTCTAATGCCCTACTTTTCTCTCTCTTCTCTTGTATCTTTCTTTTCATCCCGGTTAGTGCCTCTAAATCCATTTTCTCAACTAACTTGTTACAATTCATCTGCGTTAAATTCTGATCTGAACCAGCCTCCGCCCCAGGGGAACTGCGCGATTCATTCCGATGGTCTTAAAGCCACGCCTAAACACAATATAGTTAAACTGATAGCTCTCTGAATCCCCATCCATTTATCATGTGTACCTACGTCTATTTTGTTATTTAATAAACTGTTCGTTGTGATCACACTATTCTTCCTGCTGACCTCTTCGCCATCAAATGGTTCCTTCTAGGAAAATTCCCTTTTATGCCCTTTAATTGATCGTGTATCCTGTCGACTTTTTCCGCCTTATAATTGCTTGGTGGCGTGTAGACATGGGTTATGACCAAGGGCGTTGGTTTAGCCTTTCCTTTTTTTTCACTATCATTGCACCCGCCACTGGCTCCCTTCCTTTCCGCTATTTATTACACAATAAAAACCGCTCTGGTTATACTTTACATACGATATATTTAGAAAGTCCTTATCTTCCATGGCTATCCTTATATCTCACCTCGCACGCCCTTAAAATATTTTTATTTTCTCTCTCCGTCTCCCGCATTTTATTTAATAATTTCTCTACACTTTACATCATCCATATTTTCCAACCGTCTGTTATTACAGTTGTTCTCCACTTTAATTCTCATGTACTGGGGGCTCTTGATTTGGCTTTGGAAGGATTTCGTGGTATTGCTGGCGGCGTAAGCCTTGCCTCCCCCACTGCCGGGCACGATACAGGGCCAATAACCTGAGCCCCACATGGTTCAGATACTTAAGGTGAGCCGAGTGCCGAAAGTATATGGTGCCAACTTTTCACTCGTTTTAAACAGTTAAGCTGTCTAAAAAGAAAAGTCTACTCTTTCATCAAAAGTGTATATACTACTCTATATGAAATCCTCTTGCTTATTATACAAAATTATGGGATGAATTGTTTACAGTATCAGTCAGATTTGTTGTGATATGAAAATGGATGATCGGAACAATAAAATTTATTGTCCAGTTCTTTGAAATTTAAAATTAAAAAATAGATGTAAAATGAGGATAATCAGGGAACTCCATTATTTATTGAGTGTTGATTTACTAATTTAAATGTTGGCACGGCAGCGCTTAAATATTCACCAAAAGGGAGGTAGGTGTTCTTTTTCTGTAATATCAGAAAGCTTGCGACCGCAGCTACAATGTTGCCTTGATAACGGTAGAACTCCAAAAATGAGTCATCGGTATTCATGAGGCTGGGACACAGGCAAAGATGGTGGCGCGGAAGTTCAGGGCGCACAAACTATGATGAGAATGTTTCCCTCCGCTATCATATGTATGGCAAGTGATCAGAAAATCTAGAACGGTATTTCCAAGTGAATTTTTAGCATGTGATAAATCAAGCATACAAGGGTAGTCTGAAAAGTATCCGACCTAACAAAGTTACAAGGCATTTATTCTGAAATTTTCTGAGTCGGAAACTTTTTGGACCACCCTCGTAGAATGTTGCTTTTATTTACTTGTGGTAAGCAATAAATTGTATTTAATAGGAATATGATTTTTATTAAAATGAAAAGTTAACTTAATTAGCATACTAGCAAACTATATAGAAAATATTTAGGAGAACCTTAGTAAATAGAAGTCAGTAAATGAAGTAATTATAATAATGTTATTACATTAATTCGCTAATGCTAATTAAGTTAACTTTTCATTTTAATAAAAATCAAATTCCTATTAAATACAATTTATTGCTTTCCACAAGTAAAGAAATGGACCGAAAGGAAAACAAATGAGGAAGTACTGGAGATGGTGGGTGAGGAGAGGGGTTTGTTGAGAGAAATCCTATGGAGGCAGGAAAAATGGATGAAAGGCGTATTGAGCGGTAGTGGAATGTTGAAGAGGGTAATAGAGGGGAGAATGTTTGGCAAGCGAGGTAAGGGCAGGAACAGGATAGGGATGTTGGACGGGATGAAGGGAGGAAAGAAGTACACCGAGATGAAGGGGGATCTGATATAGATTAGTTTGCTAGGTGGGGAGTCACAAAATGTTTATTTGTAAGTTGTGTCCATCCAAAAACCTACCTCAAACGGTAGATTACCTAATAATAATAATATATATACATAGTATATATATATATATATATATATATATATATATATATATATATATATATATATATTAATTCACATTCAAATACGAAATCCCGCCATACGGTCAGAGTAAATTCATTTCCCTCGCACTACAAGACACCATTGCTTTCGCTCATCTGCAGGCGTGGAATCTTTAAACTCCTGCATCTTAACATCGAACTTAAGTCATCCTGAATCCTAGCTCTCCACGTGTGAAAAGTCCTTCTTCGAACGAGCGCGACGAAGTTCTTACTTCGTGAGAATTCAGTGGGATCCGGCACGGGTTCGTGTAGAGGCCGGGAAATCCGGTGAGAAATTGCGGTTGCTCACGAAGTCTCCTGGAAGCAGCTTCTCGCTTCAATCCAATCGGTAACCGGAGCGAGAAGTTTTCTGGCGAAATTCCAAAGCAATTATCTCCTGATGGGAAGCGGATACACAAGAGAGTATATTCGGAAAATATCTGCGTACATCCTCTGATGTTTGTTTGGTAGACTTCTATACATTCCATGGCTGTTTTTCAAGCATTCGGTGGGATAGGTCCTGGGTCGCATTCATGGGTGAAATAAATACCATGGGTTATCATCACTTCCCTCTCCAATAAATTTTAGCGCTTAAATATTGTCATTTTAATACCATCCGTCATGTGTATAAATAAATTTATTATTTAATAAAATTATAATAAAATAAATAATATTAAAAAAATATTTATTGAACCAATGTAAGAGGAAATTATTCTACGGTAGAAAAACAATCATTAACCCTTTTTCTGGTTATTTGTAACGTTTTCTGATGACTGGTTACGATTTCCAGTACTGACTTATGCTCTTCCTTTATTCACGAATGCATAAATAGCAATTCAATCAATAAGGGTGACGCTCGGCAACCTTTGCGATTCGGTGTCATATTTTCGTTGCATTTCTAAGAAATTTTCCTTTATTGTCCACAGTGAGGTTGTTAAAAATCCTTATATTTTATGGAAAAGAAAATATCCTCAGTATCATTTGAAAAAATTAAACAAATCATGATTGGAAATTGGAGGGATCTGGTCAAAAATTTGGATTCGCCAAACGCCTTTTGTTACGACTTGAAATTTATTTTTTTTGTTACGAGTTGTATTTAAAAAAATAATAATGCCCATGTGGACGATAGAACAGTGCGCTTCAAAAATACGGGAATTAATATAAGCACATATGATTTTTGAATTACTTTTTTTTAAATAGTTCATGGGTGATATTGACTCCCGGGATAGGAATTCGGCAATGCAAAGGCGAAGGAAGTGCTAAATATGCTGCTATGGATTTGATTGGATCATAAAAATAAGATCAAAGAGACTGTGGAAAGAACAAGTTTAACGCCATTACTTCCGGTTAGGGAAAGAGACTTAATAGTTTTTCAAGGTATTTTGGGATGATCCGGCATATTAGGAAGCATCGTTTGTTGCCATGTTTTATATCGTGCATGCCTTTCATTTTCTTATAACAGCACATTAAAATTCTCTCTCGTGAATAAACCACTAACTAAAAGTTAATACTCTGCAATGCATGTAAAATCAAATTAAAATAAGCTACTTCTAATTTTTAGCAACTAATAGGCTGATATTTTTAGAAATGTATATTACGGCAGGTACAAGTCTACTGTTGTACGAATATATACCATCCTACCTAATCAGTGCCTTCCGGCGTACGATTTAGATGTAGAGCCATCCGCTCGATCATCCGTATTGCTCCTTCTCTCTCGTAAACCCTTGGAAGCTTGGAACTACCCATCAGTAAAACTGTTTGGTAGAACGGGAAAGTTATCTTCATCTACACCCTATGTCTCCGCGAACCGTTTTGAGAGCATGTGACGGTGGAACGGGGGCGGTGGGGTAAAGAAACGACCACTCCTCCTGCGTCTTTACTTGGATTTGTATCGCCAGCACTCATCGGAGCAAATGGCGCGCTTTTAACATGGTAGCGGCATGAAATGTCTCCATTTTAAATTGGAGTGGGCCTCGGACTATCCGCGCTGAGTGCGTGGGAACCATCCACCCTCAATTCTCTCGGACCAGTTTGCCTGTCAGCGTCCACTCTTGACGCTCGCTTCATCGGCAGCAGATGGCCTTTCTTTCAGGGCGATAAAAAGACCCTAGTCCATTTCCTTTGACGGGCTTTCCTCTTGAGTGGCTTGTAAAGGAGAGAATATTATTTATATTTATGGAGTGTGGATTGCATGAAATATTCTCTGGGGGATACCGCATGTCTAGTAAATGTAATGCGTTCGGAAAATCATGAAAATTGCATGTTCTTTCGGAAAAGCTTTCTTGCTAAGTCTTGAGAACTCGTTGACATATCTGGGAAACTATTTTTTGGAGTTGATTCTACAAAAAGAAAGAACCCTTTTTACTGATTATTCCACAATGGGAGTTGGTTTAGCAGATGCACTATCCTAATAGGGACTGCATTCGTTTCTTTTAGTGTCTGAATCACTCAAAAATGCCATTTTAATTGAGAAGTTTAATTCTTTTCAGTAATTAAAAAGTGAAACTTTGCAGCACTTATTAACAAATGAATGATATTGTACGGGATTGAGATGGAACTTACACGAAATTTCGATTAATTTTCTTCTAACAGTAGAATGGCACGAAAATTTTGATAAAGAAAAAAACAAAATTGTCAAAATTGGCAAAACATCAAAAGGTTGGTTTTTAAAGATTCGTCATTAAAAATGCACTTTCATACGAACGTGGAGTATACTATACAAGGCATTGAATTAACCATGAAAATTAGTACATTATATCTCAGCTTGCGCATTAGTTGCTCAGTCAGCCAAGGGGTTGCAAGCATTGTTGAGTGAATTGGAGGTTCAGTGCGATAAATATGGGATGAGAATCAATATTAATAAAACAAAGGTTATGCGATTTTCCAGAAAGAAAAAGGCTAAGCTAAATATTAAAATAGGAGGGGAAAAAATAGAGCAGGTAGAACAGTTTACATATCTCGGCAGTGTTTTGGACCAATACGGTCAAAGTGGTAGGGACGTAAGGAGAAGAATTGCGCTAGGCAAGGAGGCTTTCTCAAGGAGGAGGGAGTTGATGACGGGGACGTTGAGTAGGGGGATGTTAAGACAACACTCGTAAAAACTCTGATATGGAGCGTAGCTATGTACGGCGCGGAAACGTGGTCGCTGAAGCAGGAGGATAGACGTAGATTGGAGGCTTTTGAAATGTGGGTGTGGAGAAGAATGGAGAAGGTGAAATGGACCGAAAGGAAAACAAATGAGGAAGTACTAGAAATGGTGGGGGAGGAGAGGGGTTTGTTGAGAGAAATCCTATGGAGGCAGGAAAAATGGATGAAAGGCGTATTGAGCGGTAGTGGAATGTTGAAGAGGGTAATAGAGGGGAGAATGTTGGGCAAGCGAGGTAAGGGTAGGAACAGGATAGGGATGTTGGACGAGATGAAGGGAGGAAAGAAGTACACCGAGATGAAGAGGTACCTGATATAGATTAGTTTGCTAGGTGGGGAGTCACAAAATGTTTACTTGATGGTTGTGTCCATCCAAAAACCTACCTTAACCGGTAGATTACCTAATTATTATCTCAGCTTGCGAGATTATACGTGGACCTATACATCTAATGTTAGGATTACCTCCTGAACTCTTGAAATTTTAATGAGGTATTAAGCTTCCTTAAAGGAACGCCAGAGAAAAAAAACTTTTTGCAGTCATTTTTTTCAATTGCCATCCTTCGTTTGTTCATAAGTATGGCAAATAGAAAATAGATACAGATGGAGAAATAGTTTATGTATTTCTTCGGTTTCCGGAGTAAAATCGAAAGGAATGCACCTTCCTAAAATTAGTACTTCGTGAGTACGAAGGACCTTTCAGCCGTATGCGTCGCTCTAGCATTTTCACGAAATCTCAATTTGCGTGTTCAAATGCTTGAGACAACAGTTGAAGCTGATAGCTTAGGTATCATTCCAAAGACGCGTCATTAGCTGATAATATTATTCATGGTCAGGGTGCAAGTGCGTATTAGACATTACATAATTGAACGTTGATCGTGTAGTCATTCCAGTAAACCTGATGCTCTGCCTCTGCTGTCATAAAATGTGTCGTACCAATATACTTCTATGAAGCATACTATCACATCTGAGTTTTAATTTCAATATTCAAAACTTCCACTAACGGAAGTTTGAAGCTGTTCAGATAATTCACTGGTGTAATTTTCTTAGATTAAAAAAACATTACTTAGACCTTTTCCTTTTTTATATTTAGACTACTTATGAATAAACATGAGACACATACGCGTAATAGCTCATCTTCTATTAATGCGACTATGTAGATACGAAAGAACTGAGATCACGATGTGCATGTTCGTGAATATGGCTTTCCACTTTCGTTCTTCCTTGTGGACGTGATCCAAATGGAGTCACTCCAAAAAGAGCGCTCGTGATTGGCTAACCTTATAAACAAACTTAGTGAATCCTGCAGCCATTAACACCTAGGCGTGTTCTAAGGACGTATGCTTAACGTTTCGATATGTCACTTGCTTTCCTGCATGAGTCGACTTTCATCCTAGCGTCTGCGATGACTCCATTAAATTCTACCTTCTTTTCTGAACTACAAGGTCTGTCCCAAAAGTAGAAGGACTGATACGATTAAAGAAAATATTGCCAGAATTGATACATTCGCTCAAAAGTCTTCTAAGTAGCGCCCTTATGCGTCCACACCCCGCTGCCAGCGGGTTTTCCACGCCTCGTACGCCTTCTGGAAGGCGGCGCCCGGAATGCTGCTAAGCTCCTTCGTCACGACCTGTTGTAATGCTTCAACCGAGCCGTGCTGAAGTCCTTTTAGCACGGATTTGAAACGAGAGAAGAGGAAGAAGTATGGTGAAGCATTATTTAAAAAATTTGGATTCTTACTTTTATAGTCGAGAGCTCTTGGCGGATACGCGTGCGAGTTTTCTTTTCTTCGTCCGAGAGCATTCGGGGTAAGGCCTTGTATTTTTGAGAAAGTTAGTGGTTCTTTCAGATTTTTTCAATCCAAATCACTAATGGTAGCAATAAACCCGAATGCTGGTTTGATAAGCGAGAGTAAAGTTCACCTAGTTAAAAAAAATCACTGATTCCGGGTAGGGGGTTGCATTCGGTTGCATTATAATGCACACATAGCGGGTGACTCCGTTAAAGTTACTGTTACAGTTTCTTGAAATTTCTTTCCTTGATTTTACTATTGTTTTTTCAATGTATTCGATTCATGTCTCTGAACCATAGAGACAATGAAAATTTGTGGCAGTGCACCTATATTATCGCTCCAATAAATGATTTGTTGCCATCTCTTCTCACCATCATATATGATATTAATTCTCATCTTTTCTTAGCTTAGCAACTTCACCAATTAATTTTTATTATCTATTACTGGTTTCCCGGGCAAGGCACCTTGGGCACCTGCAGCTCCACCCAAGCTAGTTGATTTTTCGGGTACCAGATTTTCCTGGGAAACCATAACCGGCACAGGGAGAGGAATTGGCCCCCCTACCCTGATGTGTGAATATTCACACGCCGTCGGGCTTGGTACACGGGTGAGCTCTACCATCACCTACTAAACCGACCTTAGGGTTGATTACTGTGTTTATGTTTACGTTTACTGGTTTGTCTCTCAAAATTTTCCCTTCTATTTTTCCTTCCTTTTCAATCTTCGGTAACTTTTATACTTCAGATTACGCTCACTAAGCTATCCTGGTATGATAATCACCGTCTTTTATGAAGCTCACACTTCTATTAGACCTTATTAGACACATTACATCTACTATTCGATACGACTCAACGATAATTACTGAGTACACCCGACCTGTTTCCACCATTTTGTACCCATCTTATTTACGTGAATTCTAATAATTTCCTCTCTACTGCGGGTTATCGTAGTCCAAGGTGAGCTCATCACTAGTTTATTTACCCAATCTTTGAGAAAAATCCGAGAAATTTTGCAGTGCAAATCTATTTGGCTAAACTAGGATTAACAATCCGGACTCCAGGAGTAAATTGATGGTGTAATTTAGCCAACTAGGCATTCTTTGAATCAACATTTAAGTTGATTACTTTAGAGGTGATTATTAGATATTGTAGTCATGCTTATGTTACATTCCTTAAGCGATCGTGTCAAGTGATAATGCAGATCTTTTCTTACGCTACCTCACTGTTTTTCTTCTAGTTTCTTCCGCCGGTGCTAAATACTTAGTTTAAGTAGTTATATTTTTAGACTATTACATTAGCCTTTCATCGTTTTTTTTAATGTGTCTACATTGCTTCTGCTGCAACCCATGAGAATATGACAGCGAATGAAAAACAAATCATTCAAAAAGTGGGGAGCGAGTACAGCAATGTTAAGAGAAGTGATAAATTTGTTGTGAAACGTTCATTAGCAGGTGAAAGGCGAATGAAACAATTAATAAATAACAAAGTACCCCTAAAGGCAAATTCAGAGGAAATAACATATGGAATTGGCTGTGGCAAAGATGTACTGTTCTGAGTTACATTACCAAGCGCTAACATTTGTTTTATGCGAAATCAGTTTATTGTGGCTGATGGACGGAGGGAGAAAGTTTCAGATAATAAAATGATAAGTGCAGATAAAATGATAATAATAATAAGATGATAAGCAAGTTTTATCGCAGAAGAAAGGGAACACTTGGATGTGGGGTGGATTGACAAAGTGATGTTGCAGTAGGGTGGGGTAGGAGTGAGAAAGAGAAGGATGGTATGAGGAGGGAAACAGCTACGGGGGGGATAAGTAGATAGGTCCATCGCGAGGATCAATTATGGTGGCTGTTGTTTCGGACGACTTGAACTCAATATATTGTAATTATATTATAGTTTGGAAACCATTATGAAGCGATAATTATGGCTGGTCATAGTCTTGCTGCTCTCTTGAGTTCTTCTGCATCTTACCCTGCAGAGCACCTTGAATGGTGTTAGATCATCAGCCATTAGATTATTTTTGATTAATATGTTGTAAATTCCTACTATTGGGGTCTCTAATTGTACGTAGGAAAAACGATTCCTTCTGCAGTCAATTTCCCGTAACTGTTGGCTCACTACTCTATGTAACCCGGTGATGGGACGATTTCCCTCGTGTCAGCGTTAAAATTGGTTTGTATTTTTCTAAAAGTGTAAGTCGTGCTTATAAGCTTTGTGTTTTCAATTTCTCCCAATTAAAGCCTTCCAATGTCAATGTGAAATTCTTGTTTCCTTCACAGCGATTCTCGTTGAAATAGGCTGCTTTTCTATGCATTCTCTTAATATCCGAAATGAAGTCCTCCTGCGAAGTGTCCCAAACAACCGCTGACACGGATTCAAGGTAAGGCCTAACCAACGCGAAATTCCGTCTCCTTAATTGGAAGTATTCTCATCCTTGTTTCTCCAACGATCCTGTGAGCATTCTCATTTTTTCCGCATCATATGTCTATTAAATATCTTAAATCTTCTTTGAACGCCGCTCATTTCCCGCATTGACGCTTTCTTTGGTGGTCGTCCAGGTTCTCCGGCACGCATTCTGTGGAATATCACTCTCGCAACCTGCATCAACCCGCTCTTCATTCCCAGTGAATGTTGTGCTTACATTGGGAGTATATCTTAACTGCGTGTCGCAACTTATCGGCCGATGGAATCGTCCGGGCGAGTAGAGGAACGTCGTGGAGGGGGGAAGGAAAGGGGCGAATAGGCAGAGGGAAGGGTTGGGGCAGGGGGAAGCTGAGAGTCGGGACCTCTTTTTCCTTGAGTGACTCGTGTGGGAGAGAGAGGAATGGGGCGGGAGATGGAAGGGGGTGGGACAAAAAATAAGAGGTCGCCTGTGAAGTTAGGAGCGCGAGGAGGGAAGGAACGGGGGGAGGGAGGCGCGCGGTGTGGAGTTGAGGCGGGGAGGTTTTTGAGCCGGGGCAGGAGAGGGGGTCGCCGTGGAGTAGGTGGGAAGGGCGAGCGTAGTGAGTGAAGGACCAGTTTGTCCAGTTTCTCATTCATGTCGCCCCAAGTGCGCACTTTCAGCGCCGTCCGTCCGTCCAACTTCCCGAGAGAAACTAGCGTCTCATTCCCTCCATTCCAACCCCCATTCCCCTCACCTGCCTTCCGCTCAACTCTCCCACCTCACACGCCCATGGACTTGGCCACCCCGCCCTCCCCGGCTAGGATTCTTCGGCAGTCCTATTGTCCTCGAAAACCATCTCCATCAAAATTTCGCTCTCATCTACAAGATACCGCCACTGGGATTCCGGCCACCACTACGATGTGCGGTGGGGGTTGATTTCACGAAGCAGGCATGATGGCAGCACTGATGTCAAGTTACCATAGCATTCGTTTAAGACGAGCATTGCATGGCAACAGTACGGCGAATGCTGTTTCAGCACATTTAGGAAAACAAGTAAAAATATATACTGTGCACGCTACCTATCCACGCTAAACATCACCTGTGTTTCTGTTGACATCTTCGGAGAAGTAATCCGGTTCATATGCTAAGCATGATATCAATCCTGAGTTTTAACCTCCGTTCTACGTATGCTTCTCAAATTAATTATTCTAAGAATGTTGACCCAATTGTAAGTCAGTGACTAATTTTTACAATCTTAACTTCTCTCTCGCTCTGCATGCGTTCTAATTCCAGTTTGTGTGAAGGATGGGGATCGTAAATTAATTTTTACATATGAACGGCGAAAAACTATCGCGAATGTATCGTGACTACTGTATTACTCGCGAAACGGCGAGTAACACAGCAGTCATTACGGGAAGCCACTGCTAGCTTCAGTCATTCACACCATTAGGGCTAAACTGGTAACTGTATAGGCATGATGTTAACATACGGGCAAAACGAGGAGAGAAACCCGTCGTTGGCATTAATCCAGTTGAAAGATGCAATTCTTAAAGAAAACTACTAATAAGTCACGCGATTCAACGTCTTAGTAGTGGTAGTTGTTTTCGGTAGGTGAACGAGAGCTGATGTCATGTGCGCCATATGGGATGGATGGGAATGGATGAAGGTAAAAGAGAAACTCGACGTTGGCATTAGCCTACTCTTAACGAAAGGCGCCAACGGGTCCGCGGCTTAACGTACAATCCGACGGACGGCGTACTCACTCAAAGTGCTATCCATAAACACCTCAAGAAGGGTTTGGGATACCTCTGATATAAATCTGCCGCCTCCAGGATGTGAGGCCGGGCCCCCTGGATGGGAAAGCAGTATATTATCCACCGCACTATCCCTATCCTCTCAATGTAATAGAAAAATGAGTGAAAACAATTCCATGATCTATCAACAGTATACTGGAGCACTCAAAGTACTTGAAAATGAGAGTACAAACAAATAACTAACAATAGCAGTCACTTTTATGTGTAAAGTCTATTCCTTAAATCATATAGTTACGCAAACATTAAGGGGGGTTATTATTCTTGGTTTTTAAATGCAAGTTCTCGTAATAGCTAGCGCTATTTTCTTTATCCATAAGTTGCTCTTCAAAAATCATTACAGTGTGTATATGAGTCATTGTAGTCATTTAAAACAAGAAATGATAAGTTATGTCTTCATAATATCACTGGCCGAGTGAAAAACTAATATGAAGGACGCAAATCGATACTCATCCATGGTTAAAGTAATCAATGTTTTATATTACATCGGAAGCTTGAAAAATGCTGACATATCCACAGATATTTAGACTTTAGAACAGATTGATTGAAGAATTCATTTTCCTTTCGCACATTTTACGATCACGACATAAATTACTAAATACTGGCATTATTCATGATTATATTGCAAACGAATCGATGTCAGTTTTTTACTTCTTGCACCAAATTTTCAATTCCACCACAAGTGCATGTTTCATAATGTTTTATCAGCTTCCGAAACGAACTTGGAAAAAGGTTTTTTTGTAGTTTTTCTGTGGTGTATAATTCCAATTTTTCTTGATTTATTGATTAATTAAAGTATCTTGTTGATAAAATTATCTTTTAAATGACATTTCTTAATTTACTACTCGCTAAAAAGTTACATCGAATATGCATATATTTGAAACAACAAGATTACTTTTAGAGATAATCTGAAGATAAACGAATAACTTTTCCTCAATTTAAGGCTTTATCTCAAAGTGTTATGTAATGCATATTGATTATTTTTCACTATTCGTGATGTATGTCACAATCTATAGTTTATGGTGCTTGAAAATTTGCTGTGATTGTTAAAAGTCTGTCTTTGATTTATTAGGCTAAGTTTTCCTTTTAATTATCACTCTTTAAGTACCATTCTCGAATTCGTTGTAGGTAGGTAGCTGAGCGTGAAACATGTAAATTTATACAGGAGAAGTTGTAAAGACTGCATGTTGTATTATTTATCTAAAAATAACAATGACGTCAAGAAAGATGTTCTATTTTTAGATAAAGCAAATTATATTTTACTTTGTTTCAGAACTACTTTGCTTTAATTCCTTTGAGTCCTCTTGCACTTGGAACTCGTAAATTGCTTATACTATCACTATTTCTAAGGATGTAACCTATGGGTATGAAGTACTGAAATATTTCTAGATTTCCTTTTATTTTAACAATAGAATAATCTATACCCTGAACTACACAGAGATGAAGAGGGACCTGATGTAGATTAGGTTGCTGGATTGGGTTTTGTTTGGAGTTACAAAATGTTTATTTGATAGTTGTGTCCATCCAAAAACCTACCTTAACCGGTAGATTACCTAATAATAATAATATTCAAAGTTTTATACGTTGGGTCATAAAAAAGGGACTCTAATAGGCTTGTCTTCTTTGCGTAATTTTCCGCTGCTTGAACAAAAGAACAATTGTTTGTCAATATTTGGTGGAGGATATATTTTTGATATTAAGTTCTTTCTATGTCCAAAGCAACTTTTCTCATCCGTCAAAGTATCTTCAACATTTCATTTCAATCAAATATTAGGATTGAGTCGAAGCATTTTAATATTTCCTCTGCTAGTCCCATAGAAAGATGTATGCCATCGTGTCTGTGATTTTATGGAGAGGAATGTCTCAGGGGTGCATGTTCATTCGTCCAGATCTTTTTCCAAATCGGAGAATTCGGCACCATGCACTGTAATTCTTGAAATTACTTTAAGCGCGTGAAAATTCAGTTACTTTTCAACGAAATATGTAAGTAAAAGGTAAATATTTTCCTTTAGCCGTTAAAAAAATATCATAACTATTGTTGCTGACATTGCGTAATCTATTATGATTTTCCTAAAGTTTTGATCATGAATGCAATTAACGAATAATTAAACACAGAAAATAATTTGATTAGGTCATGAAAAAATAAATAGCAACATTTGGACACATTAAGTAGCGTGAAACATTGCTATCGATCCAGAGATAAGGGATCACTCCGATAAAGGTCGACATACCGCATCCATGAGTTTCGTAATTTATTCATTTGAAAGGGTGGACGCGATGTGCTTTGTCGTTCCATTCATACTTTTTAATGAGCGTCGGGGGAAGACAAACCGCAGATGGAGTGGGAAAAAAGGGAAGCGGGTGGGTAGGTGGCTCTTAACAGCGAGGAGTCGCCAGCACGGCCGAGCAGGCCTTATCAGAAGGGCGAAAGGGACGCGGGGAGGGGGAGCGCGAGGAGGAGGAAGTGGAGGAGGGTATGAGAACCCGAGTCAGAGTCAAGGGGGCGGGAGGATGGGTGAAGGGTGTGGGAGAAGGGAGCGGTGAAAAGGAGGTGGGAACGATGGAGGTTGGGGAGAGGGACGAGTGTGATTGATGAGGGGTGCGAGCGTGGAAGGTCCACGGGGCGGCGGAGTGGGAGCGAGGAACGCCCGCCGGCTCTCTCGGGGGATAACGATCCGTCGTCATGGAGACGGGGACGGGCTGCGACATGCGGGGAGGGTGGGCGCGGGGAATCGTGGAGGGGAGTGAGGAGTGTGCGGAGGAAGTCGTGGGTGTGTTGTGGTGTGATAGAGGGAGTCTCTCCCTCACACGCACACGCATCCACCCCACCCCCCAACCCCCGACTTTCGTTCTTGTGGCCTCTTGTCGGATCACCCAGGGAGGGAATGGCGGGGGGCTGTCGGTTGAGGAGAAACTTGGCGCGGGGAGTGGGGGTGGGGAGAGGAAGGACGGCGCGGGGGGCGTAGGCTGTTAGCCGAAGTGGCGTTAGGCGTTGCGTGGGAGTGTCTTCCCTTATTAAGTCAGTCCTCCACCGGCTGGGAGGAGCCCGGTCCCTGCCCCTCCGCGTCCTTCCCATTCCCCTCTCTCCGTCCTCCCACCCTCTCCACTCCCTCTCTCCCTCTCGGCCCCTCTCACCCCCTTGAACCCCGTCGGGTTGGCGTGCTCGGGAAGTGAGACGGGGAGGCGTGATTCCTTCGGAGCGGCTTGTCCCTGCGGGGGCGTCGTCGCCTCACCACCACCGCCATATGGTGATGTGGATGGAGAAGGGTGGGGTGGGCGATGGAGTATCCAATGGAAATTAATTGGCAGAGCGAGAGGGTTTGATGGGAACGGTGAGCGTGAAAGGAGGAGTTCGTTTTTTGATTCTCTTCTTGTGATATCGCAAGACTGCTTCGCTTCGCCTCGAGTTTCGCCTCCACAAGCGGGACGGGAGTTGGAAATTCCAGATTACATCCTTCCTTTGCGCTACGAGACCACACACCAGACTGTCGGTTGTCTCGAAGAAATAATATATGATTTAGGTACGTACAGGACTAAAATAAAATGATATGGATGGTATCTAATTAATCAAGACAATATTTAATTTTGAAATAACTATATAAAGAACTATTACACTAAACTGAAACACTCAATTGAAATTAATTTTTGCAACCTAAAATTTAGGACAATTATGATCCCCGAAATGATCATTGTCTAATATATTGATAATTGGAAAGGACTTGATGATTCTCCACTCTAATTGACATTTTTACTAGTTGCGAAGTTTTCACATTACTATAAAAAATACAAAACAAATAAAAAATTATTTATATATATTACATATATATTTTCTATATATTATTATTTCTTTATTTTATAAAAATTAGTGGTGTCTCTCGTGCACCTGTGAGTAAGGAGGAGGGAGCGGTTGGGGAAAGAGGGAGAAAGGAGTGGAGGATTTAGGATAAGGCCTGGGGTAAAGCGATGGTTAACTCTTAGAATTAATTTGGGTTGAGGAAATGGTGGCATAAAGCAGGGGGCAAAGGGGAACAGGGTCATAAAAAATTGGTAGTTAGTTTGAGGGAAAAGTTTCGTTTAACACTTTATATTTAAACGTTTTCACATGGCTAAAAAAGTCATTTTTCCAAAAAGAATCCAGTTTTCTACTTTTGTCAGAAATAATAAGCATTTCTGAGATAAAATACAATATTTTTGCCGTCCAACAAATGTTCAACAAATACGGAAAAAACATTAAAAACATTCCTAAGTCTAGAATTTTAAATGCCTGACAGTCTGGCTAGTTTGAAAACAATTACAATTTGCAGTTTAAATCTAAATAAACACACCACTTTTGTCCAAATGATTACTTAGGTCTTTAGAATTAAAAAATATTTAAACTGTTGCTAGCTTTGTAATTTTTAATTGTGACGTAAAATCTATGAATATCGGTCCAGTGTTTACAAATAATTAAATAAATTCAGAAAATTATCAAGAGTTATACCAACAGCATGAGGAAATTTTAAAAATTCACAGACCTTTGTTCCAGACAGAATTGATCAAATTGTGATATCCCTTAAATAAATTCAATAAATATTGAATTTATCAAAAAAAAAGGAGACCACAGGTATCATATTATAAGAAGGCATCATTGAAAGATTAGATCTAAAAGAACCAGAAACTACATCAGTAATGCCGCAAGAAACTTAGTGTTAATACTAGTTTCCGTTCCCAATTGACGAGATAGCTCCCACGCAATGATTAACTTTCGATTATTTTCCTATAGCGCAGCAATTTATGTAGAAAGTAAAAGAAATCTGACGGGGCATTCGGGACCAGATGGAAGTTAGAAAGCAATAGCGAAAGTGCTTGAAAATAAACTTTGTCGAAAAACCACAGACCACAACATTTTAATAAAAGAAACGACATTATATTAATCGAAATGCTAATGCAGGACTTATTTCAAGATTTTAAAATAGTATAACTTTGAATCATTTAATTTCATTTCGCAACAAATTATCGGTCTTTGGCGTCTGTGAAATATATCTGACCAAAGTTTGGCGATTCCGAAAGTATTCCGTCCTTGAAATCTGAGGTTTCCGCACCGTTTATCCACAATGATTTAGGCTTTCGGGCGTTCCTCCGCGTCAGCATTTCTCTAGGTGATAACAGGTTCTCCACCCATGCTGCAGGGGTTTTCTGACGTAAAATATTCACACTATCATGGAATATGAAAATTTAAAAAAACCATTCGTAATAACGCTTTTGAACAAGCGCTTAAAATATCCCAATTACGGGATCCCCATCCCCACGTCTGTTGTATCCCCAATTTCTGCATGCGAACAGTGACGATTAGTCATGAAAAATATTTCAACTGGAGTGAAAGTGGAAGATTCAAATAAATAAACTGATAGACTGTAATGAAAGTACTGTTCATTTGGCTCAAATTCACCAACTACACATAGACATTCCATTTATGATTCCAAAAAGTACTCATGAATTTAATGGATGATGTAATTTAATTTCAACATTATTGGAAGAGGTGTTTTGACCCGGAGTTAATATTGATGAATGGTGACTTTAGTGCAATCTAACATAGCACAGCTACCACATTATTTGTTATCTCCTTAGAGCTCTCAAATACTTCAGGTGGTTTTATTAATAAAATGCTTACGAAACAGCGTTATTTGCAATCAAATACAGGCACACCACCTGTGATATCAAACCCAGGCTTGAATACATTATAATTTTTACGATAGAATTTCATTTTTGGCATTTATCTTCTTATCATAAAACACGTATGTTTAAAGAAATATTTTCGCAGCAAATTTCGACTAATAAGATTCGCAATGAGTTCATTGGATAAAGAGGAAATGGACTTAAACAACTTAGATATAGTAAAAGATTTGGTGTTTTCCCGGCGTATCAGCTGCGTAAATTCTTCTCGGGTCCTCCACCGGGTTATATCGTCCATCTCGGCCGACGTTTCGATGTCCGACTCGGTCATCGTCATCAGGGCTTCTGAAGCCTGATGAAGCTTCAGAAGCCCTGATGACGATGACCGAGTCGGACATCGAAACGTCGGCCGAGATGGACGATATAACCCGGTGGAGGACCCGAGAAGAATTTACGCAACTTAGATATAACTTAGCATTTTTACGACTATTTTAATGATCACGGGCAAAAGAGGAAGGGTAATAAGAACCAAAAAGCGATAACTAAAGAAGCGCTTTAAATAATTGGGAACTTTTTTTAGGAACTCTCGAGTAAAGATACGAAGAAAACCGTTTAGCATAGAAGGATGGAGCGCAGTATTTTGTATTGAAGAAAAAAATGATAGAAAATTGAGGAAAGGAGGTGAGAAGTGAAGGTATGTTTTTTGGTGCGAAGGATGGAAGAAAGTGTTCCTTACCCATCCCCATGCACTCTTTTCGTTGGATCCGCATACCTTTTGGTGGATCGGGAGCATTTATGTAGATGTATTCGGAGAAGGAGAGAAGAAGAGCTGTTAGGGAGAAAGGAAAGAAAGGGGAATTCAAAAGAGTAAATTCAAAGATGGCTGTCGTTGTTGGCAGGAGGATATAATAAATGATATTGGGATGGAAAGACTGAGAAATGGTTGCAGGAGGGGAAAGTAGTGGACACGGCTAGGGTATTAGGACGAAGTGGTAATGGTAGAAAATGGGGAATAGGGATTTTGTGATGAAGTGTAAGCTACCTAGAATGAGTGAAATGGTGGAATTCAGTGTACCCCAGAGCCATTCCGATGACTTTTGGTGGAATGTTTCATGCATGCCTCTATTTTGTTATAACTTTTTCGTAGTCTACCGTTTAAGTAGGTTCTTGATGGACAAATACTGAACACCACTACATTTGTAAGCTTCGCCTAATAAGACACAACTTGACATCCCACATTAAATAAACGCTTCTTCCTCCATATTTTCTAATTCAATACTTTCTACCTCCCTTCATTCCGTCCAATATGCCTATCCTTTTCTTCCCCCTCCCTCAATTGCATAAAATCTTCTATCTATCACAGACGTCAACATTTCAAAATGTCCCATACTCTTCATTCCTGACTCATTTTGATTGCTCCCGACAATCCTCTTCCCTCCCCATCTAGACCTAAGTCTTCACAGTTCGTTTTTCTTTCTGTCCATTCCTATCCTTTCCATCCTTCTCCACTCTCGGAATTCATAAACCTCAAATCTATGCCTATCGTCTTGCTTCAATGACAATTTTTCGCCACTGTGCAAAACTACGCTGCATACCAAAGTTTTGACGAAGCTTAACATCTTTACTCAAAGTTCCTCCCATCAATGCCCTCATCCTCGTGAAATCTTCCTTGTCTGCCGCAATTTTGGTCCATGACACTTCCGAGATTTGTTAACTGTTTTCACTGGTGTGGGTTTGACCCTGCTGTTTTAACGTATAACTTAGCCTTCTCTCTCTAGAAAACCGCATAACGTTTGCTTTATTAACATTTATTCTTGTCCTATACCTATTGCACTGAATTTAAAATGCGTTCAGCAATTCTTGCAACTTCTTGGCTGACTGACAAACTAATGCTATATCATCATCAAACCTAACTAATTTTATGAACTCTCCTCGGACTTGCATTCCTATTTCCTGTTCCTTCGTTGTATTTCCAAATTCGCCATATTCGCTCATTACCTTTGCATTCTCTACCATCGAATGAATCAACGAAATCGATCCGTCGATCAAAGATGTGCTGAACGTGTGCTTTCTCATGAAGACCTCATTGCTACTTCGACGTGGAGTCGAACATTTCCCTCCTATTCCTAAGACCAAATTTTATATTCTGTATACCATGGGTAATATTTTGTGGAAGGCCAAATTTCACAAATGCTATGAAATCTAAAAATAGTATTTCTTATTTTGTGATCAACCCCTTATTAAATGTTTGACGAAAATATATTTTCAACAGCGTTGATTTCATTTCCATAGTGATTCTTTTATCTCACTGAGACGTAATCTGGACTCATGTCGGACGTTTCTCTATCGTCGTAGAACTATCTATCTGTGTCTATGCTTGATAATTTTTTAATCAAGTAAATACGTTCATATTCTGTATTCACTTTGAGTGAATATTTTAGAATTAATCGTCTAAATTTCCTGTCATATCTTTTATCGTTTATAACGGGTTGGCCAATATTTTTACTCTTTTGACCTTATTTTAAATCCTTCAACCTATTACCGCGCTCTGGACTTTCCATTTCCTTGTAACTTCCGTCGGTCTAGTTAACTTATGATCAGTTGTTGATTGATATAATTGGTAGATTGGCTGCTTATTATTTAACATTCCAACACTTGTGTGGATTTTTATCCTTGTAAAGTTAAATTAATGGTGCCCTCTTACATCTTGTATGCGGTTATCAGTAAAAAAAAGTAATCGTGAGAGCATTCATCCCAGCTTTTTTAAATTACCCTAATTAACTAAAATTAACCATTTCCATTGCTTTTCTTAATTTCAAATTTTCACTAATGCAGAGAACGTCCCTGTAAGTTCTCTTATTCTCATTTAAACCTTGTCGACAGGATCCCAAATTGGGAAGACTTGGAATCCTATCGGGGTCCGACCCTTTAGTGATTTGCAATGCGTTATTCATGAAATAATCATAATAAGAGTGACTCGACAGTTACGTAATTGACATGCTCCGGTTTCTCCATGGCATTAATATACTTTGCATGCTTTTTCGCATTTGTTCTTTCTTTTTCTCCAAAAATTAATTTCATGTATTTTTTTAAATTTCTAGTCCGTGATGTTTGAGCCAGCGCAAACTATTCCAATAATGTCATACAAGTTTAAGTGTGTCAACGATTTATTTAGAACCACTTAAACTAATTTTTGTATCGTAGTTGAACTCACCTATTCCGTAGAATAATTAAATAGACATAGGCATGTGGTGTTCGTGATTTTACCTGATGCACGAATCTATAAATGTCGTCACTTGCGTTTGATTATTGCATTTTTATTGATAATAGAGAGACAGAAAGAGGTCACTAGCACGGATCCAGCCGTACGTAAACGATAAAAAAAACTATTTTTTATGATTGCCCAGAAATAATTATAAACTACAGCACCACCACCTTTTTCGGTGTAGGAAATGAACAAAAATGTTATAAATAATTCAAATATCTGTATTCGACATCACAAGAAATCACAAGAGGTCACACCAGATCCGAATGCCACAAACTCTCCATTACTTACCTTTTTAAGGTCAGCGGAAATATGCCGTCATGCCTGAGTTTGTGGAGAAAGCCAAATAATGGTATAGAAATTGCCTTGTACCGCCCTTGACGTCTATCGTAACCTCGCTACATTACAATCGCCGGCAAGGGCGGTACTGCGAAGATGCATATCAAAAGTGGCCCCGAAAATTATGAGCTAGCATCCCATGAGCACTCCGAACATTTCTATAGCCGTGGATTCGCTTCACCGCACAAATTGCCCGGAAGAGGTCTGTCGGACTCTCCTCGAGTACAAACACACGCGCACCCAGGCACGCACACACGCGTACGTATATCCATCCACGCGAGGTGCACGCCCCTCTGCCGAGAGGAGACAATGGCGTCGGGGGGAGGGGAGGACTCTTGATTGAGAGTGCCTCGGGGAGGGTGGGGTCGCTAGGGAGGTCATGGCTTCCATCGTAAGTGCGGCTTGGGGTTCGGCGGTGCTGGGGGAGGGGACGGGCATGTGATTGCATGAGTCATCGCCGGGGACGGCTAGGGAAGAGTGACTGACGGAGCTCGTGGTGACGAAGACGAAGCTGCTCCTTCGATGACCGTGCACTCTTATCTAGATTTGGATGGTTGTGGAGCATTTCTGTCAGTTCGCTCGCTTAACCCATTGCGTTAGCGATCTAATATTCCTTAAAATACTTTACTTCACTCGAGCGTTCGAATATTTTTCGGGTTTGATTTGGTTTAATTTACTGTTTCAGTCACCTGGGCTGGATGACACAACATTGTCCCCTCTTCATCCAGCTAATGCCAACATTTTATGCACAATAACTGTTACAATTTTGTGAGTAAAAATGAGATGGTATGTAAAAGAAAGAATGTTTTAACGTTCTGTATAAGTCAAGAATAAGGGATAAGAGACAGGGGTGGACGTTCATTCAAGTTGTGCGTTGAGTCGGAAGCCTTTCGCCGGTGGCTATATCGCCAAAGGCTTGGGTAAACCGCCACCGTCGGTGGACGATTGTGATCCTGTTGGAGGACGTTGTGCAGGCGAATGATTGCAGTATCCAACGGAGGTGCAGGGGATCAAAAGTAGGCCTCGACCATATCGGAGTAGATCGAAAGAACGAGGGGATATTTAGAGGGCGAGGAAGTGATATTACGCGAGGATGTACAAAGGGGGATCGGGATCATGGGTGGCGACCTAACATCCCCCGCCACACGCACTTGCGGCGGTTTGAGGGGTATTATGTGGATGTAGATGATGTTGCGGTGGCTAAAGTAAAAGCATCCCACCGAGAGGGCCCGGGTTCAAATCCTGGAGACAACAAATATTTTTCAGCGGTATCCCAATCCCTACTTGTGGTGCTTTGTGGAGAACAAAATGAGTGAGTACGGTGTCCGTCGGATGGGACGTTAAACTGCGGACCCGTTGGCACCTTTCGTCAAGAGTAGGCTAATGCCGACGCTGGGTTTCTCTCCACCCTTCATTTTCCATCCATCCCTAATGGCGCATATTACCTTAGCTCTCGGTCGCCTCCCGTAAAAAATACTACTACTAGTATTGAAATGAAATAGTTTACTTTGTAATTCCACACACTTTATTTAAAAAACACGACCCAGGTTTCGACGTCGAACATCATCATTAGAAGAAAAGTTAAAAATAACGTTTCTCCTGAGACAACAAATACTACTACTAAAATGTACGAATGCGAGCGACGTGGGATTTATCTGAACTTTATCCAAGCCACCAGCAATCAGCAAAGGCATAGGTACACACTTGGATCCATTTGTCCTGGAAAGTGACCACAACCATGCATTCTAAAAAGATATTCTCTTTTCTATTCATTGGTGTATAATGATAATAAAATCGTCGATCGAATGGTCAAGAAAAATATTTACGTTTTGAGCGTGCCCAGTAGGTATTTGAAAATTAAAATTCATCCTTCATTGTCTCTATCACTTCCATACATAGCCCAATACGAGCGACTATTAAAAGTTACGTACATAGAAAATGTTCTTTTAAATTGTTAGTTCCTTTCGAAACGAAAGGAAATATTAAGAGACAATCTTCTGTTGGGAAATAAAAAACTCTAAGGGGAAACTAAGTTGTAATTGAATATCGCCAGAGAGAGGCAATGTTGACAATAAGTTTTGTCTGTGACTTTGCTATAGAAACAACAACAGCGGAAGCTGTCTATTAGAATATTATAAGAATAAGAATTATACAAATCTCGTTATGCCTTAGACTTGCTGGCGGTATTGCTCGCTGGAGGAATATTTTCTATGATATACGAATACTCGTCCGTACATACAGCAGTCAATCATTCACTACTGATCTCCTAAGCTATCACTGTAGTCCATATTCCAACCATTTTTCTTTCATTCATTTGTCAATGTGATTTTTGGAGTTCAGTTTTGACAAATATACTATTTTTATATTGCTTAGGAATACGTAAAAGTGTTATATGAAGAATTTAATTTGAAATAGAGAACAAATTATGGTAAAAATAGAATCGGGGAAATATCAGGTTTGATGGCATCAAATGGCATGAAGAAATATGCATTATGGGTTGAAAGTAAAGTGATATACAAACTTCTCTAACGACCTGGTTCTGAAAGCTTTGCTTCTTCGAAGAGGCGTGATGTATGCGCGATACACCTAAGTTTCATGTGTTTCTCCGAAGATTCATGTGGGTTTGTGCTACCTGAATTATTTCCCCCGTAGAGCAAAAGTTTTCTTAAGGGAATGCATTCTGATATTCTTATGGTAGAACCAGATAACTTGTGTGGTAAAGATTCTGGTGTTTTTCAACAGTATAAGTCGGAATACAGTAAATTATTTAACAATTTTTACGTCAATTCGACAAGAATGTACGTAAGCCGGCCGAGATTTAAGCGTGAGTGGAAGTGCGTGAGTAGTGGCATGGTATGCCAAATAAAATCAAAGTTAATGACGCCATTAATTTTAATCGTAAAACGTTATTGTAAACTGCCACTCCTTCTAAGTGTACTTCCTAAGAATATTAAGTTACACAACAAAAGCTGTAGATCTAGCGTTCCCCACTTCTACTTTTAGTTGTCTCGCACGGTATGACGTAGATCTGTCTATGTAGTAGATCACGGTATGTAGTAGAGCTGTCATGAAAATATCTATCGAGGAGAGGACGCTATGAAAAAAGTGACGCCACTGGGTCGTAGGTGTCCCGTCAAATGAGACAGAGTTGGTTTATGGGAGGTCAAAAGGATAACAGGCTGATGTCATTAATATACCTATCAACCACTTAAGCAAGTCGGATAGTAATCCTAACTTTAGACTCTCCATCTCTGCATAGCTTCTGGTGAGCATCATCAGAATCAATCTTTAATTTACGTAAGCGGAATATGCGTCTTCTTTGCTACGTTTTCCTTGTCGCTCACAGCACGATTATCGGCATTAGATAATATATCTTCCCCCTCTCAGATCTTCAAATCATTCGTAATCTTTCCTATTGTGGATTCGATTAATTTAGGCCACCGTCTTAATGCCAAGGACACCTGAGAGAACGTGTTAGACACTCGTGTTATCCTGTTGCATCCATTTTGTTTGCAATGCTTCTTATTTAATACATTCATCGAGAGGAAACGCAATGATCTTTTGGATACATTTTTTTATATTACTGAGGTAATATCTTGGAATATTATTTTCTTTCGATTCTTATGACTGTTGATTATGATTGATCTAAAGTGTGTTTAGAGGTTTGTGAGATTGTAAATAATGGACAATTCTTTAATATCTCGTACTGATGTATTATACGATGTTCAAATTACTGCGCAAATTCTTCTCTTCGGGTCGATTCCGAGTCATAAATCATTTTTCGTCGTCTGCTTACCTTCTAAAGACAATATTCATCCCGGCCAATGACCCAATGTCATCTGAATACCTTAAATTGGCATTTCTTAGTTTTAAAAAGTATTGATCCCAATGCAATCCCTGGAGCATTCCGTAAGAACACTTACCAATGTAAATAACAGTGCAGTGGAGATAAAATGATGCTTGTTATTTGATACTCACACACACACACGTATATATTACTTTAGGGGTCGTGTAGAAAAGACGTTCACGGTTTTGTGACATTTTTCGATTTCTCTTTTCCTTTGCCTGACTCCCCTGATTTTCATAATCCACTTCAAAAGACTTTCTATCCATTTTTCGAGTCTTCACAGCGTGTGTTGACATTTTTGTCTCAGGGATACATGCTATGTACATATATACACGTGTGGGTGGACTGGTCCGTCCACACAGTAAAAATTAGACCTATGTCTTTATGCAAAATTCTACTTTTTTCCCTCGCTTTGATAATAATGACCAGCAATCGTATTGATTTACAATTATGAAAGACTTTTCTTTTTTGTTAATTTTTAACATCCACATAGACATTTTTCCAATTTGTTTTTTCCATTAGATCATTCATTTCTAAGGCAGTATTTTTGGTATCTGTTTTGTTGGCGCTTGATTTAGCTTCATTTCTGAAAAAGATGCATACTTTTTGATAGTTGGTAAGTGTATTGCAAGGTTAACACCAGGGGTATTGTGGTAACATCTTTCATCTTTGAATGAGCTTTGTATTTCAAATTTGAATTATGATGCCACATCCTGCTGTAAAATCTATATTTGCTTATTACCCTGAAGTCCTTCAGAGGTCGTTTGGGAAGAAGTGTTAGGTTAATAGCTATTAGTAGTTAGATTAATTGGCGAATGCTGTTATTCGCCAATTTATAAATGCAGTTCGCAAATAGTAAATTTGGGAGTTTTATTTGAAATAACTTTATTATTCATTCCTGGCCACGGGGATGAGTAAAGAATAGTATCTATTCCAACCCATGCCAAAAAATTGATAAATCCAAATCCAATGATGCAGAATGGAAAGAGGTACAGTATCTTGATTCCTAAATTCGTTTAAGTCTCGAATTAAAAAATATTTATGCAATATAATAGTATTTTGCTAATGGTGTAATTTTGTTAAATTTTTATAAATTGATAAAAATAGTCAACTTTTATCACATACTATCTTATAATGAATGTAGGTAATACCCTCAAAGTTAAAAAAAAATATTTTCAAGAACTCAAAGTAAGCTATACATCATACTTTTATAGCAAAATACACTCTGTAGTAACAGGTAGGGAATAAGGAGAGAAACAATATTAAAGTAATGTAAATCTCTTTCAAGCTCAACATTTTGTTATACTTCTAATATATGAAATTGTCCTATTTTTTAAATTTATTTCTTAAACGAGCTAAAAAAACAAGACCCTGGTAATAATCTATAGGATTCACTAAGCTCCCTTTCCTTGATAATCTAAAACCCGTCATTGTTCGTGACAAATTGGCATTTACTTATGGTTATTCACTTCCACTTACTACGACATGTACGACTATACTGCTGTTGTCTTTCCACCATACTTACCACTACTAATCTACTATTGTCCACTACTATATACCTTGTCAAATAACACCAAATTATGACACTTATTTTTTATCAAATACGTACGATTGGTAATCTTAATTTGTGCATGGAAAAGTTTTTCTTTTCAGTTAGTTTTCCGTGATTAAGGCCAAATAGCGCCGCTCATTGCTATGAAAGTTTGATATTCTGTATACAGCTACTTGATTCCCAAATTATTCTTAATTATTCTTGCCCTTTAAAATTTTTATTTTTTTTAAATTAACTCATTTTATTTAAAAGTGATGCTCATCGCTATTTTATTTCACAGAACATATGTTTAGCTCCAATCTGTGATAATGGAAGTAACTTTTAACGTGTAGATAATACCACTTAAAAGGAGTACCGCGTAAAAAGAGTGAAGGGTTTGTTAATATAACATTAATTCTATTTCAAACAAGGCAAAATCAACTTAAAATATTTTTATGCGGACTTCTCCAGTCATCATCGCATTTATTGGGCAAAAAAATTAATTCACGGGACATAATAAAAGAGTTGATAACCACGATTGTCTCGCCGTGTGCTTCGTGCTTTACCTTGCCACTCATTACACGCGTATAATTGTTGTTGGAATGAGCGGAAAATCATATCCCACGAGCCTAATGAGCTTAATAATATACATCGCTTTCCGCTCAATGCCCCCGACGGCAAGTGGAATGCAGAGAGCGGCCCAGAGGGTCCCGGGGTGGAAGGTGGGGGCTCCACGGTAATTATGGCATTTTAATACGGTAATCAACACCGCTTATTATCCACTTAGGAGCTAGAGTGAACTCTCCCCTGCGGCTGTATGCGAAACTTCCGCTCCGTGGAACGCATTACAAGTGTCCCAAGGGTTGCTCCTTCCCCCCCAGTCCGCGCCTTTGCCGTGGCTCCCCCATACTTTTCGCCACAAGGGACCCCTCATCCCTTGCGTGTGATCCCCCATCTCCTACTTTCCCGTCCCAAAAACCCTCGGTTACTATCCCACACGGCTCCGACCCCTCTTCGCCAGGACTGTCAAGGGGGGGGGAGAGCGAGAGAGACAGAGAAAGGGACCGAGTCCTCCTAAAAAAAGTTCCATATCGGAAAATCGATAGAGATTGCCAGCGCATGTGGAGGGGATGCAGTCGGGGCGGGATGGGGTGGGCTCTTTTAGGGGATCCGAGCTGGAGAGGAGGGGGATGGAAGGGTGCAGTGGGGGTTAGCGTGTTGGGGGAGAGTGAGAGGTTTGGATCATTGAGGGCGCGGGGGAGGGTGGGAAGAAGAGAGGTGGGTGGAGCGAGGGTTGGTGCGGGGGTTAGGGGAGAATGGAAAATTTCCACCTCTCCGAAATTGAAGGAATTCCCCCTGGGGGGGGGGTGTCGACGTAAGCGGCCAGCTCTCGAGATCTTTTCCCCACTCTTGCTTCAAAAAAGCGAGCGTGGGTCCAGCTCCTGACGTAAAATTTGATTAAAGTATAATTTTGAGGGTGAAATCCTTCTTGTACGTTCCTGTTCCTGTCATTGTACACGTTTCGAGAGCCGCAAGGATTGGAGTCCGGTCGAAGTGTGCGTCATTAAGGGAGACGAAATTTGAAAAGGTGTACTGGAGGTTATTTCTTCTCCTGCGTAAAAGTATCAGGACTACATGAATCTCACAGGAGTTGCACAGGAGAAATCGAAAAAATAATTTTCATCCATTGATTCGAAATTTATTTCTCTATGGGATTGAAATAACGCGTATTCTTCTAAACCTCACGCGCAGATTAAATCCCGAATTAATTCAAGTGTAGCCTTGAGAACCATTCCGCGGAAGCTTTTCGAGAAAAAAACAAGTTCAAGGTTCTCTCCAATCTCCCTGAAAGATTATAAAGTTTGCAATGCACGACAGAATAGCCAGTGTGCGTCGAAAAAGAATGCAGGTTCCTTTGCGAGACTATGTGAAACCAAATGGGGGCCACATATACTATTTGAAATAAAGTGTTCAAATGTGATATTATTGTGTTTTCGACCGCACCCTAATGGCATTTTTCTACTTTGTAACAAGTTCTTAGCTCAAACGAAGTGGAATATATAAGGGAAAGGTTCCTAAGTGCATTAGACGAAGGCAAAGACTTCAGAAAACGTTTCTGAAAGGAAAGTTTGTAATCATCGAGTGTTCGGATGAAAATACTGTCAATCTCAAACTGTATCGTAGACATGATTATGAAAACGAGTCAAAAGGTTTACATATTTTTAACCTTCATGCTAACCAACGTAATATAGTGATAGAATTGTATAACAAAAGCTAACTATAACCTCTTTTATGCTTTAGAAAGAGGTTTATTCGGACATTTCCTATTCTAAGAGTCAAAAAATGCATGGATTTGCTTGCATGCAGAATTATTAAATTAATTTGTATTTATGTTACTGTGATAACCCTACCAAAACCTTATGGTGATATCCGAGTATATCTATAAAAAAACAGCTTATATGATTTGTGATCTCTCACATTTCATTTATGTTTTAGGACTTTCGTAAGTAATGTAGTTAAAAGTAAACACATACGTATCTCTCTC
Source organism: Hetaerina titia (assembly GCA_037158775.1). Lineage (NCBI taxonomy): Eukaryota > Metazoa > Arthropoda > Insecta > Odonata > Calopterygidae > Hetaerina > Hetaerina titia. The sequence continues at coordinate 61,869,466 of CM073773.1, forward strand.
TAAATACAGTTCTGAGTTGTTAAAGAAAATCGTATGAAAATAAGAACATTCAAGGAAAATAATTATTATCGGATGAAGTAGCTGCGAAGAAGTCAAAACCTCTTCCCTCCACATTTTCGTTGAATATACACATTAGGAATCATAGTGATTCAGATTCAGGAAACTGCCCTTCTTAGTTGGATTTCAGGGAAATGTGATGAAATTCCAAATTTACTGACGAGTCATTCCGCTATGCTAGTTTGCATTTCGAAGATTCGGATTCTATAGGAATTTGTCGTAGATTGCGTTAATAATGGAATTAAGATGGACGAAGTTCAGAAAAGGTTTTTTATGAATTTCTTATACACTCGCATCAGGAGTGGAGGAAACTCAGCTCATTGAACATTATCGCATTCAACCTGGAATAACAAAATCCATCCTAAACAAATTTCTCCGTGTTTGGAGCCAAAATCATCCTCTATGGGTTTTATTAAATTCTTGACGCCGTACTTCGGCCATTTATCAGAAAATAATGGTCCTCCACTGTGAGCGGCGGCCTTGGCGCAGAAATCACCTCCAAAGGAGCAGCTGCTAACCATGCGTCTTAATTCCCACATATCTCTCCGACTCCATCTCTGTTCCTTGGGCTTAGGCGCAAAGTTGGCAGCATAGACCAGCCATAAAATTTTTGTCAGTTAATTTCCTTCGGTCTTTACCTACCTTTAGAATTTTCATTTACTCAATGAGTTAATAGTTGCTCAATTTCATTGCCATTAAAAAATGAGATATGGCTTTTCACTAATCAGTCTTGGAGTGTTTGTCATTGTGTTTGCTAGCAAATAAATAGATGGAAATGTTCACAAAGAAATATTCGGGAGAAAAAGACTTAAGGGAAGCGAATAAAAAAAGAAAAATGAACCGTCAGTGGACATTTCCTGATGAGAGTCGGAAGACGCTAGTCTGCGTACGCTTTTATAAAACAATCTCAGATAATTTTTTCTCAGTGAACTAAGTGAAAATTTTTTCAACCCTGGATTAAGAGATCATAGGGTCTTATGGAGTTAAGTACCGTAAGCCCTTTTCCACTAGAAAATTCAATGACAAAAATGGTTTTGTTTCTAACAGTGGGTAATTATGAAATCACGGGCAGGATAATTAAGAATAATTGTTTTATCTACTCTGTTTCTCCTCAATTTCTTCAATCCTAAATCCAAAATAGCCTTCACAATAATAAATTCGTGATTGCATTTTTTTGACGCTGTTGAATGACATTATTTTCCATTTTATCCGTGATTCCGGTCAAGGAGAATGGTTTTTACACTTAGAAATTGTTGCATGCTAATGTATATTAGCGACTCCGTTTAAGTTGCTGCCGCTGAATATTTCGCTGTTCTGTTAACCTATCATAATCTTCATATAGACGCGTAAATACGTAGATGCCAGATGTAATTCCATGCATCCAATTTTCTTTCCCTTTTAGACGAAAAAAGCAAAAGAAATAAAAATTCATTCTTTTTCTTATCTTATAATGGGGAGACACTTTTTTTGGACTAAACTTTAGTGTTCAGGAAAAATTAGAAATTATTGAAATAATTTGTTGATCAAAATTGTAGTTCTTTTTCTACTCATGCTTAGCGCCTCAGCGTACTAATTCACCTTTTGAGTTTTTAGGAGAATATTGTAATCATGTGCCATAATCCAAAGTGGCAACTAATGTAAAATGAAAAATAGCCCTCCACCCGTACATCTCTTTTCGCGTTACTTGAAATCCACCCAAGCACGCTGAGATAAGATCCTTGATCTTTGCTGGGATGGAGGAACGATCCTCCTTTTATCCCGAAAAGGATGTCATCAGTCTGGCTCCTCGCTGTCCCATTATTATCCCTTTGAAGCCTCCTCCTCCGAGGGGGGGGGGAAATGCCGTCCGTTTAGCTGCGGCTGATGACGAAGGGTTTCTGAGCCGCTGTCGTGGATGGATAGGGTGGTTTTGAGGGATCGGGGTGACCGATGGAGGAGAAAGAGAGATTAAGTGCCGCTGATCTCCAAAACCCTTCACTACGCCAAACAAACTGGAACAAGTGGGAGAGGAGGAGGGGGCGGGTGTGTGTGTTGAGGGTGGAGGGGTAAGCTGAGGGGGTGGAGGGAGTGAGGGCGGAGTGGATGTGGGCAAACAGCGCCGGCGAATCGGAGAATGCGTGGGGGAGGATTTTTTCACTCCCACTTCTCCTTCCCTCTTCCCTTCTGCGCCGATGGAGGTGGGCGGGGGAGAACGGGGGGGAAATGCGCGAATCCGTGGGGGAGGGGAGATACACAGACAGCACCACCCTTGTCTTACCCTCCCCTGTCCCCCTCCACACTCCTCTCTCACCTCCGCCCCCTTAGGAAGTTTATCGGGGCGGCTGGAGTGGATTCGGCTCCTGATGTTTCACGAGAGGGGGGAAGGCCGTTTGGGGGATGAGGGGTGCAGGCACCAAGCGGGGGTGGCAGAGTCTACCGCACGAGGGGTGGCAACATATTGCTCCCCCATTACCCCGCCCTCCTCTCCGACTGCCTCCGAGTCCCCTTGTCCGTTTTGGTCCACGTGATAGGCTGCCACCCCCCACCGCCCATCAGTGTGCGTCTCCCTTCCTGACTTTTCACCCAAGCCGTGCGTGTTACCGCAAACAATGAGTGCCAAACTTTGGTTCAGCGATTGTTCTTTGACATATCACAGAGGGTCACAATAAAAAACGTTTTATCTGGAACTAATGAATATATTTAAATATTTGATCCTCTCAGAAACCTTCATGATGTCTCAAGCTTTAACATATATTCAACATACGTTCAATTCCTTCATTTTCTACTCTCTCATCACATGGATACAAATACTTTCGCGTCAACTAATTGCTCGTTACCCTAGAAACACATTGAAAATGATGGGAAAAGTCCCGAAATTTAAATGTAATTCAGGTTTATTATAGCAATATTACTTACAATTGCAATTATTGATCTTATTTTTTCAAAGAGTACTGCAGTTTTGTAATTATCGGAGTTACGTATTTTATGAAACGTATTTTAATATTGAGAAGTAATTTTCGTCTGGTTAATAATATTTATCAATGCTTAGTCTATAGCCAATTCTTTTGTGATAGATGTGTTGATCAATGTCTTGGTTTAGGTGGATCCTAACTTCTTCAGCCTTGGTTCTTGCCTCGGGCACTGCTCAAATGATAACATTTCTCATTTGTATGCAATTTTTACGGAAGCCTTTTTTCTTTCTACCCAAGTTCATGCTTCATACCCACACCTCCTCAATGATTAATTTTTCCGAATTGTTTTTATAAAGATCAAATCAAAATTTCAGTATAATGCAAACTATTTGTCAAATTATTATGTTTCTTTTAGATTTTCACAACCAGTTTTGAAATTCATTTATTATTTGGTGTTGAATTATATTCAAGATTTCTCACGCTTACTTTATCATCATTTTCAGTTGATAAATTTTCTCTCTCTAGCGGATTAAAATCGTGAATGGATGAATATCCGCTCGAGTTAAATGGGGAATATTTGCCACGATAAGCAGATTAATCAGACATTTGGTCTACCAATTAATTCTCTAATTTCTCATCTAAAATCTCGATAATTAAATCTCTTCTTTAAACAAAAAAACCATTCACTTTATATGCACATATCCTCACAGTTACAAAGAAAAGGATTCGAAGTGTGACTGCTTTTATGGATACCATTTTGTCTGTCTAGATCATATAATGTCTAGGTATCATTCTGCCTTATGCAGCAATCCATAATTACGTATCACATGTACAGAGTCTGCCCCAAAATTAACTAGTCTTCTTCGACCCAAAAGGCGTTTTTCACAAAGAGTTTGTGCCCCAGGGACACACATTGAACAGATTGTTTTACGTTAAGTCCTTGAAAGGTTGAGGAAAAGAGTGCAACACGTCAAGAAGGAGATATTTGCCAACTGGAGGCTGCACAACAACAACGCGGTGTCCCACATCGCCTTCCTCGAGACCAAATACTTGACCAACCGCAAGGTGAAAACGCTGTCCCAGTCACTCTACAGCTCCAATATGGCAACACCGGACTTATGTATGGACTCAAGAATAAAAATGAGCTTGAAACGCAACCATTTTGGAACGCTTGATAATGGTAAAGACACCGCGACGAGGTGCCTGAACGAGATTCCCAACGCGATTGATAAAATAAACCTTTTATATTACCATAAAACTACAGCTAGTGAAGAATTAATTGCTAAAAAAAGTAGAAAGTGTGATGAAAAAAATCATGCACTAACTTATACCACTATTTTTGCTTTGAATTACTAAAAAAAAAGAATGCATGATTTGAGATGTGCCTAAATTGTTTTACATACATTGACTGTACATTGCAATTCATCACCGCTCCTACTTTTATGGACTTAACCATTGATAACTCTTCTGCTTTGCAGACTCTTTCGTATGAA